>JBAJHW010000007.1:20190291-20717791 GCA_037013535.1 Intellagama lesueurii | reverse complement strand
AGTTCCTTTGTCAGACTCTGGAACATCTCCAGGCGCTTTGACCTGACTCCTTTCTCCCAGGAAATAGGAAATCATCCAAATAGTGGACCCTATGGGGCAGTCCTTGGAATTTGGAACTGTAGAGCTGGAAGGGACCCTATGGATCATTGAGTCCAGCCCCTATCAAGGAAGTACAGTGGGGAATTGAACTCCCAACCTCTGGCTCTGCAGCCAGATGCCTAAGCCACTGAGCTATAAATGTATGCCTCTGCCCTGCATCTCAATGCCCATTCCAAAAAAGGAACTGAATCACTGCTGCACATGAGATTGAGCACCCAATGGGCATGGCCTGATCCAAGTAAAAACAACCATCAAATGCAAAGCCCAATAGCTTGAAATCATCTGGATGCACTGGCAACAGAAAAATGCCAACTTGGTGTTGCAGCTCCATGACAACTCCACAGGGCATCATCATGTGCATCACATTTTTACTATTCTGGATAATACAGAAGGTTCCTTTCATGTGTGCAGCCTGCACACATCTGCAGTTTTAAATTCTGAATCTTAATCTTAGAACTGCAGAACTGGAAGGGACCCTATGGATCATTGAGTCCAGCCCCTGTCAAGGAGGCCCCGTGGGGGAATCAAATTCCCAACCTCTGGCTCCACAGCCAGAGACCTAAGCCATTGAGCTATCCATCAGTTCTAAAGTTTTCATGTGAGAGAGAATGTTTTACAGACGCACGAATCTGGATACGTTTGGACTCATTCTGATTCAATGACATCTGCATCAGAAACAGTCAGACTAAACCAGGGAATTCACATAATATTTGCACAAATGACTTTACTTTGCATAACTAAAAAAGCAACCTGATTGGATCAGACCAAAGGCCTGTCTAGTCCACCATCAGTTCTTGCAGTAGCCAAGCAGATGCCTGCAGAAAGCCCACAACCAGAACATGAGCACTCTGTGTTTCATGTTCCACAGCAGCTAGTGTTCAAAGCCATTCATACTGGAAGTAACAGAGAACCATGATAAGAAGGAGCTCTTCACAGCCTTACACTCAATGGATCAGTTTAATCGCCTTTTGATAGCAGCTTTTTATGCTTCAGATTTCCAAAACCTTTGACCATCTTCTCCACCCAGTGCTAAATAATGGTCATAATCTTATTCATGCAGGCATAACATAAAGCTGCACCTGCATAAATGTGTTGGGCATTATGCCCAGGAATTTCACAATGATCAATTGCACAAAGCAACAGAGGAAGTGCTTCATGGATAACCCTTCTGTCTTGGCTCTGTCATAATGATTGAGGCCATCGTGTTGAGTTAAGTCCATGTAGTTGTTGTAGGTTTTTCGGGCTGTTTGGCCAGGTAGCTTTACACACCAGGATTTTGCCCAGTTTGGCAGAGGGTGGAGGAGGCATGTGAGAATGGAAAAAGTGAGATGGGCAGTACAGGTTGTCTCCACTATGTCCTAAACAAATATTATAGGCTCAGCATGCATAGAAATGTTTGTACAAAGCCTGCAAAGACTGGCTCCAGTTAGAAGATGACATTTAGAAGCCATTACACTGAGTAAAATCCAATGTTATTCTCTCCCAGTGCTGTTCTCTTCCTACCTGGATCCCCAGGGAAACGAAGCAACTGTGATGTGTTGTTTCCTACGTGCCATGGATTATCCATCTGTGTATCCCTTTGGCCTGCTACTAGTAACTTTGGACATTCATTGTTTCTCCTAGTTCTCTTCCTTCTGCCTACTAGTTTAACGTAAATGATAAATACAATAACAGGATGCTTGTATACATGTTCTTCTCAGAAAAAGAGGGCCTTTTCTTAGTGTCATGTGGGGCTGAGGTTCTTTGACAGAGTGGCTGGTGCAAGATACGATAAGAAGAGTTGAGAACTACTGTTCTTGTTTCTAAAGAGGTATCTGTCCATATAAATTAGAATTTGCAAAAGTAAACATAGTCAATGACAACAATGTGAACAATGTGAACAACATGAGATGTTCCTCTTAAATCATGGTTGCACAAGGTATGGGCCCCCCAGATATTGCTGGACTGCAACTCCCATTGTCCTTCCAAGATACTGGCTAGGACAGATGATAATGACACTCACACCTACTCCCACACCTGTCCTAAATGGACCTTGTCAGATGAATATGTTTATTTTTTAGTTCATGCTCAGGCATGAACTCCAGCATGACAGTTCCTCTTCCACCTATTACTCCATCTGCAGTAACTTCATGCTTTTTCATTACAGCCACATCTGGTGATTATGCCTGATTGAGTTGCATTGTCCTTAACCACCATGGTTCAGAATCTTGAGTTGGCTTGTAGGGTGACTTTGCACTCTGTATGAACATTACATATAAGGTTACATGCAGAGGTTGATTGACAAGTAGACGAGAGGCAGTATGTCAGGAAGAGCAGTTCTGACAGTTAAGAAGTGTGTGTGTGTGTGGGGGGGAAATGTTTATGAATGGAATTCTAAGCTGATTGGTCCATGTGGTTCCTGGCTGGAGAGGTTCTCTTTTGTAGATAAGGGTGGGTATGGGTGTGGGTGAGAGAAGGAGTGTGTGTGTTAGTTACTAACTAAGAGCTTTGTGTCAGTTAGGGTTATTGCTACTAGTAAGAGTTGAATGTGGTCTATTTTTGTGAAGAAAGTATGAAAAAATGTTTCATCTTCTTAGAACTTGTCCCAAAGCAAGTATCTATCGATATATGCATATAAAGAACTATAAACTATTAATGTTATAAGGAAGAAGAATAAAGAGTTATGGTTACAGACTGACTGAATCATTGTTCTATATTTTATTTTTACCTGCTGACTGAATGTTTTTATTCCTTTGGGGTGGGGGGTTAAATTGGTTTATCCTGCCTATTATTTTATAGATAACGGTCACAAGACATTATTATATCCATTAATTCTGCTGGTCAGTGCTATGACACATGGTTAGTGTGGTGTCACCAAGCTAAACCAAATTGTGTTTCCCCAGAAACATCCTTACCTCTTAAAAGGGCGGTGTGATGTTCGCCCTTAGCTGTGGCAGTATAAAGGGGGACACTGACTGTTTGTCTGGGTAGTTGATAGGGATAATCCCAGAGAATCATCTCAGTTCTCAAGTTTAAACAACAGTCCCAAGCATAGTCCAGAGGTTTTGGGGTGGTCATCACTTGGGAGGCAGCCCACCCAGGTGGGAAAGACAGGGCATCCCATGAGCACCTCAGCTTGCCCTCTGAGACAATGTTCCAGTTATGGCCGCAGGTGACCCGAAAACTTGAGACAAACAAGCATAGCCATGTGGAATGGACTGTTAAGGACGTGCCCACCTCCTAATAATTCTTAATCGTAAATATCTAGATTTGGTGACCCTTTCCCACACACCTCTGTGGGAATCATAAAAGGCACTTAGTAACAAAGGAAAGGAGTGCAGATAAAATGCAGATAAAAGAAGCCAAGGAGTGCAGATAAAATGCAGATAAAAGAAGCCAACATGGGTGCTCTGGCCTGCCATAATAATGCCTATTGTGGTGGTTCCATTATACAAGCCATCTAAGCATCCTGTGCCCATGCTGTAACATTATAATGAGTCCTGTTAAAGCTGGATATGTACTGTATATATGTATCCAACCATTGAGATACTGTTGTCACTGCATCCCTGCATTAATTTTCCAGGTTCTTGCCTTTTCCTTCCTGCTACCCTCTCCCATGCATATTAATTTGCCCAGCATTTCAGATAATTCCTTTTTTAGACTACAGGTCTCTTAAACTTCTAGCCACCATGGCTAGTGACCCTGCTGGATGGTGATTCTGGAGGTCGAAGTCCAAAAAAAGGACCTTTTCTAGCTCAGCATTTGAATTCATTTTAAGAAAATATTGGTCTCCTAAAAACTCATGCACACACACACACTAATCCATAACTTTTTTAGATTAGTGTACTATATAAATGTGGCCATCATCCCAGCTGTGCAGGCTGCCAAGGAACTTGGCAAAAGTTGTAGATTCAGAGTATTTATTTAATAAATCTTCCAAGAGTCTTTTCCATTGTGGACTGTATCTAAAATTATTATGCACTGCATAGATCCGTCTCTTCGTATGAGCCAACCTGCTCATTATATCATTTACACCTTGTCCCTTTCCACCAGCGTTATTTACAACAGTGGTTTTCAAGCTTTCATCCATAAGAGAAACAAAAAGCCCACTTCTTTGGAGAAGGACATTTCCATGCTTGCAGGCAGTCTGTTAAAATATTTATCATTTATGGTAGGTTGGTAAGCAAAGAGAATGAGGCACTGGAGAAACCCAGAGGCCAGCTTGCCTAAATGGGGAGATGAAGGCCAGTGGTCTTGAAGGCTTTCCATCACTTACCTGTTGTCACACTGGTTGCAAGATCAACCATGCAGTTGGTCATGCAACAGGAAGCCTGCCAAAGGGCAGAGGACATTTATGGGAGGGCAACAAGGATGATCAGGGGACTGGAACCAAGCCCTGTGAGGAAAGACTGAAAGAACTGGGCATGTTTAGCCTTGAGAAAAGAAGACTGAAGGGAGATAGGATAACACTTTTCAAATACTTGAAAGATAGTGATACAGAGGAGGGGAAGGATCTGTTTTTGATCTTCCCAGATGGCAGAACATGCAATAAAGGGCTCATGTTACAGGAAGCCAGTTTTAGGTTGCATATCAGGGGAAAATTTCTTAACTGTTTGAGCAGAATTATAGTGGAACCAATGACCCCGGGAGTTGGTGAATTTTCCAATGCTGCAGGCATTCAAGAGAGAATTGAACAACCATCTGTCAGATCTGCTTTGATCTGGATTCCTGCATTGAGCAAGGGGTTGGATATGATGGCCTCCCAGGCCCCTTCCATTATTCTGTGATTCTATAATTATTCTATGAGATTGTCCAGCTGGTGTGTGTAGAGCATAGGATTGTGGTTCACATAGTTCCTCTAAAACAGCCTATTTCCCACCTTCCGTAAAGAGATTTCTTCTCTCCTGCCTCCTCAGGTTCTTCTAGACTTTTGCAGAAGGCGGGAGATTTTTAATTCTCCTCTTTTCCTATGTGTCCTCTGTAACATTGCTAGGCACACAGAGATGTATACAGAGCTAACCTTGTGACACATGTATTCCAAGATTTTCATTCAAGAGCTGTGATATACTGCAGGAAGAGTCGTGCAAATCCTCACACCACATGGAAATTTAGCACCATATATTTTTTTTATTAGTCACAGTTTCATCTCACTTTTCCTCTAATGAGATCAACATGACAGACATGGCTGTTTTCATCCCGATTTCATCCCCGCAATGAACCTGTGAGGTAGATCAGTATGAGGGAAAGTGACTGGACCAAGGTCAACCCAGTGCAGCCCCCCATCCATTTTCCCCACCCTGCAATCTTCTCACACCAGGAAAAAAAGAAAGCTAAAACATGAATGGCACTCCAGGAAGTGCAGTTTTCCTACCAGACAAAGGGTGTGCCCCATGTACCTTGTTTTGATTTTTAAAAAATAAATAAAAGAAGGAGTAAAAAGCATCGTTTAAAAAACAAATGCAAATTTCTAGTCCCCTGATTTCAGTTTTGAGTGTTTTTATGATGCCCGGTACAGTATGTGTCTACCAATGTAACCTTTAACAAGCTTTCAGAAGAGGGAAATTGGCTTGGTCAAAAGATGCCCATCACCCATCCATGCTTCAACTAAAGCACAGTTTTTATCTGAAAAATCTTTAAAAACGACTCTGTAACAGGGTGGCTGTAGCGTGTTCAAGGCTCACTGTTGTGCATTTCTGAACATGCACTCTGAACTAGAAGCTCAGTGGGAAAAAGTGGGGGGAAAGAATCCTCTGGAAGGAATTTATCCAGTCTCATTGGAGATGAGCGTTTTACACAGGAAGTCAGGATATAACTTCAGTGATACCAAACACTATGCTACACAGTGTTTCTTCATCCAGCTCTAAAACCCTTTTAGCAAATTCTACGTATTATTCACATTATCTAATTTAAAGGGGTGAGTGTCCTGAGAAAATTAACTGGAGCTTCTGCTTCCAAAGGCCATAATGAGCCCAAAAAAGAACAGAGAGGCTGAGTCAGCCCATTGATGACAAAGCTGCAAGATGGTCTAGAAGAATTAAAGTATGAAGTAAAGGGACTAATTGACTTCATTGGAGGGTTTCATAATGAAAGATACAAACCTGGCATCACTGAAATTCTAGGATGACACTTCTTATGTCCTCCTTGATAGATCTCCAGTATCCATACATCACTTTCAACCAGCTTAATCTTCACTTTGGTGAAGCAAAACTGACTTTTAAGAACTCAAATGTGAAGTTGCTAGAAATAAACTCGCAGGTCACCTGAGTATGCATTTGGAGTTTCGCCCTGAGTCCCTAATCTTAACATGTAGATTCTTGCTGCTCAGTGAGCTAAATGTTGTTCTTCTCTAAGCATGTGGCCAAGACCCAAGTAAGAGCTGAACAAGGCTGCATGGAAGAGGGTCACAGGTGTAGCAAGCAAGAAGGCACAATTATCTCGGATTACCTCACAGGTTCACAGCCCATGTGTTCCTACAAGAATTGTCCCACACTATGGATGTTCAGGCCTTGCCACTGCATCTCCCCTTCCATGACCTCCCACCCGTTTACCCAAGTGTCCCCATGCATTTCCTATCAGTCACTTCTGCTGTTGCCAAAAATACTAGCTTCGCTCCTCTCCTGGCAATGTTCCTCCACCAGTAGATCCCTCCTCGTGCTGTTTTCGTAGCCGTTAGAAACATGCCAATTTCTGATACTTTAAGTGCTTTCTGACACTTTTAGCAGCTCATCTTACATGGCATGCAAGCTGAAACATCACACATGAAATGCTTCTAAACATCTTTAAAATGGCCTTCAAAAGTAACTTCAAAAGCAACTGGAAAGCATTGCTCATTATACCCATATAAACAAATTAAAAATGTTTCCACTGGTCATATTATTTTTGAAATGTAACATTACTACGCCCTCATTACCCCCTTTAATCTATTCTAGGTAACAATATTGCTTGTGACGTACCAGTTCCAAGCACTGGACTCAGTCTAAGCTGTTGCTTCCAAGTGAGGCTAGACTCACTGAATCATAGTAGGCATCCTTCCGTCTCGAGAGACGATGGTAATGTGCTCTGTATGGAGGTCTTGGAACAGCGTCTAGTGTGGCTGAGAAGGCCAATTCGAGAGTGACAATCCCACTGAATCAAGTAATAGCTTAATGAGCCTCATTCATTCTATGGATCTACTCTAGAGGGGACAAACAATCAGACTTAACCTTCTGAGTTTAGCTCGCTTACAAATGTGGGCCAGACTAAAATATACAAGGAGTTCTAACAATGCTGGGCTAGCCAACTATCAGCCATACTTAATGCACACTCTCCCAATGTGTGGTAGAAATGTTTCTTGAATGTGCATGTATTTGAATGTCACTGGAAAAGGCTCTCCATGAACGCTGAAGCATTTGTGCCATGAACATCAAGTCCAGGAAAGTTTTTGACTCTCCCATCATTGTCTTTCAGCAACCTTGAAGGGATTCACATGAACCCATCTCCAATAGAAGGAATGGTGCTAGAATACTCTGTAGCTAGTGAGCTTTGGACACACAATGACATGACTGAGAGCAAAGTGAATGCATAAGTAATGAGGACTAGTGGAGCATGGAATGAACCATTAAGAAAAGGGAGACGTTTACAACATCCCCAAAAGAGTATAGAAAATTATTGATAATTTTTTCAGGGTCTTACAAAAGCTACTTTCTTAAGCCATGTTTGTGAGGGAATTCTGGGAGGTGTCATCCAAAAAAGGGAACTTTTTCCAAGCTGTGACATGGCCCATGTTATCACCAGGAGCACCCATTCGAACATGCTACAGTGAATACAGCGGGAAAGAATTCTCTTCCACCGCTCCCCCACTTTCTCTGTGGTCCCCTTTTCCTTCCATTTTGTGCATTTTTAGATTGTGAGGCTATAGGCTGGGACTGCCTTTTCCAAAAATTAATTGTATGTAAGCTGTTCTGAGAGTCTTTTTGGCAGGATAAACATACTCTAAACAAATAATAATAAATAATATGGATTGATCAGCTGTTTAGCGCAAGTATTTACTGCCGCACATAACTCTTGGATGCCATGAGCTCATTTAGCCTCGTATATATAGGCTGCTTGTGACACATTTATGATACACTTCCAATAATTTATCAATAGATCGTTAATGGGACGTGAAGCCACAAAACTTTACGGCTTGAAGGTCCACCTGGAATATGTCGGAAGACAAGCTGGAATGAACATGATGTTCTGTTGGAGAGCTTATAAAGAGCGCTCGTATTACTCTTGCCATGAGAAAGCGGGGAGCTGATTGTCAATTTGTGCATTTATTGAATTGTGAGGAAGGGGCTCCAAAAAAAAGCTGATGCAGCCTGTTTTCTTTTTCAGCAAGAGGTAAAGCCTGTTTTTTTTTTTTTTCAGCAATTGATATAGGAACATTTATATACTATATGACAGGGATGCTAGAAAGTCTTTAGGTCCGAGCCCAAAGTCCAAGTCTGAGTCATTGGTACCAAGTCCTGAATCCAAAGGCCCAAATAGGAGTCTCTGTTAAAAACAAGGTTTTTCCCCCAGAAAAAAGGGAGTGGGCGGGTGGGTTCTGAGTCATGAGTCGATTCCAATGCCCTACCTCACAAAATAATGCATTAAAAATGCACATTTCATGAACAAATCCTAGACAGGTCTACTCAGAAGTAAAGTTCCCCTGCATTCAATTGGGCCAGCACAGGTAGACTTAAAATTCCCGTCTTAAAATATGCAGGAAGAACCGTGAGACCCCAATGGGGAACAAAATGCTAACTGGTTCCATCCATTCATGACCCAACATTTGCTTTTGCACTTATCGTCCCTCACTGCCATGTTTACTTCCTCCCTGACTCTCCATCAGCATTTAAATAAAATCCAAAAATAACTCCAGTATTCTAAAAATAACAGAACCCAATGGTGGAATTGGCACTAATTAGCCAGAGACCACTGAGCCGGTGAGTGCCTTGATGCCATTGATAAAATGCAGGTCATTGGGTTCTTCTGATAAGAACAACATTAGATTTAAAAGGTTTCTAGCCATAAAAGGAGAGCAGAGCTCATGGGAAGGAATAAATATATTTGTGTTTCATTTATGTGTTCATTTGGAGACTACTTTGCATCCTCCACAAGCCCTGTTCTGGCTTTTTGTCTGAAATTATTGAGGTTTATATGGAGTGGATGGGGCTCATCTCATTAGTAAGACACACCTGCCCCTCCTCACCCCAGCAGGAAGGCAGCAAGACTGAAGCCTTCCAAAGGAGCCCCATGATCAGGAGCCCTAAGAAGGTAGGATGGTCTCCCATGGGAGCACTCTAAGCACTTCCAGCTGAACATGCTTCCAGGCTCCTTTGCAGACTCTCATGTGAAACACATCAAGATCTTACTGGGTTCTGGCTGGGGTAGGGACAGCATGGGTCATCCATACACCTTCATATCCCCAACATTTGTTTAGCCCTCCATCTTTTGTGCTGAATGCTTGAATAGAGCTTAATTCGAATGTTTATCTAACCAAGGTTTTCTGTGATCACCTGCATCCTCATGGTTAACCTTCTCCCGTGGTACCTCTCAGATCCAGAGTTTGGGAAAGTTAGTTTCTGAGCTACAACTTTCAGTGACCATCATTGGGCATGTTAGCTAGGGGGATCCATGGAGTGTTATACAAACCTGTGTCTTTCCAAGGTCTATTAGATTAATAGAGAGGTGGATTAACATCAGCAAGCAGCTTCCTTTGGTAGCGGCCAAGGCCCCACCTCCTCAATAGGGTGTTGGGGCCTCAATAGGGTGATGACTAGCTTGTTCCATTTTTTTAACTAAAAGGTTTTCCCCCAATCAGCATTGTGTGTCTAGGTCTGAGAACTGTAATCTCTTAAAAGGCCTCTATCTAGTGTAAATATGGGGCTGTGCAGTAACCACCACAGGAGGTGAAGGCCTGTTACTTCCTCAGTTTGAGATGAGGGAGCAATATAAGAGGAAAAAAGCTTGGAAATCTTATATTTAGACTATGACTCCCAGAATCCCCCAGCCACCATGGCTAATACAGAAGGTGGCTTTTTCAGGCTTTGAAGAGGAGGAAGCCTGTCCAATGGCTCTTTGCTAGGGGCTCATTCAGTCCTGGAGATAACCCTGAGAAGGGGTGGGGTGGCCCAGTCAACTTCTCTTTAATTCTTCTATAGAGAAGTTGGTGGGATGCACGGCTTGGCTGACTTTGAGAAAGCTAGGCCTTTGAATGAATGGGCCACACAAATTTTTGCTTCATCCCTCAAATCTAGCCAATACAAACTGAACCTGGTTTTACCTGGCTGAAATGACTGAGAAATGGTCCTTATCTAACACTATGCAGGTCTGTGGTTTTGGACTGTAGCTCCCAGAATTCCTCAATGGCCATGTTATAGTCCTGAAAATCAGCACAACTCTGTGCCAGTGGTGGAAGAGTAATAGCATAAAATCCCAGGACTCTGTAGTACAGAACCATGACAGTCATTGCAGTTTTGTAACACACATGCATTCTTCATTTCCCCCCTACTTTTCTCCCAGAGTGACTGTAGTAGCCTTAAGTCAAATCTACATCAATGCTCATGCATCGCTTTCTCTCTTTTTTTGTGAGTTATGTGTGTGGCCTGATCCTGAATCCTGCTCCACAGGGAGCTCTCCATGGTCCTGACTCTCAGCTATCTGACCTGCATCTTGCTGTACCTGCATGAGATCCCCCTCTAAGAGAACTGGCCAGGTCTTTGCTACGTGAGCTGTCCTGATACGTGTCCAGTTAAACAGCCAGGTCCTCCTCCTCCTTTTCCCCATTGCTTTCCACACGGCCTGCAGTGCCTCCCTTTTCCCAGTCGGTTCCTCATCCTTAAGAGCTGTAATACAGGCATGGAATATGCTGGCAACAGCTGCACTTAATGGCTTTGATCCCTGTTTAGTCGTGCTTGGAGTAGAACTCTTGAAATCAATGCGGTGTAACAGAGTCGTGACTAAGTTGCATCCCATTAATTTCAGTGGGTTTCTTGTAAGAAAAGTCTGGATTTAATTCATGGAATAGGACAAATGCAAAGAGGTGAAAGAACTGTTTTGGCCGTTTGTTAAAAATGAGAACTTCACCAAACTCAAGGATTTCATCTTGCACAGAAGGCAGGAAACTTTGGAAACCCCCAAACCAGTTCCAGTTTGGAGAAACTGAAACTGACCTGTTCTAGTTCCAAAACTTTCTCACCTTCAATATTTCTATTGCGATTTTTACTAGAAACAATCCTGTTGCATTGTACTAAAATCTGGGGAGTTGTAGTCAAAAACACAAAAAGATTTCCCATCTCTTGGGACCAGCAGCTTCCTATATGCCTTTCCTTACATGTTGTCACATCTTTCACTCTCTCTCTTTTTCTCACTCACTCACACTCACACTCACACACACACACACACTCACACACACACACACACACACACACACACACACACACACATCTGCTAACTTAAATAAGGGAAACTGGTTCTTTTAAACCAGTGCTTTCCAACCTTGGGTTCCCTGACGTTCTTGGTCAATGACTCCCAGAAATCCTGGTCAGCACAGCTAATGATGAAGGCCTCTGGGAGTTTTGGTCCAAGAACATCTGGGGACCAAAGGTTGGGAACCATTGCTTTAATGGGATTTAATGTATGCAATACACAGTCTACATTGGCCTTAGTGGCTTCCCCTCACAAGCTTGCAATTAGTTTAAATACTATTACATATATTTCCATGACAATCAGGACTGCCTCAGCTGCAGAGAAAATGTGTTCCCATTCTTTCTTCCTCTTTCCTTCTTCCCCCACCCTGATCTCTGCACTTTGCAAAGAGCAACATTTTCCCTTTAGTTCAGAGGGCACACTATGTTCAGGCAAATTTAAACGTTCATAAACGCCACTAATTTTTATGGCCTGTTCTGAAGCTGAAGAGCTTTGAATGTGCTCCATGCGTTGGTTGATGGGCAAGGCTCCTGCATACAACCCAAATACCCTTGCTAATTCAAAGCAGAAATGGGGACAGAGGAACAATTCATTGGAGAAGAGCTGTCTTTTCTAAGGAAAACCCCCAAGGGCAAACACATCAGATGTTACAGACAGAAGCCTAAGACAGATGTGAAGCTGAGTTTGGAGAAGAACCTCACAGGTTTGAGCTCAGGCCTGGAAGAGTTACTTTTTTCCCACCAGCTGGAGGCTTCTGGGAAGTGTAGTCCAAAAAAGTAATTTTCAAAGTTTTCCTTGCATCTGCCATGTCGTTGGTGGGCAACAGTTTCCATCCAGCCAAAGCCATAACAGGGCAGAGCCATCCTTAATTGCTTCAGAAATAAGAAGGAAAAAACTAATTGCCAAACAGACCCCACACTTTCTGAAAAGAAGCCAAATTTTCCATATCAGAAGTTACCGTGGTGAACTGAGGAACTAAATTGCTGGATAGCTCAGTGGTTTAGGCAACTAGATTAGGTATCACAGATAAACAGAATTTTAAAAAAGAAGGAAAAAAACAGAATCATTGTGGCATCTTGAAAATGGATGGATTGGTTTTGGTGCAAGTTTTCTGAACTACAATCCACTTCCTGGAATACAATACAGGCCACGGATCCTAAGCACAATATACATGGTTGTGAGGGTGAGAACCAAATGGAGGAAACAGATAGAGATAATGAATTTCCACAGTGACAATATTATAATTAACACAGGTAAGAAGTTTTAAATGTTAACGATATAAACATAAACATAGACAAAATCATTAGATAACGTAAAACACCTGTTGGTTGATACACAATGGCTAGGAGGATATCATTTTTAGAAGTGATGATGCAATGACCTTTGCTTGCAAAAGCATTGAGAACACAAGGTTATTAAAATACATACCATGCTAAAAAGTCCCAGTCTCTATTTAAGCCTCTGTATGCACACTAAAGTATGTGGATATGACCCAATTCAACTGTCCCCCTCTCAACTCTTCCTTAGCAATTCTGTTTTGAGTACAATTGTTATTCTGGGATTAATGACAGAGAGTCGTGTGGTATTTAAACCAGTGGCCATGTTTACATGCATTGAATGGAAATTGGCTTATTTCTGGTGATTTAAACCAGTTTTGGCATCTACACTGCTGAAATTGACTCATTTTCTTTCTGTTTTAGTACCACGCTGTTCTTAAAGTTTTTGATTTTATTTATTTTTTTCAAAAAAGAGTAAGTGGTACATCAATAAACTGAGTGTCTAGGAGGTGCCACCTGATGTCATAATAACTGCTAGAAACACGGGGGAAACACCAGAGAGGTGACCCCAGCTGATTAACGATGGGAAAATGAGAACGGGTGGCAGGGGCAGAAAGCTTCCTGCTGCTTTGCAGGGCAATGTTCTTGGTGCTCAGACTATCCTCTGCCTCCAGGTGTGCCCATTGTGCACCTACTCTGTGCCCACTCTGTGCCCACTGCTTATTTGCTGCCCCATCGGCTCCTTCATCAGCCAAAGGGAGAGAACAGGGTTGGTGGCTGTAATGCCGAACATATTGATGAAGTGATGCAGTGACAAACATTTTAAGAAAGATTTTTTTAAAAACTTAAAAGGAAAAGCAGTGGTGCCCCTGCCACTCAAAATACACATAGGCACAATTTAAAATGAAAGGAGCATTCACATCCACAAAACCACACTGGGTTGAATTGATTTTAGAATTGAGGTATTTTAAAAAGCCCTTGCTGGCTAGTTGGAAAAAAACACCTGATATTGCAGCCCGTATAAATCGATTTTGTCCTTGGGTCGTGTGAAGAACAAAATCTAAATTGATTTAAATGATGCTTAAATGAGGGTTTTTTTACCAGTGTGACTGCAGCCTTAAAAGTAAGAAGTGTGTATCTCACTCTGACTAAAGAGATTCACCCAGGTCTGGACAAGGAAAGAGGAAAACCTGTAGGGAGACCAGGGTCATACCAGGCAATCTTTGCAGTTAAGATAGTTGCTCTGTAGCAGTGGTTCCCCTTGGGTCCCCAGATGTTCTTGGACTAAAAACCCCTTCTCCACTAGCTGTGCTGGCCAGGATTTCTGGGAGTTGTAGTCCAAGAACATCTGGGGACCCAAGGCTGGGAACCACTGCTCTATAGAGTAACTGACAAACCCAGGCCTAGCTACCGACCATCATGGTGATTGCCACTAGTTAATACAAAAGGAATCAGGTGGGTCACAGAGCTTTCTTCTTCACCTCAAACAACAAGAGTATCTTGGGACAACCCTGTAGCTGGTCCACTTCAAACGTTTTGGTTCCATGTTTGTCTGTTCCAGAATGTGACGACCCACCTCATTAGTCCATGCCATTGGACTAATGTCATTTGTTTTTGACTGTGCCAGGATGAGACAACGAGCCAGAGACACCTTCTTACTTTAAAAGGCCAAAGTAGTCAGGTGGCTATTCTAGATTTCTACTACAGGTCAGGCTTATGTCTTCATTTGAATCAGAGCCTTCTGGCTAGGAATTCTGGGAGCTGTAGTCCAAGAAAGAAAGAAAGAAAAGCTTATCAGCAGTCTGAGTAAGAAGGATGGGGTGTGTGTGCCCTAGTTCCCTGTTTCAAATCTGCTTTTGCATGCTCTTAGCTGCACAGAAGCTAGCTCTGATAATGAACTGTGAACACTGCCATCATTACATTAAACCCCACTAAAGGTGCATTTACGTCTGCAACTGATAGGAATGTGAGTAATTCACTCTTCAGAAAGGCGTTGTTGTTTTTTTCCCATCCAGGAGGATAAATAGATTTAGCTATCCTAAATCTGGGGACATGAAGAGTACAGTTTGCATCACTGGGTACTTATTGAATCTGAATGGTGACACACCAGCATCAATCTATTAAATGCAAGCAGAGAGAACAAGCAGTGGACTGAAGCCATCACATCAATGAAATAAGGATGACATTTACTGCTGCTGATTTTACAAATAAACTTTTTGTTGGAAAATGGAGTGAATCTCTTGATCTTCAAGTCCCTGGCTGGGGATAAGGAAATTGTTCAATCTCAGTTTCTTGTATAAAACATAAGCTTCTCTTTTTATCCTGAATCTAAAGAAAGACATACTTTTGTTAAAGATTTTATGGTTTCACAGAGAGTTGGTTATCACAGGAAATCCATCTTGTAGCAATTTTCTTAAAGAAAACCTGAGCCCAAGAGCAACTAGGTATAAATAATAACTTGCCCTGCAAGTTACTATCAGGTGATAGTATTTTTTATAAATATTTCTAAGATGTGATACTAGAATTAGCTATAGAGAGAACCAGAGAGTATTTCCCTGTATTTTTCTGGCCTAAGGATAACACAACACTTTATGAACAAGTAATGGAACAGTTACTTGCATAATTGGAGGAAAAGTAACTGCAACCTGCTTGCCAAGTAATAACATGTAATACAAGTTCCTTTCAAGTTCTAACAAGTAACACAACAAGTTCCTTTGAAGATGCAATATTCCACCCCTGGAAGAAATTAGGATGGCACACCACATGTGCTTCTGGAAACAGACATGAATTTGTACATCCCTGGAATTACAGCTGAGCTATAGTCCCTGTGGGGTATGGAGCATAATGATTCAGACAGACCTCAGTGCATGTACAAGATCACTGTCAATAAATCTTCTGAAACAGTGAGGCCATGTTGTCTACAATCCAAAACACACACTCCTGCTAACCTTCCATAAGGTCAGAAGTTCATTCTAACTTATTGTCCTTCCATTTCATTCTAGCTGCGGAAAATTAGAAAGCTGGCAAGAACTGTCTCCCCAAATTCCTGTTTCTGTGCAACCGCAGTCCAATTTGGCTAAATGAAAATTTGCAAAGCTCCAAAAATCACATCGCTGTGTTCTTTCTCTGTATCCTTCTGATCCACCGTTTGGTGATCCCCTGCCCTTTAAGCTATCTATCACTGGAGTATGTTTTTTCTCCAGTTTTCAAAGTTTTAGTTTCCATGCTGTCTGAAGGTTTATTGGTATCACAGTCCAAAAAAGTGACTTTTCACAGTTCTAAACCGAAGAACTGTGACAGGGGACTCTACTTCATGTACAACTTCAGTGCTGGCTCCTCCTCTTTCTGCTCTTGTTAGTGAGGGCCTTCTCTGCTGCTGCTTCCAGACTCTGGAACTCCCTCCCACGGGAGGCCAGGCTGGCCCCATCTTTGCGGTCTTTCCACAAGCAGGCAAAGACCTTTCTCTTCAGGCAGGCTTTTCCTTAGTGCCTGGCTTCCTGAGAAGGTTTTTTATAAATGGATTGTTGTGCTCTGCTGTTTTTAAATGTGTTTTCAGTATTGGTTTTGCTGCCCATTTTTAATACAATACTTGTTTAATTCTTTTTAAAATATTTGTATACTTACTGTTTCTCGCTTTTGAATATTGTCTTTTAATTGGTGTAAGCTGCCTTGGGTCCTTTTAAGGAGAATGACGGGGTTAAAAAAAATTAAATGAATAATAAATAATTCAAATCTCAGCTCAGCTTCCCTTGAGACATCCAAGATTTCCTTCCAAGGCATAGCAAGCAAGACAGTTGTGTTCATTACAGGTGCCCTAAAACAGGCTGTCTCTTTCCCAGTTCTTTAGATTTCTGGCTTTGGAGCCAAAGGTCAGGAGTTTGATTCCCCGTTGTGCCTCCTTGACAGGGGCTGGACTTGATGATCCAGAGGGTCCTTTCCAGCTCTGCAGTTCTAAGATTATTTATGTTCATAGCTTGCATGTGGAGTTGAAGCTAGATATTAAGGAGCTCAAAAAGATGCTATTAACCCAGCAGACATCCAAAAAAGAATTCTTCTCCTTATCCTGTCACCAGGAGCTGGGTCTTTTCCCCCTTCCCCACCAGATTCTCCCAAAATCCCAGAATTCCATAGTCACTTGCCGCCATGCTGGTCATGGCATCCTGGGTGTTGTAGGCCAAAAAATGTAAAAGTTGTAAAGAGACCTTTACTCTTGAGTGAACAGTTGTAAAGAATGTCCTTCTAACAGCTATACAAGTGCAACTTTTGCAGTTCTGAGTAATAACTGTGTGGTCATCAACAACACTTTCAATGCCAAAGAAGGCTTCAAATCAACCCACTGCAAATCCAAATCAGGAGGATTCAGAAGCCCAGTGTAGCCAAACCCTGAGTTAATTTGGCATGAAAAAAATATCTGAGAAGCTTGGAGGAGGGAGGAGGAAGGATAGCAACAGCATCCTTAGTACTTCCCCCTGCAATGATCCCTGAAGAGGAATGGGTCTCATTTCTGGGTCCTCTACTCAAACATCACAAGCTCAGCAGTGGTTTCAACTGGAGCAATGAGGAGGGAAACTTGCTAAGTCGTCTGCATGCACCAAATATGCTCTGCTACTAAGCTAGTCTTTGCAAAAGTGCTTTTGTAGGCTGCAAATAGAGTTCATGTGGCTTTGGGAGTTGTAGTCCACAAAATCTCTTTTCCAAACTCTGTGCTGAACTATGACCCTTCTTCTTAAGCCTTACACAGAGAGAGAGAGAGAGAGAGAATACTACTTCGGATCAGCAAAATTACTCCTTTGCTCTTACACATTTTATAATAAAGAGAAGCCCATTTAGATTGTGAACAGCTGTCCAACAGAGTGAAAGAGAAGGGGATTTTATTGAGTTGGTGTTTCCATAGGAACATTTTTGTGCACATTGTAATAGTGGGAAAGGCACCAAAGAGATAAATTAGGCTGTACTGGAATAGCAATTCTGGCTGTTATGGTTTTGTTGGTTTTGTTTGTATGTTTAAGTCATTTGAACCAGAGCCTATAAATGAATGATCACCTTTTAAATCAGAGTTGCAGCATGCAAAGGAGTGAGTGTATGAATAATTTCCCACTTCCAGTGCTAAATTAAGACAACAGGGATATTTATCACAATACATGCAAATTGTTTCTCAGCAAAACTAATGTATTTTCTCTTTGTAAAGCATGCAGACAGACTCTCATTCTCTCTCTCTCTATTACACATACAAAGAGAGAGAGAGCGCCCAGAAATACTTGCTGATTAATAAAAAAGATGAAAACAGCCCATCCCAGGCCTCTAATTTGCAAAACTCCATGCAACAAGTAGCTACCAAACTTTAGTAAGGTAATTGGCACAAATTACACAACTGTGCAGTTTGCAGAATTTGTGCAAAAATCATCATTCTCATCCATTTGAAAATTATCCTCGAGATAAATAGAAAATACCTTGCCATCTCGAAGGCAAGGAGAAAAATTCTGCAGTTGCTTATTTTCAGGATGATCCATCATTGAATAAATAATCCCTCTTCAGATAAATATTCAATCTAACTATAACAACATAGTGTAGATACACCCTCAGATTCCTCTTCTGAAACATCTAATGGATTTTGAAAGAAGCCAAAGGAGTTTCATTAAAGTGAGCATCTGAGATGCCTCCATGCCATGGTGATAAGACAAAAATTCACCAACAAAGAGGCAGAGGACAAACGTGGACAACTCTGTGTCCTCCAGACATTTTGGACCCCACGTTTTGTAAAACCCAGGCAGCAGGGCAGTGATCAGAGATCATAGGAGTGTCGCCCAAGACCTTCTCTTGGGCTAGAAAGAGTCAGAATAATAAGCAACCTCCACTGAGGGAACAGGATTTCTCTCATTTTATATAACCTGAATTTCCAGAAGCACCCTGTCTGGAAGTATTCTCCCATGATCACTCTTCCTGGCCAGAGCTGTAAAAACATATTGAAGTCCCAATTCTAGGAACTCCACATTCATGCTGTGCCCTTTCCTTGTTCTTGTTGTTCTGGTGTGAACCAAAGTGTGCTGTGGAAAACCCTTGGAGAAACAGAATGCTAATTAGATGGTTTCATTTGGGTTCCACTTCACTTTGGCGCCAAGTATCTTGGCTGCTTGAATGGCCTGATGACGGCAACGGGTGTTGACATTCACAAGAGCCGTCTCAAGAGCATTGCAAAACAGTCAACTGAACTCGATGGGAGGTTTTCCGAACAGGGGGAAAACAAAAAAAAAGCTTTCCAGATTCAAAGAGCCTTGTCTGGAACGTGAGCTATTTTCAACTTGTAGACATCAAATGACCCCTCTTTTTCTGCACGCGTCATGTGATCCAGATGGTGCCACATCTGGTCAGTGACTAAACACAGAGGGGAAAGTCCTATCTGTGGAATACACAGTAAGTCTCTCTTCACTTAGTTGTTTCTGGAGCATATTTGGAGAAGTTGTTATGCAATAAAGAAAACAGGCCAGAACTCTCCATTCCCTTTACTCTCCCAAGGATGGCTGTGGCCTACAGACATCTGAGTTAACTCAGAAGGAAGCAATTTGGCACTGACTCCATCTTCCTCCAAAACAAGATGAATGCATTCCTTTTACTACGGCTGGAGACTGATGTTCTCCAGAAGCTGACAACCAGCCTCAAAGGGCTGGAATCTTTGCACACCTTGAGATCAAACTGACTATAATAATGATGAAAAGAATTGCCTGCCTACAGGTCCACCCCCTGCATGTACGGGGAAAGAAAAATATCCAACAGGGCAGACCATAGAGGGGAAAAACACTAAATGGATTGCAATTTCCCAAATCTTTTACTATTCATATGTATCTGAGGTTGAATATTCTGCTCCATGCCTATGAACAAGTGGATTGTAATCCATGAAAGCTCACACTGAAGGAATCTGTTACTCTTCAAGGTGCCACAGAATCTTTCACACACACCCCTTTTTTTTACCTGGCGGAATTCTAATAAATATATGTACTGACTGATTAACTGTCTCCTTTTATATCCAGAACCGGCTTGACTGAAGAGCTATTTGATGTACTAAAAATCATGTAGACATACGTAAAGACATGCACAAACGTTTTAGGATTATTTCTAGGGATCAGGCTGCCTCTGACTGTAGACTGAGTGATTAAGAGGATGAGTAATAGAGTGGCAGAAACTCAGTAGCAAGTTGCAACCAAAGTAGGCCCATTGAATCAGCGGGGATTTGGTGAATCAACTCCTCCATAAGTTCCATTGATACAGTAGGTCTCCTCTAGTTACAACATACTGTTGGATACCAGCTAATGAGCTGCTTTTAAGAAGCCATCTTCAAAGCTCTCCTTTAATCAGACATTGTTGAGAGAAAAAGGAAGTTGGAGGAGACCATAGAGAATCCCATCTTGGCAGTCCCCACAGTTTAAGGCAAAAGGTCTTTTTGTGAAAACCTTTGGGTGAGCCTTTTTGCTGTCATCCCTGGACTTTTATTCCATCTCCAACCATGGAATCACAGAACGATGTTCATGAGAAGATCTAGATTTTTCAGGTTCTGCAAAGCAGCAGTGGCTGTTTTCTGTTCCCAAGTCCAATTTAATGGAATAATTTCCAGCATGCCAAGATTTAATTCATTCCAAATGATCATATTATGCCTGTTGCATTTCAAACAAGCGGATTAAGTTCACTGGTTTCTATAAAGTTGATGATCTGATGTCTCAACCACCAAGCAGTTTGCCTCCTCCCCCAACCCCACGCCATCTGTGCCAACTCAGTAGCAAGTAATCCAAAATAATAATTACGATGGTTCTTCTTAAATATAATTATTAAAGATAAAATAGAAATACATGAGATAATGCTAGGTTGCAATTAGATAATTCTGGTATGCTTTTTAAAGCTTTAGACAGGTTAGGTTGTGGCATTTTCTCTCCTAGATATTTTAGACCACACGGGCATATACATGAATGCCCGTAACAGTATTTGTCAAGAGCAGACTTTTAAAAGCACTGCATTTCACAGTGAATTGGTTTACACAGAGATCAGAACGAAGGGTGTGGGGGTTTTTTTTGGCAAAACGTCCACACACCAGGACATGATTCTGATTTATAGACTTTCCAGATGTCATCTTTTCTAGCTGTTTCTTGCAGAAATGGAAAACAACAAGAAAAATCTTCATCCACATGCATGAGGGCACCCGCCTTTGTGGATTTCCTCAGAGTCTGAGAATAATGCTGGGGGAAATTGAAG
Organism: Intellagama lesueurii; assembly: GCA_037013535.1. Classification (NCBI taxonomy): domain Eukaryota; kingdom Metazoa; phylum Chordata; class Lepidosauria; order Squamata; family Agamidae; genus Intellagama; species Intellagama lesueurii. Next base: position 20,696,765 of record JBAJHW010000007.1, on the reverse strand, counting down.
GCAGCAGGAAAAAGAGGAAGACCAAACACAAGATGGAGTGACTCCATAAAGGAAACAATGGCCTTGAGGTGGTAAGACTTGAATAGGCCTGTTAATGATAGAACCTTCACATCAGAGAAATTAGACTACCCCCCTTCTCCTTAAGGAGGCTAATGAATATCCTATGGCATATGGTGAATGTTGTTGTGTGGGTAGAGTCTGCCCAGTCTTCTATCAAGGTGAGAGCATTGAAACAGGACTTAGATCTAAGACTGAAAGTCATCTTTTCTGGGGGCTCCTTCTTTTAGATCCTCCTGGCAGAAACTAATAGAAGTCTTGGGCTTATCGCAAGAATGAATTAGGAGCATTCTTGGGTGAAAGAGAATCAAGACTATATAAGGAAACAAATTCATCAGATAGATCTGGCTAGTACCCAAATGTTGCGGTCATGAAATGAGAAGGCTGATAGGTTAGGTGATCACCAGATAATTAGGAAAGCAAATAGTCTTAGAGAGAGAAGTTAAAGAAGTCAGTCACACACAGAGATGTCTGCCAGCAGAGTCCTCCACACACACACCTCTCCATACACTTCTGGATCCAGCTCTGGATACAGCTCTCGATACAGCTCTAGGGCAAGGCCCCCAGGAGGACTCCCTTTTATTAATGGTACAGATTGTTGATAGTATACAGATAGGACAGTGGGTACATAATACCAATTAGGATTGGTCAAAGAAAGGCTTTCAAGTTTGCTCTCTATCTCTATGAGAAAGAGGAAGAATGGGTAGCCACACCTCCTCTCAGAAGCAACTGTGACATCATCCAGGAGAATGTTCTCTATGACTGTAGAATCAGACAACAGCTTAGCAACCTTGGGGAGGGGCATTCCCCCACACCCAAATGAGAGTTTGATGAGTATAATCTTCCTCCTTTTTTTCTCTCTTGATATCTCTATTCCCAAGAAAATGCCATCGCATCTTTTCCATCTAACTGTTTCATGTTATTGCAGAGCTTTTCTGTATGCAAGACTGACTATTGTCCCTTCAAGGGAGATGCAATGAAGATTGTTGGGACAAACACTCTGAGAGAGTTTGTCCCTGTGACAACACTAGCCTGGATTCTTTTTCACATATTCTGTATTCCTACCCTTTTTATGCAACTGAAAAAGAACATTTTGTTAAACCTTTGTTTGATTTATTGGAAATACCTTTCTCTGAAGACCTTGTCCCCGCAATATTAGAAGATAAAAATCTTCATTTCTCTGTAGCAGTTGCTAAATTTGTCACTGCTATTCAGTCCTCCAAGAAAACTGAACCTCATATTATCTGCATATTTTGTTTTTGCTCCTCAAGAGTTTCTCATAGGTTTTTAAGGGGGAAAGGGAAAGGAAGCCATAGATAGATACAGAAGCTGTTGCCATAAATCAGGGGCAGCTTGACAGCACATAACTTCACTGACAGCTGTCATTGAATTTAATGGACAAGCTTCTGAGTTGATTTGCTCAGGGTTATGCTCTTCATTTATTTCGTGTAATTTTGGCTGGCCCCCTGGGTTGTTCTAAAGATCCAGGAGATGCCATCTCAACCTTATTCAGCTACATTTGTTCTTTTTTCTAAAAACTGGAACTGTATGGAAAGCTATCAGAGAACTAAATAATGATGGAGGAGGTCAATGGAGTCTTTCTCTGGCCAATTGCCTGGTAGACTTCTAGTGGGAAGAGTGGCCAATTTTATCTTTTCCCCAGCACTGGAGAGTCTACACAGGGTATGTGTGGGCTGTACAAGCTCTACTTCTCTTCTAGGATGTTTGGGCAAGTAATAATTACTACTGTCAAAATCACTTCTGTTGACAGGACACCAGGAAAAGAGAAGCCCTCAGAGCCCCAAAACAGTGATAAGTCAGATAAAAACAATGGTATTGATTTCCATTGATTCACAGATTTATTCATGAAATTTCTGCTCTTTTTCTTGAATCGTAGCTCTTAGTTTGGCTGCTAGAGGATTCCTAAATGGAAAAGTTTTAATTTAGCATTGACTGCACTTCTTTCAAAACGTATCAGCCGTATTTGCATCAAGTTTTCATTCATTCTGAAATGAATGCACAACACCTACTTTGAGCTGATATTTTTCTACCTGCTTTCTTTTCTGCTGCATGGCTTCAATACTCCCCTACTTACTTGCAGGGATGGAGGCTCAGGTCATGGGACTTACTGTCAAATCGGACTTAAGTTGCACCGCTGACTCGACTCAGGGTTTATGGGGGGGGGGGGTTCAGTGACTCAGACTCAACTTGCAACTTGGAACCCACTCACCCCTCTCTTTTTTTCTAGGGAAAAAAGCTTGTTTTTAATAGGGACTCAGACTTGGGACTCGGGACTTGGTACCAAAGACATGGACTTGGACTTGGGGACTCGGACCCAAAGCCTTCCCAACATACCTGCTTACTTGACCAATTTGATCAACCACCACTGGCGCATATCTCCAATTTTGATTTCAGTCTCCTCCGACTGGCGAATAGTTCCCTTACTTCCCGACTCATTAGACACACACTTCTGCCTGTCCCTCTAGGATGGGGGAGATGTGTCACCAGGAAAAAGGGCTTTTTAAAAGAAACTATCCGCATTCCACATATGAGTGGCTACTGATATCATATAGGAAACTGTCCAGATAGCATCTTTTCCTTTGTGCTGCACCTTAAAGATTAAAACCCAGCTTTTCTTTCTTACTTTCTAGTGGGTTCCACCTGACAGAATCATCCTATTAGTAATTATATTAGTAATAGGGAAGACCAAATAAAGCACTGACTAAGCACAAATCAGTCTTTCTGAGTCATAAATGTAATTTCCCATTTCAAGATCCGTAGCTGCTCTCTGCCCTGTCATGCCCTATTCTCCAATCCATCCCAGGGCTAGAAAGAATGAAACCTTTTATTAACAGTAAATAAAGAAGAAACACCAAAACTTTAACAAAAGATAATACTTCTCCTTCTAAAACAATTTCAATATCCCCACTTCTCGTTAATTTTTCTCACCTCAACACCACATAGGCTAGTGTGTTCACTGTCTTTGGAAAATTGGCTGATTAATCTGTACAATGGGCAAATATATATATATGTAGTATATATTTGGTGGTATATGTATGGTGTTGAGGTAAGAAAAAAAATATATATAATGGTATAATGGTGAATACACTCACCTGCGTGGTGCTGAGGTAAGAAAAATTAAAGAAGAGTGGGGATATCTAAATTGTTTTAGAAAGCAAAATATTATCATTCTTTAAAGTAAAGCTGCAAAAGTAAACGTATATATAAATCCTGATAGCAATCCTGTAAGGTCAACAGGAGTTCTTATTAGGAGCATACAAATAACATCCACTTCCATTCAATCTGAATTGCTTTTACAAATCACAGCTGATTTGCTTCCAGATGATTTGTAGCCCATCCAATTTAATTTGTACCCAGATATTTCAAAGTATTTGCATTGATCTGAATAGTGAAAAAAAAAAAAGGCAAAGAGCTACAAAAGTAAAAGTTATTAGCAAACATTTTTTAAAAAAAATGTAAGGCAAAAAAAAAACACCAGAGGGCCGAGCTTAAGTCCTATTCCTAAATCTAATGCGACTTACCTTACTCAATTGTATTTGATTACCTTACTTATCTCACTCATTGCATCCCTGTCACATTCACCCACATAGACACTCAATTGGATTTTATGTGATTTGCATTTGCCTAAAAGAAAAGAAGAAAAATATCTGATGCACACCCACCCTGCTGAAAATGAAAGGTCTGTGAGTTGCAATCTCTAACAGATTAACACCCTTCCCTTGTCCTTCTAAGACACAAGGACAGAGAAATTTATCTGATCAATTGAGTCCTCCTAAGGGGCTCTATGACTGAGGTTTCTAGGAGAGCTTGGGCTTTTTAGTGGCATCAGTGGTAACCCTCCTAACTCCTTCTGCTTTGAGCTTTTTGGTTCTGTAAAAGTATTGCTTTCTTTTTCTGAGTGAGACGCACTGGTGCTATGTTGGGGTTTTTTTTTTTACTAGCCTCCAAAATACTGAAACAATCATCAGTGCTTCATAGAGTCCCAATCTGACTTGAGCACTGCTTCAGGTTTCCTTATTTCTTGTCACATCAGCTTTGAAATGGACAAATATCCTTGCTTCACTTCATTTTCTGAAGCCAAAGCACATCCCTAACTCTTATCTTTCTGTTGTAAAACAGGAGTTGTGGCTGAGGTTCAGGCACCATGGCTCATCAACAGTCCCATGGGGAGTTCTTGGGAGGGGTACATTTTAAACTAAGTCCTTTCTGATTCAGAGCTCAGTTGCTTAGTTACCCGTGATGCTAACTCCAAACAATCAAGAATGACACAAGGTTCAAACAAGGTAATTCCACTCCTAGTAAGGTTAAAGTTCATGATCATTAACAACCAAGGCAAATCTAAGAGACAGTAATTGGAAGCAATCCCTGGCTCAGTTTATTGCTGGTGCCCCTTCTGCCTGTAAGGAAACAGGCCACGAACTAAGCCCTCAGGAAAGCAAGGGGTATAGGACAATATGATGTGCATGAAGACTGAAACATATTCACTCTAACAAGGAACAACCTCTATGCAGCTCAACTCAGAATTTGCCTGATCATTAACAAGCTTTCAGAGGAAAATACATTGCATTCACACCTTGGGTCCCAGTTCTGAAATCAAGGTGGCATAAGTAAAATAAAATAAAAACACTCTGTTTTCAGAGATTTTTCTCCTGATCACAGTTTTAATCCATGCACACCGGTAGTGCTGTACACCTTAACATGTCACTCACCCATCCCACAGCATCCAACAGTGGAAGAAAACTATCTGGAAATCTATACAAATATTATAATTGGGAAAGTGTGTTTGTGTTGTTTTCTCCCACATTTCAAGTTTTTCAGGCACCCGAGTCTGTCCCTAAAAAACTGGAGGTGTGAGGGTAGGGGCTGGCACACTTCACAACACTCCTGAGAAACAAACTGTAGTGAAGTTCTCACCTATCTACACTAGTCAAATTCTGTAAATGTGGCAAGTCCTGAATAGGGCAGTGTTTTCCCTCTTGCTCTGTAGATGATAAGAGAAGATCAGGCACCATTTAAAAATATGTAACCATCAGTATTTGGCACTGACATTCAATACCAACATATTGGGAATTAAGCCAAGACTTATAAGAGTTGGAATGTACAAAGTCATGGGCCTGAATGAATGAATTTGTCAGCCAGTGAGTCAAAATACACATTCAGAGAAATATGTCTTTCTAGTTCTTGTAACAAATTCTTCCTAGCAATGTGATCTCCTTTGTTATGTTTGGTTCAAAAATTCAATGTGCAAAGGAAGCCATGCTTTAGAGTCCAGGGATAATCCCAGTGACACACGTGCTTCTCCTTTTCGCAATTACACCTATTTTCCCAATTGAAAGAGCACTCCTTCTGGACGCAAGACTGTTTCATCCAGGAATACCCAAACTTTATTCCACATTATTTTCTTTTTTAAAAGAAAGAAAGAAAGAAAGAAAGAAAGAAAGAAAGAAAGAAAGAAAGAAAGAAAGAAAGAAAGAAAGAAAGAAAGAAAGAAAGAAAGAAAGAAAGAAAGAAAGAAAGAAAACTCCAATTCTTCCCTTCTTGGAAATGAAGAAATTTGTAAATTTCGGTAAGAATGTATCAAAACTGAGCTGACATGGGATTCTCTCACTTATTCCTCACCACAATACACCCAGGAGCAAAACACAGTGTTAGATATGGTGCTGACTCAAAGAAAGAAGATATTCACTGGGCCAAAGTTGCATGTTCAGATAGATCAGTGGTTCCCAACCTTGGGTAACCCAGGTGTTCTTGGGCTGCAATTCCCAGAAGCCTTCACCACGAGATGCGGTGGCCAAGGTTTCTGAGAGTTGCAGGCCAAGAACACTTGGGTTAGCCAAGGTTGGGAATCACTGAGATACATGATCAAGTCATGAAGTTAATCCGCATCAGTTTATGACAGTTTGATCAAGAATAACATGTTCATGTTGAAGAACATCTAGGCCTGCCCATCCACAAGTCAGGAGATGGTGGGAAAAGTCTTTCACAGATGCCAGCAGGGATGGGGACTCAAGTCATGTGACTCGCTGTTGAGTTAGACATAAGTCAAAGTAGTGACTTTACTTGGATTTGACTCCCCCCCCCCCATTACTTGGACTCAACTCGCAACCTGGACCCATTTTTCTGAGTGACATTTTTTATTCCCTTTTTTTTTAAATGAAGGACGCCATAAACCTGAAAGAAGCATGAGAGTGGACTGGGGAAGGGGGCAGGGAGGAGTAACCCACGTATCACCTCCCTTTTTTCTGGGGGAAAAGGCTTGTTTTTAATAGTGACTGAGACTTGGGACTTGAGACTTGGGACTCAAAGCCAAAGACTTGCCGACATCCCTGGTTACCAGAGCTAAAATAGGACCAGAGTCTGAAAAGGGGCTGTGTCCACATTAGTGAAGAGGGATTCCAGGAGTTGTAGTCCAAAAAGAGTAACTTTTTAAAGTTTTGGTGAAGGGCTTATGTCAAGAGCATCTGCACCAATTAAATGGCTCATTTTGGTCACATGAACAAAAGAGCAGGTCCCTTGCCCTAAAAAACTTACAATGTAACACTGATGTAATAAAAGAGGAGATGATGGAGGAAGAAACAGGAATGGGAAACAGAGACAGGTTTCTGAGAAAGCAATATGAGATTTTCTTTGGTTTTTGTGTTTAGCTTAACTGCAGGCGCAATTACATCAGAGCACGAGGACAGATTGTGTCAGTGAGTTTTATGAGGTATCATTGCCCTTTGATATAGACATATATATTGTTATCTCTGGGCAAACAGTTGTACATAATTATAAAACAATAACTGCACTCCATGACTTCACAAATTCTGAATAATCAACCAAGAGCCTGCTATTCAACAATGCAGGCAAGAGTCGGCGTGGGATTTTATTTTATTTTTTGATATTTTGGACTATGAATCCCACAGTTTTCCATTTTGGGACTTCCACCTGATAGATGAATAACTTTATTGTGGTATAAACCCATAGGAATGCATTTAGCACAGTTACAGGATAATACTTATAATACATAAGGGAATATCTACAGAGAAGTCAAAATTCAAAGTTTAAAATTTAATTTAGAATTTGAACCTTTGAATTTGAATTCAGTAGAGATGTCGGTTTTCCTACCATAGACATTTGTGAGGTAAGCTCACCAAGATCTATGGGGATTCAGTAGTCTACATGTCATGCCTGACAGCTTCCTATGGGCAACCAGTAGGCCATGGATGAACAACTGGTGGTTGAGATGGACCTTTGGACTCAACCAGAATGGCTCCTGTCTTCTTAGGAGCAAGATTCTCTACCAACTTAGGGTCCCAATCCCTCCTATCAGGTAATGCAATTTATCTCCTCTGGGCTTCTCTGCATTTTAACAGCCAGCATTGCTTACATTAATACGTTTCTCTACCCCTCTGTGCCAAACTAAGAAACCGGGACATTCCCCCAATGCCAGGCAAGTGACAGTTCTGTGTTACTGATAGTCTTTGTGTTTCTAAAAATGGAGATTAGCCACTGATTCCTTGTCCCTGTATTCTTTGCCAGGGGCACGCTGCAGAGCTACATGAAATATCACACTAGAGATGGGCATGAACCACCAGTTTGGTGGTTCTTACCGGTTTGTTTTTCATCTGAACAGGTGTTTGGTGCTTCCCAGCCCCGCCTCCTCTGGCAGGCACCCACCCAGAGGCAGCACCTGGAGGACGTGGGGCAGGGTGGGCACCCACCAGATATGGGGGGCTGGGAAGCACTGAACACTTGTTTGGATGAAAAACAAACTCACTGGAGGTGTGGAAGTGCTAAAACCGCTCTTTAAATATCTCACTTAGGGTTGCTATAAGTTGGTTCTGACTTGATGGTACATAACAGCAACAATAGAGAGAGAGAACTGGTTGGATAGCTCCGTGGTTTAAGTCTCTGGCTGCAGAGCCAGAGGTTGGGAGTTCAATTCCCCACTGTGCCTCCAGAGAGATGAGCCAGCCTGTGTAGCCTTGGGTAAGCTGCACAGTCCCAGGATGTCCCCAGAAGAAGGAAATGTTAAACCTTTTCTGAGTACTCTCTACCCAGAAAACCCTGAAAAGGACCACCATCGTTAGAAGTGACTTGATGGCACAGTTATTATTATATGCATAGGGAGAGAAGACATTGATGCATGTTTGATGAATATAGGGGCGGGGGGGGGGGAATTATCCCACACTCATCCTAAACGAATATACAGAGACACAGATCAAGGCTACATCAATGCCTCCACTCCCCACACACCACAGTTGTCAGTCATTACTTGTTAAACATTTTTATCGCACAAGCACGTTCCCAATCTCTCTTTCCCTGAAGCAGTGTTTATTGTTACAGCTAAACAGTGAGTTTTCGAACGGCCTTGCTACATATCCATAGAAATTTCATCTAACATAATCAAATAAACGTCCTTATAAAATGGTCCTGGGGGGGGGGGGGGAATCAGAGGCATGATTCTAACCAGATATTAAAGCCAAAGTTGAATGTTTGTTCTTGTGTTTATTTTACAGCATATGTGAATGGGGAAGGAAGGAAGGAAGGAAGGAAGGAAGGAAGGAAGGAAGGAAGGAAGGAAGGAAGGAAGGAAGGAAGGAAGGAAGGAACTCTATAAAATATGAACAAAGGTTTCTTTTCAGCACTTTGATAATTTTTTAGTGATTGCAAAGGTCTTTAATTTGAACCAAGTTAAAAGAGCCTGCTCACATACCTTTTATATAAACCATTGTTTAAAATAAGAATCTAATTTTTCAACTCAATTCCTAAGGTAAATGTCTATTTATGTTAACAATTCTGATCACCTCCTATCCACAGTTTGTCTGTGGAGCTCTCACAATCTCTAGCTTACAGTTGTCCAAGTTGAACATTGTCCTCCCCCACCACCACCGCCAGATGCTTTCATAAGAAGATATTGGATTCCTCCCTGTGTAAGCTCCAGAAAAGTCCTACTGCAGGCACATTGGAGCACTGGCTGCACACAGAAGGGCAAAAGGATGTTGGCCTTAGTCTTTAAATCCGGAATGATGGCCACTGGCAAGTAGAATAAGCTCTCAGTTCATGAGCCAAAAGTTTGAAAGAAGGAATTAGAAAAGATGATCAAGTTTTCCTGATTTTTCCTCAAGTGTAAGGATGTATCACCCACACTCATATTTCTGATCACCATGTATAGGTGTGAAAGCTGCACAGTTAAAGCTGACAAGGGGGAAAAAAGCTGGAGGAGAGCTTTGTGGATACCCTGGATTGCCAGAAAAATAAACAAGTGGGTCCTAGATCAAATAAATCTGAATTATCTCTAGACACATCTCTAGTTTCAATTATCTCAGTTTCAATGATGAAACTGAGGCTGTTCTACTGTGGGCACATCATGAGAAGGCAGGATTCTCTGGAAAAGATAATAATGCTGGGAAAGGTGGAAGGCAGTGGGAAAAGTAAAAGACCAAATACGAAATGGACTGACTCCCTGAAGAAAGCCACAGGTTTGAGTTTACAAGAGATGAGCAAAGCAGTTAATGACAGGACATTCTGGAGATCGCTCATTGTTGTTTAGTCGTTAAGTCGTGTCCGACTCTTCGTGACCCCATGGACCAGAGCACGCCAGGCCCTCCTGTCTTCCACTGCCTCCCGGAGTTGGGTCAAATTCATGTTGGTAGCTTCGATGACACTGTCCAACCATCTCGTCCTCTGTCGTCCCCTTCTCCTCTTGCCTTCACACTTTCCCAACATCAGGGTCTTTTCCAGGGAGTCTTCTCTGAGAAGACTCAGATAATAATGAGATCGCTCATTATGTACCGTAAAGTTGCCATATGTTGGAGGCAACATGACAGTACATAACAACGACCAAATGAATGTTAACTAAAAGTAAATACTAAAAATTAAGAATTAACTAAAATCTAAACTAGACTTCAGCTTAAAATTAAGTAACTAAAATGAAAAACTGAAATAACTTTTCCGAACTTTGTCTCCACCACAACTTCAGATGTAATCCCATGCTGGAACACTCAAAGCATCCAGAAAGCATCTCTTCCTTGTGTTTTAATCTATGCTGACATGCATTGGCACTTTGGACACTCCCAGAAAAATAAGAATACTGAAGTATTTCTCACTGACCTTTGAAAGTTGGAAAGAAAATTCAAAAGGGAAGAGGAAATAGCCTTTCTCTTATAAATGTGAAAACCTGCATACATTAGTATTTTCTATATCAAAAGCTCTGCACAATACATTCCCGTAGGATTATAGTCTTGTTTATTTAGGGAACGAAGATTGCTTTTGATATTTGTTTTGTTTTTTTTATTGGTCCTGTCTTTTTTAGCGTCCTTGCGTGGTGCAGACGTCATTGGCGAGTCCCAAGAACGATCCACAAGAGGAAAAAGCAGTTACTAAGGAAACTTTTGTTTTTCTTAGAGACAGGTTAAGACAAACAAAAGCAATTAAAAATGGAAAAGTACAAACGAGAAGGCTGGAGCATGTACATTTTCACCCGAACCAGCCAAGGACTGTTCTGTAACATGGGGCTTCTAACAGCAGGAGTTTAATGCCGGATTTCACGGAAATGCTGTGCCTTATAGAAGGACACTGAGCTATTTTTAATCAGGCTGTCTCTGTTAATTGGTTTCATGGGTAGGTATGTTTGAGGAATCCACACAGGAAAAAAGTTTATTTGAACTTCATAAATCTCTATGCTAGGGAACAGTCAGTGGAGTGGATGGATTTTTAGTTTAGTGAGGTTCTTAGGATCATCTGACAGAAAGCTCTAATTCGAGACCCTGAATCACAGTTCCCAAAAGTCCAGGAGAAGAGAAACTGAGGATAAAATCAGTTTGGCCTCTTCCAAATGGAGCAAAAGTTCTATCTTTTCTGGGTCCCAGTTCCTTTTTTTGAGGATTTGTCAGGATTTGCATCCCCACTGAACTTTTAAAAAGGCACATCTCTGCACACTTTTTCTTTGAAATCTTAGTGAGAAACCCATTTCCCTGCTGGAATGTTGTAATTTCTACTAATACAATTGTGCTAAATAAAAGCTTCTGATCTGGAAGCTCTGAAGTGGAAATGAACTCTTCATAGGAAATGTCACAGCACCAGAATCTGCTCCCTGGAACAAACCCTGGGAAGAAAAAAAACCATGCCTCCCAAAGGAACAACAACAACAACAAACCCTGAAAGGCACAGCGGAAAAGGACTGAGGATACTGGAACAAGCCTTACATCATCTGGATGGCAGAAAAACTATGGAAGTCATCAGTACAGATGTCACTCTTTTGCAGAAATACATACTCTATTGGGATAAACCCTTTAATTCTGTAGTGTAGAGTTACACCACTCTAGAGATTTAAAGTGATGTAATCCTCTGTCCCGAGAGATCCCACATTCCTAATCTTCAATCCCCATTTTACCAAGTTACTTTTTTTGGCCCCAGTATCCATGCTGGATGCAATTTTCTAGAAGCTACAGGTCCAAAACTTTATAAATCCTCAGAGCTGTAGTAGAGCTCTCTGTTGCAGGATTCTAAATACCTCACTGAACTACAACTCCCAGATTTCTTAAACTGGAGTTCTGATAGTTAAAGGGTTATCAAATCAACAGAAATGTGTGATGTAGGCATACCTTAAGACAAAGGTGAGCTAATGGACTAGGGTTCCTATTTGGTGTAGGACAACTGTCTGTGTTCCTAACATATGAATTATTTGGAAGCTACATGCAAGTTAATGTTCACAAACTTTGGTCCTCCCCAGTCCTCCTGCTCATCATCGGAAAACCAAGTCCACTGTTTGTATTGGAAACATGTGCTGTGCAACGCCTTCTGAAATCCTGTTGTTTAGCATAGGAAGTCACAGCTAGAGTAGGCCCATTGAAACTCTGGGGATTTGGTTGGTCAACTCCTCTGTAAGTTCCATTGATTCAGTGGGTTCGTTCTAGTGGCGACTTCCTGTGTTAAGCAACAGGATTTCAGACATTGCTTCAATCTTCTATTTCTTTTTGAAAAACAAATTCATTTTAAAGGTGCCTCGTATGCAACCCCTGAAGTCAACAGTCTCCAATTTGACAGGTTTACTCCCCTGTTTAAGTCCTACCACATGTCCACATTTCATATAAATTGGTACAAAAACAAAGCTATAGTCTTCTTGGTTTTCTGATGCAAGTCAAAGGAATGATCCCAAGTCAAAGTACCAGTTGAACTGCCCAGGGCTCAAATTGCTACGGACCAATTCAAGCCCTGGAGTGGCCTCCAAATTGGATCAGGGGATCAATGCCCAGCCCCAGCAGAAACTCTTCCACTTTGTCAGGGTGCCAGCTTTGAACAAACCTTTTGCAGTTGCACAGTCAGTAACTCAGTGCTTTGCAAAGCGGAGAACCGGTAAGTGCACGTGGAGTATCACAAATCTGACTTGAATAAGTTGGAGCCAATTGCAAACACTCTAACTAGAAAGAAGTCTGGAGAAAATTTTTTAAAAGAATCCACAGTGCATTAAAGGGCATTTCAAGGAGAGCAGGAAATTAGCGAACAGACTGGTTTCCAAATACACTGACCCCCCACATATGCAAACTTCAAGGGGCAAAGGTGAGGCATAAAATATGGGGTCCCTCGTAGGGCAGAGAGTTCTTCATTGTCCAGAAAGGAAGTGTTGGAAGTTAATACAAGTGTGAAGTGGAAAGTTTGGTTATATGGCCGGATATTTTGCTAATTGCCCAGCTGAGTGCTTGTGCATCAAGACAATGTTTTAACCCCCAACAACTTTCACTTTGAAAGCAGAACATTCAAGAGATTCTCTCTTGGGCTTATCCAGAGCTGCCCAGGTAGTCAGTTTACAATCACCCTTGAATGTATTATGTGCTGCCTTGTGTGCTCACTGGAGACCCTCTTAACACACATTCAGGGGTACCTAATCAGGCTGCATCTCTGCACATTCAGGCTCAGGAAAGACCCAACTTCAGATCCCACCTTGTCCATGAAGCTGGCTGAGTGATACTGTATCTGTTAGACCAGTTATGAAGGTGGCCGGGTGATGTTGGGCCATAACTTTATCACAGGGTTGTTAGAACCATGGCAGGAGAAACAAGTGCAAACAATAAAATGAATAGATCAGTGAATCACGTACTTTGCTACAGACTGAGCATATCCAGTCTGGGATATAAATTTAACAAGTAAATAAATAATAAATGGATCAACAAGAATGTGGTGAAGGTCTGAGGTCAGACGGCAGAAGACACCGAGATATGTAGAGGAGGACAGCAAGGAGACATAATCCTGTGGCTGCTTTTTGTTAAATTCATTTCTATAATGAATGTTATGAAAAACATCTACTGTACAGGGTAATCAGCACTTTTGGGACTCAGGAAAAATGCACAATTTCTTATCCACTCCAGCAAACACAGACTGCAAGCTCCTCAAGAAAGACGAGGATAAAAATGTGCCACCCCCAAAGAAAGAGAACATTTCTACCTTCAATATATTAATATTAAATTATAATTTATATATCATATGTAAATTATATGTAAATGTATAAATGTAATTAATAAACATAATTTCTACGGTATAGAAATCTATGAAAATATGTATGTATATATACATTATATTTCATAGATTTCTATACCACCCCATTAGTGCAAGGCACTATTCTGGGTGGTTCACAAATCAGATAGAATTGAACAGAACAGAAATAACTGTAAAGCAAATAAAAAGAGTAATAAAACCTAACAAATCGGTTAAAACATCACAATATCACAAACCCAAGACAACACAAACTTTACCCATCATAGGGCAGGCAGGGCAGGTGGCCAGTGGTTTAGGTCTCTCGCTGTGGAACCAGAGGTTGGGGGTTTGATTCCCCCCTGGGCCTCCTTGACAGGGGCCTGGACATGATGATCCATACGGTCCCTCCAGCTCTGTAGTTCTAAGATGATGATGATGAAGATGACTCAAAAGCCTCAATGAAGAGCTGCTTTTCAAATAAAAGTGAAAGTGAATGGGGAGAAAGACTGAAGAGAACGAATGAAGTGCAAGACGCTCCGCTCGTAATATGTGGCTAGAAAACGTCAGTCATGTAATGAGAAACAGAAAAGCACAGCTTGTTGCAGCTGATCAAGCAGGGTAACAGGAATGGGTAAAGAACTGCAGGGAGGATAAGAACCTTGGAGACTGGTTTGGAGGCAGCAAACATGGCTTGCAGCTGTTGCATCACAGTTCAGTATTGCCACAAGCATGCGCAGACTCCGCTTTCACAGGACCATCATCATCACCTTAGAACTGCAGGGCTGGAAGGGACCCTATGGGTCATCAAGTTCAGCCCCTGTCAAGGAGGCCCAGTGGGGAATCGAACTCCCAACCTCTGGCTCCACAACCAGATTCATAAGCTACTAGGAACAGGGAATACAGGCCTGTGACCATTGGTTCTTCTGGCCAATATGGAACTTCTGGTCCAGTTGGCTTCAGAGTAGAGTCTTGGCAGCAGGTCTCTTGCCCTCTGTCTCCGGCATCAAAATGTCTCCGTACCTCATTGTTCATGAAATAATTGAAGCAACCCCAGAAATGTCCCTGTTAGTGCTGACAACCACAGGCTCCCTAAAGGACTCAAGTAACATCATAGATGACAGACAAAGCAGAGACCACACACACACCAGCAGTCCAAGATTAACAAAGGCTTTAGACGTTCTTACAGGAAATACCACTCAGCATATGTTTAACAGATTAACTTTGCAAGGCAGCCTTCTCTGTTTTTTAACCTATGGCTGTGCATTAGCGTTCCAAAATTAAAGGTCTTCTCCACACAGAGCAAAGCAGCTTCTATGGGATTTACAGTATAATGTGTCTGGCAGGAGACACCGCCTTTTATAACCACTTAAGAAATCCAGATGGACCATTTGTACCTTTTTGTTTCACTTCTTTTTCTGTCACTTGGTGACAAAACTTCACAGAGTCTACTGGAAGTCCCATCCTGGTGTTGAGTGGTTTGAATCAGAATGCAATAGAGATGAGCACGAACCTCAGTTCGGAGGTTCTTGCCAGTTTCTACGCACGGCACCACAGGTGCTGCACATTCCCTTCCCCGGCTTCCCTGGCCAAGGACCCACTCACCAGTCAGAGCGTAATCCTCTCCGCCTCCTCTTCGGTGGTTCAACCAATCCCTGGCAGGAGCACAGGGCTGCCTGTCCCACCTCCTTGGCTGAGTGGGCAATCAGCCAATAAGGTGGGACAGGGAAGCCTGTGCTTCTGCCAAAGACTGGTTGAACAGCTGAAGAGGAGGAGGAGAGGAGCGTGAGCTGGCTGGTGAGTGGGAGATTCAGCCGGGGAGGCGAGGAAAGGTGAACACATGTCACCTGTGGTGCTGCGCATACAAACCAGCACGAACCTCCTAACCGAGGTCCGTGCCCATCTCTAGTTCACAATTTGCACTCCTATGGAGGTGATAACTGGGCGACTCCTATTTCAAGGGGCCATGACTCCACTCCAGATTTTTAGTCCAAGCTTTCCATGGTGCTGAAATCATGTGTTGTAAAGTGCAAACTAAAACCCAAAGTGGATTCACAGCCCTGCCCACAAAACTGGAGTCACTATCTTCCCCTGTCTTGTGGGGAGGACAGTATCTTGGTGGTGCCAAGGGCTAGTGGAAGTCGGAGTCCAGCTATTACTGGTGGCCAACAGGTTCTTCAACTCCTGTACTTGAGAGTAAGACTCCCTGGACTTGGAAAAGTTACTTTTTTGGACTACGTCCCCCAGAATTCTGGGAGTTATCGTCCACAACATAATTTTTTCTAGGCTCTGCCCAGAACTCACCAAGCCTTCAATAAATATGCTTAAGATTATGCTGCACAGTTTGTGCTCATACCAGCCTATTTCTTTTCAGGCTAGAAAAGAGTTTCTCTCTCCTTGTTTCTGGATGTTCTTGTTCTTTGGTTGTGTATAATCTACACGTAAGCTGTAGAGTCGTATACCAGTTGAGGACATAACCTGTGTTAGCTGAAGCTGCTATTTATATTGCAAGAGCCTCTGGCCCTGTTGCATAATTACAGCAATCAAATTGGTTTTCTGCCTCTCTCCAAGTGCTCTGAGTAAATTGTATTGATTCCTATTATTTCTTTGGTAATTTAAGTTTTAAACAGGTCCCTGCTCTAGTTAGGAGAAGTCTTAAGTAGTGTGAACGATATGCTCACCGACTACTACCAAATCCTTTGCAGTTGCTATGGGTAGTCTTAAACTTTAAGCAACATTGGTAGACCTGCTGTTGGAACTTCCTTGGTTCTCTGGATATTTTAGTTTTTTCAACATAAATGCAACTGCTGGGAGGAAGACAGACTGGATGTATAAAGACTGGAGATGGGGACGAATATAAAAACGGATCGGTTTTTCCAACGAACATAGCCGATTCGTTAAATATTCATCGATCTGTATTTGTGGGTTCCAGAGACCCCCACGAATACAAAGGGATGAATATTTACCCGTTTTTATTCGTCCTTGTCAGCTGATCGGCGGCAGAAAGGCAGCCACCACCCCACACAGCCACCTAATACCACAACCTACCCCACCACCCCTTCCTTTCCCTACCTTAGGCCCCACGCCACCCCACCCCCACCGACACCCTCTTACCTTATTCCCTGCTGCCGAGGTCTTCTGGCCTCGCAGCCATGCATGTAAAAATGGAGACTGGCTGCCCTTTGCAAAGATGGCGGCTGCAGCTTCATTTAGGGTAGGGAAGCCGCAGCCGCCATCTTTCCAAAAGGCAGCCAGTCTCCCTTTTTACATGCGGTGGCTGCAGAGGCCTGATGGAGACCTCGGCAGCAGCTATTAAGGTAAGGGGGTGTCGGTGGGAGTGGGGTGGGGGCTAAGGTAGGGAAAGGAAGGGGGTGTGGGGGTAGGCTGTTGGGGTGGGTGGCTGTGTGTGTGTGTGTGGCTGCCTATCGGCTTCTGATCAGTTGATTGGCGGCCGGTAGGCAGAATGGGCTTCTGTGCCGTGTGGTAAACTCTCCTGGGGGGACCCAATTTGTGGGTGAATAACTCAGATGTCCGATATCCAGTCTTCACCAATGTTGGCAGGCTTGTTGGGGAAAGACATAGGAAGCTCACTTGTGATTCTGGATTCTCTAAGTACCTGCGGGGAGCTTTCCTGAGGGGGTCCTCTTTGTGACTATATAACTTGGGGGCCCATGATCCAATGTTCACCAAACTTTTAGGAGTTGTAGAAAAGCGTCTGAGGAAGCTTCCCTGCAAATGTGGTGTCTCTAGGTGGTTGGGAGCCAGTGTTATAGCCATTTAAAGTGCAGATGAATCAACAGCTTGATCCATCGATTCATCGAAGAATATTTGTATATTCGTATTCATTGATCCATTAACCTTGACGAATAACGGATCAAAACGAATTGCCATTTTTTTGATTTGTCCCCATCTCTAATAAAGACTGAAAAGCAGGGGGGTAAAGCCCAGAGTTGGGGAATCTCTTGCCTTCGAGATGCTGAAGAATCACAATTGCCATCATCCCTTATTCATGAACAAGTCTGGCTGAGGTTAATGGAAGCTGGAGTTGTTGCAGAGTTTTGAATTTCTGGTCAAATTCCTCTAGTGGCACAGTAGAAGAGCAGGGATTCACAGAACAGAATAGCTTCAAGTTCCCCAGTTTAGACCACCCCTTTTCTTCTTATCAGTTGGCACTTACAGTCTCAATAACTCATTCTGAGACATTAACAGAAGAAAGAATGAAAGGTATCATCACCTACAATTGAGTAGATCAAACAGCAAAACTGACAAACATGACTGCTTGCAGCAATGGGCCTCAACAGACTCAACTGACGTCCAAAAGACAAAGGAAAGGGAGAGAAAACTGAGCAGAAGGGTGAGGCTCACTTTGAATTCAGAGGCAGGGAAGGAAAGATTGATTAGTGCTGGACAGATTGATAGTCACCCAAGCCCAGAAAGATCCCTCTCAGCCAAACATAGTAAAGGCTGCTTGCGAGGTTGCAAAAACTCCAACAGGAGTCCCAAACATTAGAACTGAAAAACATATCTCATGGCTTCAATGCACATATTTTCCCCCCATACACTTGGGAAAATCAGCTAGAGCAAGAGTGAAGGAAGTGTAGCTCTCCAAAGTGTGGCCTGCCATTCCCAGCATTCCTCACCATAGACCAAGATTGCTTGGGCTCGAGGTTCATTGTAGACCAGGGACATCTCAATGGCTACCCTTTTTCATCCCCAACCCAGAAAGAGAACAAATGCAGACAGGGAAAAGTGAGAGACGTGATAAGGCTTGACATCCTACTCTCAGATTGTTTCAGAAACAGAGATTTATTATTGCATTTATTTAAAATATTTTTACCCAATCTTTCTCTATGAAATGACCCAAGGGAGGAATTTTATTTTTCCAGCGACAATACTTTGTGAGCTATTCCTGTTCTAAGCATCTAAGGTGAAGTGCTTGGGCCCTGAATGAGCCATCAAGCCCCGTTAACTTTACAAAAGACCTGCCTCTGCAAAAGATGAAAATTAGACATGGGGACGAATATAAAAATGAATCAGGATATTCGTTAAATATCCCTGATTCCTCAGACATTCATTGCTTCATAGTCTTGGGGTCCAGAGACCCCAACGAATATGAAGCAACGAATATAACCCTTTTATATTCGTCCCTTCGTTCCCTATCTGCTTATGCTCCCACGGATCAGCTGTTCCTCGGGGGCATAAGCAGAGAGGGGTTTTCCCTTCGGGCGGCTTGCTAAAGACTGCCTGAAGGGAATCCCACCCCCGGGATGGGGCATGGCTTGGTTCCCCTTTTCTCCTCTTCCTATGCCCGTACAGCATAAGAAGACGAGAGAAGGGATCAAAGAGGGATCAAAGGGATCCCCCAGCCCATGGCTGAGGGATGGCTTTGATCCCTGCTTTCCCTCTCCTTGCTAAGCCCCGCGGGGCTTAGCAAGAGGAGGGGGAAAGGGATCAAAGCACTGCATGATTGCTTTGATCCCTGCTTCCCCTCCTCTTGCTATGCCCTGGGGCATAGCAAGGGGAGGAAAAGCAAAAAAAAAATATGACCCGACGAATGACAAATTCGTATTTGTCATTCTTCAAATACCGCCCAGAGTGGTAGAATATACCAGATGGGCGGGATATAAATCAAATAAATAAAAATAAATAAATAAATAAAAATTGATTAGTTTTTCGTCAGATCATGGGGGGGGCAATTCGTGGGTCATGGGTCATCATGTTTGTCGACCCACGAACCAAGACAAAGTGCCATTTTGGCACTTCGTCCCCATCTCTAATGAAAATGTTGAGAATTGGTTTGTTGACAAAGCTGAGGGTATGGCTATGGGTACTGCTCCACATTTACCACTACATCCCAGATTCAAGACCTTTAAAAGACAAAAACACTGAGAAAGGAAACATTTCTGGGATACTATGTCAAGCTATGAATAATTTTTTAAAAAATGGAATGTACAGACAGGGAAATTTCCAGTGGGGAGATTGCATAACGTTTTCGACATCATAATGGCTGATAAAGTGGAAGGACTTGCCATGACAATAAATAAAAAGAGCAATAATATCCAAATGGGTGAGAGATACTGGTTTGGTGTCCAGAAATGGTTGGATCGTGGAATTACCACCTAGAATAAAAAATAGTGAACCTGAAGTTTTTATGGCATTTCTATTCTGAGAATTTATTGGCCCATAAAACACAGTCTTGGCCCAGCTCTTTACACTGCTTTGCAGGTTCTCTCTAGTGTTTAAGACTCCAATCCTCAAGTCACTTATTTCCGAAAGAAAGCCCATTGGAGCTGTGGCTGAAAGATAATAAGAGTGGGCTAATTTTAAGCCTGAAATTTCAGCCTATTCATGCTCTTTATGTAAGAGAAGTTGATTTGTCACTGTGCTTTTCTCTCCTTCTCGCCTCCCCCAAGTCCTGGGTCAGTGGGAAACACGGCGCCAAGTGCCAAATGGATTCTTAAGAGAAACCATTTCGATTTAATGGGGAATGAGTTTGCTTTATATGGTTACCAAAGCCAGCGGAAAGACATTGCCCTTATTAAAAGTTTTCATTAAACCCGATGCATCGCTTAGTCGCTTCTCACTTTATGTTCCACCAAATGGAGTGCTTTGTTTTCAAGGGTTCGGATCCAGTTGCTGATAGATATCAGCAAGCGGCTTAGTCAGAGGTATTTTCTCCTGCAAGGGAAATCCAGAATGTTGACATGGCTTTGTGTGGAATACGTGCAGAAAGAAGTAATCCTGTACTTCCAGGTACAGCAAAAACCTCTGGATTCTCAATTCTGAGTAGTCAGATATGCCCATTCAAACTGCAAGATCCAGATGCTTTTGCTTCTGTCTTAAAAAGTCATTTCTAAATGTCTCCATGATGTAATCTGTGGATTTCAGTACAGAGGGACTTGGTCAGCAGCTCCCTAATGTATGTGCATTTCTGCTTGTCTCTTGGTTTCCACATCTCCCCAAAGATCTGAGTAGTTTTTTATACTAGATGAAAATGTGCTCAGAAATGCATATGTTTAGAGAAAATAGGTTTGAAACATTCATTTAAATATACATGCAAACTTACTATATTTAATTTATTTGAAGCATTTTTTAAAACCTTTGTTTCATTGAGAAAAGTTCCCAAAGCAGCCTGTAAAGATCAGAATTAGGCTTGCAATCTAAAAGAGACGGTTAAAAGGGGGTTAAGATGAAGGCAGAGGAAGAAAAGCAACCAGACGGTAGTTCTAATAGCAAGTTCATAAAATGAGCAGTGACTTGAAACATCTCATGACGAAGGGACAAGAAGAAAGTGCAAAAGCAGGATTACAGTTGAACAGTAACAGGTCAAAAAGGATGACAGCAGAATTACATCATTGTAACGACAATGAAGAAATCAAAATTATTAGTTATCATCAATGAAAATGGAGTCAACAGCCAGGAAGACTGAAGAAAACTGCTACTTCAAAGCTGCCATGAAGGAATGGGAAAAGGTCTTTAAGTTTAAGAACGTGTCACTGGAAACAAAGAAGACTTTATTGTTTTATTTTATTTTATTTTATTGTTTATTGAGTATAAACTCATACTTTAGCTTTCCCATCTAATGGCTATGGATATGAAAAACAGACAGTGAAGAAAGCTAGCAATAAATACATAAATAACTTTTAAAAAATGTATTTGTGGTATTTCCTTCTTTTATGTCTTAAAAATGACATTGGAATCAACAATTTGCAGACTCTTTCCATTCAACTGACTCCAGAAAATTCCACTTTGTGGAAATATTTTCAGCCAACTCGGTGAAGCAGGTGTGAATGAGGAAACCGATGTAGAGAGCCATCATTCATGCACTGATGTTTTTCTTGTTCATTGCAGGATAAGGGGGGGGATTCATTTCTCCTTTGTGAATTCTACCTCTGTCTATTCCTTCCTGTGTGGCTATATAAAGCGCTTTAAATTATACTCAGGAGTTCACAAAGGGCGGGGGAACCTTTGTCCTTGTCTAAACTTTGCTAAACTGGAGGCCCTCTTTACGAGCTGTCTAGAGAGGATCTGGGGTCAATGGAACATTGTTCAATAAATTAAAAACAGATACGTAGTTTTTCATTTCGTCTTATTTATTTTTACATTAAGGCCTGAATATAAGGGATGAGGCATTATACATCCTATATCACAGAAACACAGAGATGATGACTCATTCTATATCATGTTCACACTAAAATCCGGTTCTAATTTGATATTCTTGTTTAAACAAATTTGTACACTATGTTTAAAACAACAACAACAACAACACTCAGGAGTAGGTCCCTGCTGTGTTTTTAGATTCCCTGAATATGTGTAACAACCCAAATGATTTAACTGCCATTCTAATAGTTTATAACTAGCTACTGGAGGAACAGGTGATACCTTTAATTGACCATTAAGAATATTTAAAAAAAAAAAAAAAGCAAGTAGCAAGCTTTCAATGATCAATCTTCTTCTTCAAGGCTGTGCATCAAGTTCTTGTGGGTAGTTCCAAACTTACAGTGGTGCCTCGCTAGACGATGTTAATCCGTTCCGCGAAGATCGCTGTCTAGCGAAAACATCGTCTAGCGAAGCACGTTTTCCCATTGGAATGCATTGAAATCTCTTCAATGCGTTCCAAGGGAAAACTCAGTCGTCTAGCGAAAATCTCCCATAGGGAAACCTCGTCTAGCGAGTGCGGGTCCCCGTCGGAATGCACTGACAGCTTTTGACCACTAGTCGGCGCATTCCTATGGGGAAACCTCGTCGTCTAGCGAAAATTCCCCATAGGAGACCATCGTTTTGCGAAGCGCAGTAGCGATCGCAAAAAGGCATCGTCTAGCGATTTCCTCGTCCTGCGAGGCAATCGTCTAGCGAGGCACCACTGTATAAGCTACTATTAATGTCCCAGATTCACCTGGCTGATGATGCTGACGGCAGATTTGCTTCTTAGATGTAGATAGTGAAATATGCAAGTTGGTTTCAAGCTCCCGCTCAGCTAGCTGTTCGGAATTTATGGCCCATCTCTTAAAACAGAGGACAGTCACAGGCAATCTGGGGGGGCCCACTCCCCCTTTTCTGCCTTTTTGAAACTCAAAGAATTTATCTTTAACTAGGGGAGGGAAGATTGCCCAGTTAACATGGCCTGCCTCTAACAGAGTTGGGATTAGGAATTTAGTTAAACCACCAGGAACAGTCATTTTTAGCCAAATTAAAGCCCAATAAATGGTTTTACCTGGTGGATGATTTCTTTAGCATGCAATAGTGCTTGTTTGGTGTCAAGAGTCCATGATGTTTGAGAACTCATGTTGGTCTTCAGTTGGTGCCTTGATCGGCCATTCGATGGTACTGGGTTAGCCAGAAGTGAGGTAACCATTTTGCGAAGTACAGTGGTGCCTCGCTAGACGATGTTAATCCGTTCCGCGGAAATCGCTGTCTAGTGAAAACATTGTCTAGCAAAGCGCGTTTCCCCATTGGAATGCATTGAAATCTCTTCAATGCATTTCAAGGGAAAAGTCGTCGTCTTGCGAAGATCGTCCATAGGGAAACCTCGTCTAGCGAGCGCGGGTCCCCGTTGGAATGCACTGACAGCTTTTGACCGCTAGTCGGTGCATTCCAATGGGGAAACCTCGTCGTCTAGCGAAAATCCCCCATAGGAGACCATCGTTTTGCGATCGTATTAGCGATCGCAAAACGCCATCATCTAGCGATTTCCTCGTCCTGCGAGGCAATCGTCTAGCGAGGCACCACTGTACTGGGTAAACTAGAGATGCAGCTCAAGGTGGGGCCCATCTCTGTTGAAATTAACCTGGGAGTTTTTCCAATGTGTCCATCTGGCTATCTCTGCTTTGCTCCTACAAATCCTTTGCAGTTCTGAATAAGGTAATTCATTACTTTGTCACCCAAGGAGGGAAGCCTTACTATGTACAACAGAAAGGTAAAAACAGGGCAGAAAGGGGTGAATGTTTATGAAGATTCAGAGTTGCCACTTCTTTTCCCCCACCCCCTGGTAGACTCCTCACCTTTCACATCTGTATGCCAACGGCTTCCTTGGACAACAACTCACAGAATCTCTCAGCCAGTATGGCCAGGTGGATTTGGGTAGTCCCAAAAGTAACTTTCCCAAGGAGAGTATGGCCAGCAAGTACAAGATGGCACCCTCCATGCTAGGTGATACAAGAACGGGATGAGAGAAGAAAGATGAAAATCCAGAAATAAAGAGACCCATTCAGGATAGGATGAAAACTCACCTCTGTTGAAATATTAACTGATATTCCCATCCTGGGCTGTCGTCAACAACACGTTGCTTCCTTGGTCCATGGACTAGGAGCACAAGGACTTGGGAAGCTACCTTATATTGAGGCAGATGACTTGATCCTCTATCCCAGTGGTTCACAACCTTGAGTAACCCAGGTGTTCTTGGACTGCAACTCCCAGAAATCCTGGCCACCACAACTAGTGGTGAAGGCTTATGGGAATTGCAGTCTAAGAACACCAAGGTTGGGAACCCCTGCTCTGTCTGAACATGCAACTTTGGCCTAATATCGTCAACACTGGCTGCCAGCAGATTTCTAGGGTTTCAGACAGGTTGTTTGGAAAGTTCTCATGTTTCCTCGTGGGTCTCCCATCCACATCCAAACCAGATCGGATCCTGCTTAACTTCTTCACAGATCAAATAAGTATCCAGAGTGGCAGCGCTGGTCAGCATGCCTCTTCTATCAACGGTTTCTGGAGGGCTAAAATTCAGTCCCTCTCTTCCAGGATCCCAACCCCACACTTAAATAAAGATGAGAAAAGAAGAATTGTAAAATGCATTAGTTGCGTAACAAGATCTTGGATGGAGGCCATTGCTTTATGACTTATTAACTCTGCCCACCATAACCTCTGGCATAGCAAGACGCTGTCCTTTAATTATAAAAAGGATTGAAGAAGCCACAAGGGGAAATCACACCACATTGGAGCCGGTGCATGGCTGCTTTGCTGATTACACAGGGACGCTTATCAAAGCCAACACAGAGAAATTGGGACTGTGTAGAGATTGGGCTGGGAGGTACCAGCAGGGCAGTCCCTGCATGGGACAGAGCTTGGAAACGGACACAATTCTTCCAAATGCAATTCTCCATGGAGAACCTTTCCCTCCTTTTTTCTGGGCCTTGCCCTTCAAGGGAAGCAGGAGACGAATACAAAAGAAATCTCACGAGACTCTGAAGCAGAATAAAAAGCGCAACCTCCTTGCTCTTTGTTTCAATGTCAGGAAGGGGGAAAGGCTTTATCATAACACAGAGGGCTAAATGATTCATCAGGTCCTGAGAAAATTTGACTTTCATCAACCGGTCTCCCAAGCAACTGACGTTGACTAGGTCTGGTCACTGGGCCAATGCTTGGGAGGCATTTGGCTACACGTCCTCCTTGAACCATTGTAATGGAATCTGTAACGCAGAGTAAGAGGGGGCTGTGTCCCTCCAGATGCTGTCAGGCCCCCCGTTATCATCAGTACCACTCCAGCTGTTCTTGTTTTATTTATACTCCATTACGGTGGGCAAAATCCAGTTTGCAACCCCAACTAGAGTACCTGCTGAAATAACAAACTTGCCTCAGGGTTCACTTATCAAAGTCCCACTCATTCAACAGGCCTAATCTAACAAGGACCAGTGGTTAGACGGAGCCCTTTATGTCACATTGCAAATCGTACTTGTATCTTTATTATATTAGTTAATCATGTTTGCTCAGTGGGGACAGGCAATGGACTGATTTGTTGTGGAGGCAAAGGGAAGAAACATGAGAAAAGTGGAATGAAACAGAATTGGAAGAAGGTGGTGAAAACATATCACTTCCCACTGGCCTTGGACACGGTTGTGATGTTTCTCAATTTGATCACATCCCCCCTGTCCTGGCTTTCTTGCACTGGCTTCAAGTTGCATCCCAGGTCAAGTTCAAGGTATTGAAGCTACTCTACAAAGACCTTTATGGTTTGGGATCATGTTACCTGTGGGAGCATCTCTCCCCAAGGACATCTTCCCGCACCACCAGATCTTCTCAAGCTATGGTCCTCAGGGTGGCTATACTCACGGAGGCCAGAAAAACTTCTACAAGAAACTGGGCCTTTTTAGTGGTGGCCCCATCCCTGTAGAATTGCCTCCCAGTGGAGTTACACCTCAGCCTTTCCCTCTCTAGTTTTAAGAGGCTACTGAAGACTTTTCTCTTGTGGAGGCAGCCTTGTCTGAATTTTCCACCCCGTTCCACTGCTCTGATTTTAATGCACCATCTGGACCCATGCCAGTTCCCTGGTGCAGTTGTTCATATGATGTTTGCTGTTTTACTTATTTGCTGGTTTTATGTAAACCACCCAGAATAGTGCTGTGCACTAAATGGACAGTAAGTAAGTACTAGAAATAAATAAAATTAAATTTAAAAATTGCTAATTTTTAAAAATGATGCTTTGAGATCTATTTTTTTCTTTTTTTCTCTCTTTTTTTTCTCCTTTCCTTTTTTCTTTCTGAGGAATAGGGAGGACAAAATTGGATAAAAGAAACAGGGCATGGCCAGCTGAAACCTGAAAGGCAGCATCATTCCACTGCATCATTTCTTTCTTCTCTCCACATATTTCGTTATTCTTCATTCTGGCCCTTTTTATTCTGCCTATCTGCAGATAGGAATTAGAGCCAAACATACAAATGGAGCAGGTATGATTAAAACAATGGACACATTAACATATAGATTGCATTGCCAACTTGCCGATTATCTAAGGGCCTGGTGTGAACCCTCTTGCATACTGGCCACAGTCACGGGCTGCCCGTCTCAGCCAGCCACCCACCCATCCTCTGGATGTGTCACGGTTTATACAAGATCTGCTGGCGTCATCCATGACACAGCACGACACATGCTGAAGAGGCTGCAATGATGGGAAAAAAATCAAAAGGGACCCTCCACCGTCGACAGCAAAGAGCTGAGCCAGTTTCCAAGCAGCGGAAGAAAGAGCTTCAATGACCAGCTGCACATGATTGCATTTGTTTTGAATTGCTTTGTACTCCAGCAAAGTAAGGAAGCTGAGCAATTCATGAATGGTTCTTTCCCACTCTCCCCCCCCCCCCCAGCCATGCTATTATGTTGGAGGGGGAAAGCAGATTATATTCAAGCCACAAATTTCTTAGCCAGCTAAAAGGAAGCAGTCAAATCCAAAACCAAGTCTCCCTGATAGTCATGTTAAAGCTCCCTGTTGTGACTGGCCACCAAGCGGTAAAGTCACAAGGCGGGACATCCAGGAACCACTGAAGCATCTTCACTCTCCCCAAGGTGACAAACCTGTGGCTGGACTATACCACTTCAGCTTGTGAAAGGGGGCTTACGAAGGGCCCGAATCCAATCAGCTGACTCAGCTAGAGTAGAAGTGTCGATTGACATGATTCATACAAGCAAGGGATTCAAGTTTCTAGAAAGGAGATTTCAACTCAACATTAGGAAGAACTTCTGGGTGTTAAGAGCTGTTTCTGTATATATATTTTTAGACAACCACCGGGCTGTCTAAAACAAAAAATTCCCAAACAAACCAACAACCTGATTCGTGGTTCATTCGGGAGATATTCATAAATTTGTGGTTCGTGAACTTTCACGAACCATGAACCAAGATGAACTGCCATTTTGGTGGTTAGTCTCTAGTAAACAATAAAAGATGGCAAACAGAAGCAACATCAACACACATTCAAAGCAGGAAGGAACAAGGCAGGTAGTGATTAAGGGAAAGCTTGCTTCAAGAGAAAGGTGTTCACCTGCTTGTGGAGGGACAGCAAAGATGGGGCAAATCTAGCCTCCTGCAGGAGGGAGTTCCGGAGTTTGGGATCAGCAGCACAGAAGGCCCTCTCCCGAGTCCCCCAAAATGCAACTGTGAAGGTAGCAGGAGTAAAAGAAAGCCATTTTCAGATGATCTTAACTAGAAATGGGTTATTTGTATCCACAACAGGAGCCACAGAGGTCCATTCTCTCCCTCCAGAACTGGCCGGTCCACTCACCATTTGGCATGTGGTGCTTGGCTCTGTCTTGTCTTCATCACGCCAATCGCAGAAGGAGCCCTGCTGGCTCTTCCCTGCCTCCCTGAGCAGCCAACCATTCATCAGCCAAGTGGGGAGACTCCCCATCCCTCCTCCATGCCAGAGTGGTCAGCTGCTCAGGGAGGCAGGGAAGAGCCGCCTGGACTCCTTCCACAATTGGTGTGACAACAATGATAATAGAGCTGAGTGCCGTATGCCAAATGGTGAGTGGACTGGCTGGTTCTGTGGGGAGGGAATGGGCCTCCATGGCACCTGTGGTGCTGCTATTCATATCTGTATCCCCAGGGATATGAATGCAAATAGCCAATCTCTAATCTTAACACCCAGGCAGGCTCATAATAGCAGAGGTAGTCCTTGACATAGCTTGGACCCAAACCATTTAGGGTTTTATAGGTTAGGACCAGCACTTTGAACTGTGTCCAGAAATGAATCGGCAGCCAGCAGAGCTGCTGTAATGGGGGGAGGGGGTTATGTGGTCCCTGCGACCCAGACCCAGCCAGTAATTTGGCTGCTGCATTTTGGACCCACTGAAGTTTCCAAACACATTCCAGAGGCAGCCCCACATAGAGTGCATTACAGTAATCCAGTCGGGATGTAACTGAGGTATGTGTCACCATGATCAGATCAGACCTCTCCAGGAACAGGCGCAGCTGGCGCACTAATGACAAGTTTGGTTTAAATCCATATTGAACCAGAGAACCCTCTTGTAGAACTGTCCTGCGATAAGACAGAGTTAGATGGGAGGGGAAATTGCCTTCTCCACACTTGTTATAAATTAAAGTTAAGGGTATGATAAATAAAACATGATGAAGCTATTTTAAAATAAAACACTCTGTGGTATTACCCCAGCGCAAGAATTTTCCACTGTCTTTGTGCAATAAATAACAATCTTGAGTTAGTTATTTCTTTGAGCCTATAAATAACTACTCCACGCACCAGTGAGAAACAACAACTCTGTTTTATTATTTCGGCACGCTCGGGAGTTGGAAGACGGCAGAACACGGCACGTTGGTGAGACAGAGAGAAAGGGCGTGCAGGCACAGAGATTCGGGGCTGTCCATAATTAAGCAAAGCACATGGACTCCAAATGCTCGGCCGTGTCAGGTGGGACAATCCCCATAAAACAAAGGACGATGGCAGTCACTTAATCCAGAACAGACTTTCACATTTGAGAATGGAAACTGGAGCTGAAAATACAAGCCTCTTTCAGAGGTATGCCCTGAAGTGGCAGCATGCATGTGTGTGTGTGTACACAGAGATTGAGAAGGACAGGGAGAGAGACCAAGAGAATGATGCCCGACATCTATCTAACGTACAGGATCTACGATGCTGAAGAAGAGAAGCTGTCTTGAATAAAACTGACAGTGCAGTGTCCCCTGGTTTCTAATTATTTCCCAGGATGCTGATTTGTTTTTAACTCTAACGGGTGCCAGGGTTGCTGAAGAGGCCGCAGGCCTCATGGAGGTGTTTGGAAGATTTTACAGCCTCTAGA
Organism: Intellagama lesueurii; assembly: GCA_037013535.1. Lineage (NCBI taxonomy): Eukaryota > Metazoa > Chordata > Lepidosauria > Squamata > Agamidae > Intellagama > Intellagama lesueurii. The sequence continues at coordinate 20,667,719 of JBAJHW010000007.1, read as the reverse complement.
CTCTGATTAATCATTTCTTAATCTGAAACAGTGAAAAGAAAGAAGGAAGGTCTTAATGGAAGTAGAAAGAAAGGTGCAGCCGGCTGGGTGCTGCTGTTTTTGTGGACAGGAAACGCTGGGCAAAACGAATAGATACCTTAACCAGGATGCTCATCAACATTCTGTGTTACCTTCATAGAGCAGACATGAGAAAAATGTTCACCTGTCTTCAAAAATCTTTAAACCTAATTTCTTTTTGCCAAAAAATAAGAGACTTTTGGGAAACTCTCCACTAATGAACTGTAACAACAACAAAAAATCCCCCCTTTTGCACCAGTCTCTTTGAATTCTCTAATCATCATCATGTGCCGTGAAGTCAATTCTGACTTATGGCAGCCTTTTCCAGGCTTTTCCAGAATACTCAGAAGTGGTTGACCAGTCCCTTCTTCTGGGGGCATCCCTGGGGCTGTGCAGCTTGCCCAAGGCCACCCAGGCTGGCTCTTCTCCCAGGAGGCACAGTGAGGATTCGAACTCCCAACCTCTACCTAGCTTACTGAGCTATCCAGCCAGCTAAATTCTCTAAATACAGAATTCTCTAAATATTGCTATTCCCCAAAGGGACAAGACAGTGTTATGGCTGTCTGCCATAATGTTGAGGACTGGAGCGTTTGTGGGGATGGGAGAACGCCGATTCGAAACTGAGCTGGCCACATACACTGGGATTGCAACCTAGATGCTGATGAGGTAAACCTGTACCTGGGCGGAGAGTGTGAATTTATCATTTCCCATTGTTCCCACTTTCGATTTTCCTTATTTCAAGTTCTTTCCATCCCACATGTGAAGACATTGGGTGGATCTGGATAAAGTCTTGCACAAAATAAACTAAAATGACAGGGGATCCACTGCCATCAGGGCAATTCGTCACATCATAAGCAGGACTTCCCCCCTTGATCTTCTGGTCCTCGGGGGGGGGGGGGGGGACAGGCTTCCCCTGACAGGGGAAATGAAGATTTAGTGGCAGGAGTTCATTCTCCTCAGTATCCATGGCAAAAGCGCCCTCCAGAGGCTGCAAAGAGGTGAAATAATGCTGATTTTTATTATTATTATTGATATAGAAAACTATACTCAGAAGAAAACAACAATTAAAGGTTTCTCTCTAGTCAGAGACAGAAAAATGCATTGGGCGAATTCATCAAGGCTATTTAAGGCACAAATAAATCGCAGTACATCACTAACCCTCCTTCTGCACTCGTTAAGAAGGGTAATAACTTACTGAACCGCAAAACAGGAAGGCCAGAATTCCCTTTGCTTACACACCCATCGTGTAAGCATTGTTCCCTTTGCTGTCTTTCATTCACATGATTTGGTTACCTACTAGTTGCCAAAGTGGGCAACTGATTGTGTGAAGCACAACACGCCAAAGGTAGTTTTTCTTAACAGGATTTTTGGCCAAAGCATTTAACTGAAACAACCAAGACTTGGGGTACCTTAAAGACTGAAAAGTTTCATTTGGAATAAGCTTTCATAGTCATTAACGAGCAGTAGCTAAATGATGACACAGATATCCTTGCATGGAGGAGCTGATAAACACATGTAGTGAGACAGAAAACTCTCATCCCTATTTAGTCCACAGTAAACAGAATTGAACCTTTTGGTGAATTTTTCATGGTGCAATGGTTGAACTGCAGTACTGCAGTCAAAGCTCTGCTCATGACCTGCATTAGATCCCAACAGATTCAGATAGCCAACTCAAGGCTGACTCAGTCTTCCATCCTTTGAGTACCTAGGGGCGGAGGCAATGTGTAACCTGCATAATTTTTAAAAAAAATTGTAAACCAACCAGAGAGTGCTTTAAGCACTATGGAGCAGTATATAAGGAGCACACTTTGCTTTGCTTTCTTCAGCTCCCTTAGGCTGCATTATTTAGAAGCATAGCATCCAGGTCACAAATACTTTGACTCTACTACTATGCTTTGGTCGAAGTACATCAGAAGTACTCTCTCCGGTTCTGGGAGACACTTGTGTCAGAGGAAATCTAAGAGCATGTCCAGAGAAGACTACTGACTGGTATAGAACCAAAGTGGAAGCATGTTTAGGCAGAAAAGAGAGTACAAAGAGGACATATCTATCTTCAAATAACCTGAATCTAACTGTTAAAAGATCTGCAAGAGTTAGGTGTTTGTTTAACGAGTTCTTAAAATATGTAGCACACACAGTAAGCTCTTGCACCTTTTTGTGTGGACTTTGGCAAGCTTCATCTCCTCCCCAGAGTTTACTAAACTTTCACATTTCGTCTGATTTTGTCTAATAATTGAAAAGCGACAGCCATTTCTCCATTGTCCAGGATGATCGGACTCTCTGAGTGTCTGAACCTTGGATCAGATTTAGGACCTGAGTTGTGTTCTCCAGATCATTCTGCACCAACTGTGGTTTAGGCATCCAGCTGTGGAGCCCAAGGCTGGGAGTTCAATTCCCCGTTGTTCCTCCTTGACAGCGGCTGGACTTGATGACCCATAGGGTCCCTTCCAGCTCTGCAATTCTAAGATCATCATAAATTGGGTCGCCTTCCAAACGGTAGGGTTGGGACCCAAACTAAATATTTGTGGTCCGTGTACACCTCCAGTGGCTACATGCTACAAGTCGAATAGTACATGAAGGATTTGTGACCTTGGACTAGATGACTTTCACAGGCCTTCTCAGCTTTACAATTTTGCACTTTGGAGCCACAGATTTGCTGGTGCAATTTCTTTAATGGAATTACTACATTCTGAATTTCTTGTTGTTTAATTTTCTATCCTCGAATTTTTGAGCAGAGATTTATGAAACACTACGACCCTGATGTGATCTATCTTGATGGTTTCTATCAATATTCTCTTTCTGCTGATCCACCCCATGTGCAAGAGTATATCTATTCTCTGCAGTAAACTGATGCATGCACTCAAGTCTTCATAAAATCATAAGGGCAATTCAGAGTTTAGGATAGTTAGTTTGGACTGCAACTCCCAGAACCCCTGGCCAGCAGGGCTCCATGCATTCTGGGAATTGTAGTTTAAAAAGTAGTTTTTGTATGCTCTGTTATAATCATTTTCTCAAGGCTAAACATGACAATTTTTTTCAGTCTTTCCTCATAAGGCTTGGATCAGGGGACTGGAAACCAAGCACTAGGAGGAAAGACTGAACGAACTGGGCATGTTTAGCCTTAAGAAAAGAAGACTGAAGTGAGATAGGATAGCTCTTTTCAAATATTTGAAAGGCTGTCATACAGAGGAGGGGCAGGATCTGTTCAAGATCATCCCAGAGTGCAGGACACACAATGGGCTCAAGCTAAAGGAAGCCAGATTTTGGCTGAATATCAGGAAAAACTTCATAACTGTTAGAGCAGTACAAAAATTGAATCATTGCTGGTGAGCACACTCCAACACTATAGGCAGTCAAGAGAAAACTGGATAACCATCTGTCAGATCTGCTTTGATTTGGATTACTTTTCTGAGCAGGGGGTTGGAATCAGTGGCCTTCTAGTCCCCTTCCAACTCCATTAGTCTATGATTCTATGATCTTACCAAACTGAGATATGAGGATGGGTGGTAATACCTTTGCAAGTATGTTGGAGTATTTCATCAAAGCATACAGGCATGAATTAAGATAAGAGTGATGGAGGGAACAAATAAACTGAAAGAACAAGAATCCAGAGAGAAACAGGTGAGATAAAATACATACACATTCTGGACACCCATATCAATGGATTAAATATCAATCAAGGTTTCTTCAGTCATTACAAAATGCAATATTTATGCTGTCATCTACTGTTATTTTCCTTCACAACTACCAGACCCATCTTTTCAGAACAAAGCTCAAAGGTAAAGTCTGCCATTCTTTACATTACCACACGTTGCTGTTCCTCTGTTGTTTCCTTTAATCATGTTGCTGTTTACAGAACCTAGCTTCAAAAGGACTGAATACCAAACAGGGCTCATAAATCATTGCAAGGTGTGAAATGCAACCAAACGACACTCTTAGTGAATGTTGCCATTACGTACCTGTATTCTACTCAGATATCTGAAGAAGTGGGCAATGTTCCACAAAAGCTTGCGTTAAAATACAGCAGCTAGTGTTTCAAGCGACACAACATCTTTTTCGGCTTTTGTTTTGTGTTTCTTGTTGAAATTAAAGTTGTGGCATACCATCAATGTTTCAGTGCCACAGTTAGTTTTCAAAATTCTCTCTGATCACCTGGGATTTATGAGGAGTGGGGAAATGGCCAAAGCCAAGCTCTGGAACAATGGTGGAGAAGATTCGTTCACCCCAACTTTTTTCTTACAATGAGCAAGTGCTCAGAAAAGATACTTCCACTGCCTCTTCCCCAGTTTTTTTCACTGTTTCCCAAGAACAGCCAAATGCTGATGTACAAACCAGTCTAGAAAATGCCCACATCATGTGCCTGATTTTCAAAGCAGCAATCAGCTTGCATGATCTAGAAATCAGGTTGCTCAAGTAGTTGGAGGTGGGGAGTTCAAATATTATAGGCATATCTGTATTTTCCATTTCTAGTATAGTAAGCCCCCACTATCTGGTTCTAAGTCCCCTTCAATGGATGCTGAAAAATGTGGATTATAGTGAACACTCTTATAATAGTGAACGCTATGCAGAGTATGATCTCTATCTCCATCTAGTGGCCAGTTCTAGTAACTTCATTATTAGAAATATATATATTTTTTTTAATTTTTCTTTTAATATTTTTAATATTTTCAAACCCTGGATAAGTGAATTAGCAGATACTGATCCCATGGATACTGGGGTCCTACTTTATTCCAGAGGAAATGCAGAAGGTCAACTCTGGTTTCTGCCCCTAAATAGGAAATCAAGAACCTTCTATGTCCCCCAAGAAAAGCATCATAACAAAGGGGGAGACTATCCTGATCCTATCTGCTCTAACACATGCTCTAATGCTTTCCTCTGCCATCCCCTGGCATTTTCCTTTCGTGTATCAACTATTGAGTAATCAACCTATGAATGGGAACTCTCCCACCTCTGCACAGTGCTTAGGAAAAAAGTAGGCATTTTATTAAGATTAATCAAAGTGCATAGTAGGTATGCACAGAGGCTCCCTGACCCACTCTGTGTCCATCTAAAGGGAAGACAGATTAGGGCTGACCCACCTTGTACCCTGTTAGTAACACCTTCCAGGTTGTAGGCTTATCTCTTTAAGACAGAGGCTTAAATGGCAGTACTCTCTCCTTTAGGGGTGTAGAAATAAATTTGGAAGTGCAGGTGCTCATCATGTCAGTTGGCATCATCACATTACCCCATCAGGACTAGGCTAGTGCATATCAACAACTGGGAAACAGGTCTTATGTGAAGTCAATGGCTCTTAATTGCCCATTCAAGAAAAAAGTGCCCTCAGATCCTTTGAATGACAGCAGAAATAGTTTGCTATAATATACTATTCCTGGGAAAATCCAGTTCTCTTCTAGCTATTGAGAGAATTACAGCCAAGCACAAAGGCAGCAAGGAACCCAGGGGGTGGGGAGGTGGATGATGTTGCAATTACTGCTAGTCAGAAATCTCCAAGATTTCAACCCCATGAGCCCTGGTTTCATTATATGACTGCTATATTTTGTTTTCCTTACATATCCTGAGAATTTGATGCCACCAAGCTGTTCTGTCGTTCCTTGTTTTGTTAATTGCATGGCATATTTTAAAAAAAATACTTCTTTTAACTTACCTGGTTCAGAAAAGACAGACTTCCTTTGCCCAATATTGATATCTATGCATTCCTACATTTTGAAAAAGCTGAGACATTTCCGAAACGAGGTGGTAAGTAACTCGTTCAGTTCAGAGGAAAAGAGTTGCCATGCAAGCTAGACCAAGAAGAGCAAAGGTGCTTAGACCATACATCCGCCTTCTGCAAAACACAGGGATACTGGTCCACATTTCTCATGCCTTAACTTCCACCCCAAGCAGCTGGCTGGTAGAATGAAAACTGTGGCCCATTTCCACAAAGGCAGCTGAAAAGGTCAAGAACTTTTTAATATTTTACTGGCAGTTTTTCTGAGCTGAGAAAACTGGGTGGGGTCTCAATTGAATCCAGTCTACGCGTGCAACCCTAAATCCAGCTTCTTCTAATTTTATCCTAGCCCAGAGGTTTGTTTGGTTTGGGGTTGGTTTGGGGTTGTTGTTGTTGTTTTTTTCGAAAATGACACGGAAACATTTGACCCTTAAAAAATAGAGAAGGGGCTGAAAGTTGTTTGGAACTGTGGTTGGTATTGATAGTGTGCTTAGAGATATTTATATTGCTTTTCTGTCCCCAGGGATTCTTGTAATCATCTGGATGCTTTAAACAGGCATCTGATTTTTGGAATTCAGGGCTGCGTGGTACAGATGACAAGTCCTCTTAAAAACAGTAGTGCCGTTTTGGGTTTTTTTGTTTGTTTGTTTGTTGTTGTTTTTTTTTTTTTAAGAAAACTCTTTGCTCGGGAAAGGATCCAACACTAGTGGTTTGCAGCTTTGTGTTTTTGGACCACAACTCCCAGAATTCCTGCCTGGATCCTTTTTTAAAAAAAACTCATGGAGAATGGGTGACATGCCAGAAGACTAAAGGGGAATTAATGTTTTGCTTCTCATCAAAAATGGGAAAAAGGAGGAACCTGGCATAAATCCCAAGGAATATCCTTGAGCAGAGTATAAAGCAGTCTGTAGCTATGGGCTCCATGGACCAATAATAACAATAATCATGTGTCATGGTGATCCTTTGCAGTGTTTTCCAGGTAGAGCATACTCAGAAGTGGTTTACCATTCTTTTCTTCCGGGTGTGCCCTGGGACTGTGCAGCTTGCCCAAGGCTACACAGGCTGGCTCTACTCACAGGAGGCACAAGTGGGGAATTGAACTCCTAACCTCTGCCTCTGCGGCCATTTATCTAAGACACTGAGCTATCTGGCCAGCTCCATAGACCAATAGTGTACCTAAATATAAAACTGCTTGCTATGTTCTTGCTTCCAGTGCAGTTTAGACCATCCGTTGCAACATTTTAGGACAGGGCTGCCTTATTCGAGGAGATGGTTGCATACTCATACACCTATTTTACAAAATTGAACACCTTGCTAACCAGAAACTAAAGCACAAATATAAACCGGAATGTGGAGGGTGGGGGGCAGAAAAAAAATTATTTATTTATTTATTCATTCATCCATCCATCCATCCATTCATTCATTCATTCATACTACCTAGAGATGGACATGAACTGCTGGTTCTGCAGTTCGTAATAGTTCATTCTTTGGATGTGCCAGTATTCCACAGGCACCCTGGCTTCCCTCCCCTGCCTCCTCTGGCAGGCAGTGCCCCAGGCTTCCCTGTCCTGCCTTCTCCTCTGAGTGGGTGCCTGCTGGAGGAGGCGGGGGAGGGAAGCTGGGGCACCCATGGAACCCCTGTGTTTCTGAAGAATGAGCCATTGAGAACCGCCAAATCAGCAGTTCATGCCCATCTCTATTGCCCCATTAATGCAATGTACTATTCTGGGTGGTACACAGCATAAATGCCTTCATCACATACTGCTTTTGCTTCTCTTTATCACTTGTCTACAAGTAATTTTCTCTTTATCACTTGTCTACAAGTAATTTCCAAAAAGGTTGACTGACTCTCAGGGGGGCATCTGTGCTATCTGTTCTCAAATGCTACTTCATAATGGGAACTTGTAAAATGTATGGTCGCTAGGCCACAAGGAAAACATCCATACAGAGACTGGAAGGTTGTTGCTAGAAAAAGTTTGAAACAAAACTCAGAGGAGAAAATCCACAGGTGGCAGATGCTTCTGTTAGATTGGACTGTAAATGCACAAATTATGCAAGCTTTTGAGCAGTATAGAAATCTTCATCAGGCTGTATGATGAGGACTTTGAGCAAGGAGAGGGCATCTAGCTACCTGGCTATGTGTTCCAAGGCATAGAAAACAGAATTAAATCAAGTCTTACATTGGAAAGTGGGGCTTGACAGGTCAGATAATCATGTAGCAACATATGACCTCTAGCAAAGCTCACTGGGGAAGGTCAAGATTCCCCTTCTCTACAAAAACAAAGACAATAATATCATTTGCAGTAGTCACGGGTTGAGATGGACATGAACCGAACTACGAACTGAAAAAAACACAAACCAGGCTGGTTCATGGTTCGGTTTGTGCATTCCATTTTGCCAAAACGAAACAAAGCACCCAACTTTTTTCGCTCAGCACTTCATTTTGCTTCAGCAAAACAGACGCCCCCTGCCCCCTTCCTGCTGCCCCCATTGCCTCCCTAACCGGTCCTGCCACCTCCTCCTCTTCCTCCTCCACCATCGCCATCTTCAGCTGATAGGCTGGTGCAGGCACAGAGACAGCAGGCCAGGCTCCCAGAAGGGAAACCGGGTCGTCATCTCTGAAGATGGCAGTGGTGGAAGAGGAAGAGGAGGAGTTAGTAGGACCAGGTAGGGAGGCGATGAGGGCAGGGGGAAGGGGGCAGGCAGATGGGAGAAGAGGTGGAGGTATTAGGTTCCCCTTCCTTAGGCACAAACTGGGAAAACAAACCATGAACCAGTTCGTTTCTCTGGGATTCAGGGGGTGGTTTGTGTTTCATGGTTCGTGGGTAGCCACAAACCACGAACAACCTCAATTCATCATTTTTCTGGCTCGTGCCCATCTCTAGCCATGGGTGAAATAAACAGGTTCCTTCATAGTTCTAGCAGAGTTACAAAACCACAGCCTTTCTATTGCAAAGCTGGAGGTTAAATGTAAGTTCTAGACCTATTTTTGCAATGTTTGAGGAGAGCTGCACAGATATCGTGGATCATCATAAAGTCAAATATGTGGATGCTAGATCAAATCAAGCCTGAACTCTCTCTAGAAGCTGAAATGACTGAACTGAGACTATCATACTTTGGGCATGTCATGACAAGACGCGGCTCTCCAGAAAAGACAAGAATGCTAGGAAAAGTTGGAGCCAGTAGGAAAAGAGGAAGACCTAACATGAGATGAACTGACTCAATAAAAGACATTGTGGGCTTGAGTTTGCAAGATATGAGCACAGCTGTTAATGATAAGATCTTTCTGAAGTCACTAATTTGTACATGTACCATAAATCTAAAACAGCTCGTCAGCCCATAAAAGCAACAGCACACAAATTAGCATATGCAAATCTGTGTCCTCTTTCACCCACATTTTTTTTGTAACACCCATCTTCTCAGCCCTAAATGAATTACTTTCAATCTCTGGCAAGCTTCTGCAAACATAAGCACAGAAGCCAACATGTCTGTGAAATGCCTGTTGCTGTCATTTATTAAAATTAGACAATTTTTTTTCCTGAACAATATTGGTGGAGAAGAACGTTATCAATGGTGAGATGTGAGAATATTGGAGTTTGCATCTCCCAGAATGTCGGGTTAATCTGGAATGGTAGCAAGTGTGCCTCCCGGGGGAACTTGGGTTTGATCCGATATGGCCTGCCGCAGCAACGTGGACAAAGCACAATTGATCTCTTTGCTTAACAGAGGCAGACAGCTTGACTGCCCTGCTCTACCTTTTAATCCTACAAAATGCCAGCTCTTGATGGCAGGGCACTGCCACTGAACCACAGGGCCCATTCCAGTGGCAGGCACGAGGGTTTTCTCTGCCCAACGTAAACCTACTTGGTGGAAAACAAAGTGTAATGTGGGTTTCCCCAATCCCTTTCCTCCACGTTCAGCCCACAGCTTCTTGCTGCCAAAATGCAGATGGGGACAGCTCGGTTATACGGATCGCCCACAATGATTTCAGGCCTGGCAGGGGTGGGGTTGCCTGCCACTTTTCTGAGATTCCTAATGTTAAAAGAGGGTCTCTAGATACTTTTTAAAAACATTAAAAAAAATAAATTATTTCTTTAAAAAAGCCTGTGGGATTTCAGCCACTCGATTGTTTTGTGGACTTCTGTAAACAGGGATTATTAAAAAGAGAAGACAGATTATACGACAGTCTTCCCAGCTGGATTCCTGTGTATGGGGGGCTGCCGATGGAAAGCAGCCAGATTGCTGACTAGGGCTGGACACAGGGATCATACAACCCCCCCTGTTACAGCTGCTTCACTGGCTGCTGATCCGTTTCTGGGCACAATTCAAAGTGTTGGTTTTAACCTATAAAGCCCTAAACAGCTTGGGTCCAAGCTGTCTAAAAGACTGCATCTCCCTCTAAGTGTTAAGATCATCAGGAAAGGCTTTCCTCTTGGTCCCACCACTTTCTCAGGTGTGTTTGGTGGGGACACGGGAGAGGCTTCTCTGTTGTTGCTGCTCCCAGCCTTTGGAACTCCCTCCCACTGGAGGCCAGGCTGGCCCCATCTTTGTGGTCCTTCCGCAAGCAGGCAAAGACCTTTCTCTTCAGGCAAGCTTTCCCTGAGCGACTGGCTGCCTGGGTGGGATTTTTAAATGGATTGTTGCACCTTACTCCTTTGAATTCTGGTGTTGCTTATGTTTTTTTAGAATTGAAGGTTTATAGCTGATAATCTATGTTGCTGCCTGCCATGTTGAGTGTGTGTGTGCGTGCATGCGTCCGTGCAGGTGTGCATGACTGCATGCATGCCGCTCGGCATGTGTATACACATGGTCATGTCCAGAAAGGAGAGGATGTATAGTAATATTTTCTGCCAATGAAGAAGAATCAAGTCTCACCTGGGAATGGGGAGAAAGGAGTTAGGAATCTGTTACTGCCTTTGGATAGAAATTATTAGAGTTTTGGTTGCAATCTCACATGCTATCTGTAGTTTGAGTACTGGGAGGGACTTTCTGAGCTGGGATGATTGTTTATCTATCCAGCACTAACCAACCAATCCTTCCAGCCTTTGAATTCAAAGAAAGACCCAACTCCGTGCTGAGTGTCCTTTTTCATTCTCTTTCCTGGGTTGGTGCCAGATTTTTTTTTATTTTTATTTTTTTGCTGTTCATCTGTTCAGTTGGTTGCTAAGTGTGTGTGCAGTAAAGAATGCAGCATAAACAATTTGAAGCAACTGTAAGCAAAGAAACATTTTTATTCTTTCTCCTACAGATAAAGAGCCTCATGACACAGTGGTTAAACTGCTGTACTGCCGCCAACACTGTGCTCACAACTCGGGGTTCAATCCCAGGCGGCTGCCTCAAGGTTGACTCAGCCTTCTATCCTTCCGAGGTCGGTAAAATGAGTACCCAGCTCGCGGGGGGGGGGGGGGGCAATGTGTAGCCTGCATAATTAACTTGTAAACTGCCCAGAGAGTGCTTGAAGCACTATGGGGCGGTATATAAGCAGCACGCTTTGCTTTGCTTTGCTTTGCTTTACAGATGTCTCAGAGTCAGTTATTGAGACTTCTTTCATTTTTCACATAAAAGCAGCACCAGAATGTGTAGCTACAGGGGCCACAGGCGTCAAGGCCCTCCTGGACTTAATATTCTTGTTGAACAGGGACTTTCAACAACTGTCATACTGGAGTCACTTACATGGTTTCTTATGGTGTTACCCTGTCAAAAATGGTGTTGTTTATCCTTCATTATTTCCATATTTATCTGTGATTTAATTGTTATCTTGTTTTTCACCCTTGGAGGACCCAGGACAGTTAGCAATGTGTGCGTAGAACACAGAAACAGTTTCTTTTTTAAAAAAAAACACCTAAATTACAGTGTTGTGAATGCTGTTAAATAAATTGCCACATTAGAACATTCAGTTTACACAATTGGAAAAACTATTAAATGGCATACACACAAAGAACTGAATCACGCATTGTTCAAAGATCCTTCCTCATCAGTCAACTGGAAATCAAAACCTTGTCTAAATGAAAATGTCTGTGCCTTCCGGCATAAGGTCATCAGGGTGTGGAACCAAGCTGGAATCTCTGAGAAAGGAATTCCATAGCCTGAGAGCAGTCACCAAGAAGGCCCTCTCTCGTGTACTCACCAAAATGTCCAGAAGGGCAGAGGGCAAGCCCTCCAATGAAAATTCTAAGACCCTGGCATGCTTACGGGGAGAGATATGGTCCACCAGTTTGTTGCAGAATTTTGAATGTTGGTTAAACTTCTCTAGCTGTACAGCAGAAGTGCGGGGATTCACAGAGAAGAACAACTTCAAGTTTCCCAAAGGAATTCCCCCCCCTCTTTTCATTAACTGGCACTTACAGTCTCTATAACTCACTCTGAGACATTTGTAGGAGAAAGAATAAAAAAAAGTTTCATTTACTTACAGATAGCAGCAAACAGACAAACATAACTAATTGTTTCAACAAAATCTCAACAGACTATAGAAAGGGAAAGAAGCACTGAGCAGAGAGGCAGGACTCTCTTTTGAATTCATAGGCAGAGAAGGAATGGTTGGTTACTGCTGGATAGATTAACAATCACTCCAGCCCAGCAAGGTCCCTCCCAGCGAAACCTATGGAAGTCAGCATGCAAGGTTGCAAAAGACTCCAACACAGTTTGCCTGCACTTTGAATTATGCCTTGTCATCCACCAAAGGGCCAGTGAAGTTGCTGTACAAATTCTCACGATGAATGGCTCTGTGCACATTTAGCAATGCTGCTGCTGATGATTTTGACTGTGATTATCAGAAGGGGAAGAGGAGCAGCAGAGATAGAAGCAACAGCATGCAAGAGGTCCCCTTTTTGGACTACAGTTCCCAGAGTCCGCCAGCGACCGTGGCCACTGAGAGACTGAGAATGATAACCCCCAAAGGAAACTATTCCAAGAAGACGGATGAAGAGGACAGTGATCATTGTGGTAGAAATGGTAGTAGTGGTGATTAAAAAAACCTTTTCCAAGTGCTGATGATGACAAGGTAGCGATAATACTAAGAAGAAAAAGAAGAAAAAGAGCAATAACAAAGGGAGGAGAAGTGAGCCTACTTTGACCATAATTACTTTTGAAAAGTTGAAAAAGTAACTTTTCCAAGTGATGATGATGATGATCATGCGGTGGGGTGGTAGAATTAAGGAAAACAATAATAATACCAATAACAGAGGAAGGGGAAGTGCACGTATTTTGGCCATATTTGCAAGATGTAAATCCGATTTCCCAACCTGCTTGGATCCCATCGCACAAAGCATTTTCCAGGCTATTTAACTGCTGGACTCAAGCTTGCATCCATTTACTCTCTCCATTTTCAATTAAGAGTTGGCCCGCAGGCTACCAGTCTGCTGATTCACTCCCCCCACTGTTCTACAGCTGATGGCTCATAAAGACTTTGTGTTAATCTGATTCCCTAAATAGCTCCGGGCCACATCACAGGCGCAGTGGTGATTTTGCTTCCAAATTCTGAACTTGATGCCTTTTTAGCCTCTGAAAGTCAGCCGGGTGCTCTGGGAAGAACCATCGGCTGCATCGGGGCCTGGGAATGGAAAAAGCCTCGGGCTGTTTCTAACGCAATGCCTCCTGAACTGAGAAGCTGAGTCAAAGCCCATTGAAGTCAATGGGGTTCTCCGTGGTGGTGAAGAGTTGGACTGAAGAGAATCTGTGCACCCCAGAGCTAGACCTCAATGGGAGGAGAACCCGTTATATTCAAGCAGGTGAAAATAAAGGAAAAAAGATTAGAAGCCTGTATAATCAAATCTACGACAGAAGTTCCCATATCATCACCCCCACACATGTGCACCGTGCCATGCACCCCTGTTTCTCAAAGTTGGGAAAGGGTGGTTTTTTTATATAATAAGTCCTCCTGGTGGCCTAATAACTTGCCCAATTTCTTCTTGTGGCTTCCAAAAATTAGTATCTAAAATGGTAGGATTGGAGGTGAGGGCGTTTCAACTCAACTCCAAACCATCACATTTTGAGCATAAGGCAAAAGCCCCTTCCAAAGTAAAACCGTGGTGGTGGTGGTGGTAGATGTTTCCCAAAATACAGATGTTGGCCTTTAAGTGCTCAGACGGAATGGAAGCACCCTTCTTCCTTGGATCAGATCAAACATCACCTAGCCCAGAATTCTATTTCTAAATGGCCTCTAAGAAATTCACCAGGAGATGGGGAAGATACAGCATCTCTCCTTTGTTTCTGTGCTCAGATTCTGGCACTTAGGAGATATACTGCTTCTCACCATGGAAGTTCTATATTACTAATGCTTACTAGTCCATGAATTTGATACCAGGAAACAGAGAATAATGGAGTTGGAAGGGACCTAGAAGGCCATCGAGTCTAACCCCCTGCTCCATGGAGGAATACAAATCAAAGAATATTGCCAGGTAGTTATCTAAATTTTGCTTGAATGCCTCCAGTGTTGGAGGCACTTACCACCTCTTGGCCCAACCTTTTCTGCTTATTTATTTTTATGTTTTTAAATGAATGTGACGTCTGTCTTGACTTTCCCCCAAACATAAGACAGTGCACATGGTTCTATCTGCACCCCTGCCAGATTTCATTCTGATTGCAACCCTGCATGGTAAGTCAGTCTAAGAGGGAATTATTCACCTATTGTCACTCAATGAGTTCACTGTCTCAGTGGAAACTTGAGCACAGAGCCACCCTATAACATGATCCATTCATTTCAAGTCAGGTCTGTCTTAGTCTTATGCTGGATTTACCCCATGGATTGTAAAACCACGGGATGCAGTGACAAGTAGAGAACTGGTTTCAAAGGTTCCCCCTCAGGCCAGTTACCAGCCTACCTCACAGGGTTATTGAGAAGAAAGAATTGGAAAGGGCAAAGCCAGAACTGGACAGAGGGCATCCCTGAGCTCTTGAAGGAAAGAAGGAATATATGTGTAACAATAAATAAATACACTGCTAAATAAATAAGTAGTCACCAGTGCTTTTACCAGGTCCTTTTCTTATTGGGACTAAACATTGTACCTAGCGCCTTAAGTTTATTACATGCCATGCAAAGCAGTATTTCCTTTCCGCCTGTCCCAAAATGTATTTCCACTCAGTAAAAGTGAGTAACCCTTGGGTCCACACCATGAAAAACTTCTCAAGGGAAGCCTGCTTCTGGAGAGAACCAAAATTTATGGAAAATGTTCAGGTATTTAAACACTGGGATCTGTGGCTCAGCTTGTGGCTGGAAAAGTTTCAGTCGGGGCTTAATATCTGCAGGGATTAGGGGGAATAATGCCTGGGTCTGTTTCCGTCCAGACATTCTACTATATTCACATGGAGTTGGAGAAAAATCTGTGGATAAAGTTGTTGGAATCCAAAACCTCTGCTGGTTTTGTTTTAGTAAAACAAGAAAGATTAGGAGACAGTTAAGGACAAACTGACTTCCTGCTCTGATGCCGGTGAAAAGCTTTTCAAAGCTTGCTAATCTTTCCAGGATTAGGTATTCATTAGCCCATTAGACTCTCTTATTATAACAATCATGACCGAACAATGGTCTCCACTTTCCAGACTCTGGCTAGCAGCCTACCTGTTCCCCTCGCCTCATGGAGACATTTGCCAGCTGAAGAAAGTCAAAAGAAACCTGAGAGTCTGCAAGCATTGTCATAAACCTGAAAGCATTTTGCTGTAAGGGAGCGAGCCTTGTTCCAGCTCATTGGCTAGAAAGTCATGGAAAAAAGGTTTGGGACGGGGTCATATAATCCTTCTCTTCCATCAGGCCAAGGCAGGACGTTGCCAAAAGCTTTGTCCAATCGAAGTATTAAATATCACAGGCGGCGAAGCTTCACATCGCTCCGGGTTTTGTGCCTGGTTAAACCTTTCCAAGCGCTGTACATTTTTAAAGAGGGCAAGGGGAGAAAATCTGTAAGAGAAGAAACCCAGAACTTGACGTCGCCTTCATGAGAACTAGTGGAATGACGGTGTCTGCTCAGGCGCCTGGAGGAAGTGGTGCACTCGGCAGTCCCTTGAGAGCCAGGAACATGCAGCCCTCACAATAAATTAACCCACTGACCCTATTAACATAATCATGGCTGCATGCAAGCTGTCTCATCTGCCACAAAACTTGAAAAAGTATTTTTGGGGGGAACGTGAGTCCCATAATCCCCAGTCAGCATGTTTACTTTGGGGTTTGTTGTTGTTTAGTCGTTAAGTCGTGTCCGACTCTTCGTGACCCCATGGACCAGAGCACACCAGGCCCTCCTGTCTTCCACTGCCTCCCGGAGTTGGGTCAAATTCATGTTGGTAGCTTCAATGACACTGTCCAACCATCTCGTCCTCTGTCATCCCCTTCTCCTCTTGCCTTCACACTTTCCCAACATCAGGGTCTTTTCCAGGGAGTCTTCTCTTCTCATGAGATGGCCAAAGTATTGGAGCCTCAGCTTCAGGATCTGTCCTTCCAGTGAGCACTCAGGGTTGATTTCCTTCGGAATGGATAGGTTTGTTCTCCTTGCAGTCCAGGGGACTCTCAAGAGTCTCCTCCAGCACCACAATTCAAAAGCATCAATTCTTCGGCGGTCGGCCTTCTTTATGGTCCAGCTCTCACTTCCATACATCACTACTGGAAAAACCATAGCTTTGACTATGTGGACTTTTGTTGGCAAGGTGATGTCTCTGCTTTTTAAGATGCTGTCTAGGTTTGTCATCACTTTCCTCCCAAGAAGCAGATGTCTTTTAATTTTGTGGCTGCTGTCACCATCTGCAGTGATCATGGAGCCCAAGAAAGTAAAATCTGTCACTGCCTCCATATCTTCCCCTTCTATTTGCCAGGAGGTGATGGGACCAGTGGCCATGATCTTAGTTTTTTTGATGTTGAGCTTCAGACCATTTTTGCGCTCTCCTTTTTCACCCTCATTAAGAGGTTCTTTAATTCCTCCTCACTTTCTGCCATCAGAGTGGTATCGTCTGCATATCTGAGGTTGTTGATATTTCTTCCAGCAATCTTAATTCTGGTTTGGGATTCCTCCAGTCCAGCCTTTCGCATGATGTATTCTGCATATAAGTTAAATAAGCAGGGGGACAATATACAGCCTTGTTGTACTCCTTTCC
Source organism: Intellagama lesueurii (assembly GCA_037013535.1). NCBI lineage: Eukaryota > Metazoa > Chordata > Lepidosauria > Squamata > Agamidae > Intellagama > Intellagama lesueurii. The sequence goes on along the minus strand of JBAJHW010000007.1, from coordinate 20,650,885 downwards.
CAATTTTGAACCAATCAGTTGTTCCATATCCAGTTCTAACTGTTGCTTCCTGTCCCACATATAGATTTCTCAGGAGATAGATAAGGTGGTCAGGCACTCCCATTTCTTTAAGAATTTGCCATAGTTTGTTGTGGTCCACACAGTCAAAGGCTTTTGCGTAGTCAATGAAGCAGAAGTAGATGTTTTTCTGGAACTCTCTGGCTTTCTCCATAATCCAGCGCATGTTAGCAATGTGGTCTCTAGTTCCTCTGCCCTTTCGAAATCCAGCTTGTACTTCTGGGAGTTCTTGGTCTACATACTGCTGAAGCCTGCCTTGGAGGATTTTGAGCATAACCTTGCTAGCGTGTGAAATGAGTGCAATTGTATGGTAGTTGGAGCATTCTTTGGCACTGCCTTTCTTTGGGATTGGGATGTAGACTGATCTTTTCCAATCCTCTGGCCACTGCTGAGTTTTCCATACTTGCTGGCATATTGAGTGTAGCACCTTAACAGCATAATCTTTTAAGATTTTAAATAGTTCAACTGGAATGTCATCACCTCCACTGGCCTTGTTGTTAGCTGTGTTTTCTAAGGCCCACTTGACTTCACTCTCCAGGATGTCTGGCTCAAGGTCAGCAACCACACTATCTGGGTTGTCCGGGACATCCAGATCTTTCTGGTATAATTCCTCTGTGTATTCTTGCCACCTCTTCATGATGTCTTCTGCTTCTGTAAGGTCCCTACCATTTTTGTCCTTTATCATGTCCATCTTTGCACAAAAGTTTCCTTTAATATCTCCAATTTTCTTGAACAGATCTCTGGTTTTCCCCTTTCTATTATTTTCCTCTATTTCTTTGCACTGTTCATTTAAGAAGGCCCTCTTGTCTCTCCTTGCTATTCTTTGGAAGTCTGCATTCCATTTTCTGTAACTTTCCCTATCTCCCTTGCATTTTGTTTCCCTTCTCTTCTCTGCTATTTGTAAGGCCTCGTTGGACAGCCACTTTGCTTTCTTGCATTTCCTTTTCTTTGGGATGGTTTTTGTTGCTGCCTCCTGTACAATGTTATGAGCCTCCATCCATAGTTCTTCAGGCACTCTGTCCACCAAATCTAGTTCCTTAAATCTGTTCTTCACTTCCACTGTGTATTCATAAGGGATTTGGTTTAGATTATACCTGACTAGCCCAGTGGTTTTTCCTACTTTCTTCAGTTTAAGCTTGAATTTTGCTATAAGAAGCTGATGATCAGAGCCACAATCAGCTCCAGGTCTTGTTTTTGTTGACTGTATAGAGCTTCTCCATCTTTGGCTGCAGAGATCATAATCAATCTGATTTCGGTGTTACCCATCTGGTGATGTCCATGTGTAGAGTCGCCTCTTGTGTTGTTGGAAAAGAGTGTTTGTGATGACCAGCTTGTTCTCTTGACAAAACTCTGTTAGCCTTTGCCCTGCTTTGTTTTGAACTCCAAGGCCAAACTTACCGCAGCTGAGCGTCCTTTCGTCTTTGGCCCAACCACTTCATTAGCTCTGGAACTACTTGTCCTTGTCCTCCGCTCTTCCTCAGTAGCATGTTGGACGCCTTCCGACCTGAGGGGCTCATCTTCCAGCGTCATATCTTTTAGCATTTTGTTTCTGTCCATGGAGTTTTCTTGGCAAAGATATTGGAGTGGCTTGCCAGTTCCTGCTCCAGGTGGATCGCGTTTAGTCAGAACTCTCCACTATGACCTGTCCGTCTTGGGTGTCCCTGCACGGCATAGCCCATAGCTTCTCTGAATTACTCAAGCCCCTTCACCATGACAAGGCAGCAATTCATGAAGGGGACTTCAGGGTTACGATTCCCATTATCCTCCACCAGCACATTTTCTCTATTTTTGGACTACAAATCCTAGAATCGCCAACCACATCATTTCCTCAATTGCCCTGATTTGGGGGATCCTCAGTCAGTCCAGTTACATTCCAAACTGCAGTTCCTACACTCTCCCTAACCAGTGTAATCATTGTCCATACTGGCTGGAGAATCTGGGAGCGATCATCTTAAAAAGTAACTTTTTCAAACTCTGCTGGCGCCCAATGTAAATTGATACAGGATGGGACAGTGTGTCCCCAAAAGTTTGAAAATGCTAATAGGCAGAAGTACATCCATGAAAAAAGCTGTGAGTGTTTTTTGTGATGGTTAAACACCTTGATTCCTTTGAGTCTCTTTCTCTACATTTCTAAAACTTTGCCTTGTTAATTGGAATAGTCTAACTCTCCTGCCAACCTAGCAGTTCGAAAGCATGCAAATGCAAGTAGATAAATAGGTACCACCTCGGTGGGAAGGTAACGGCGTTCCATGTTGAATCGCGCTGGCCACGTGACCACGGAAACTGTCTATGGACAAACGCTGGCTCTATGGGTTGGAAACGGAGATGAGCCCCCTAGAGTCGGACACGACTGGACTAAATGTCAAGGGGAACCTTTACATTTACCTAACTCAATAGTCTTCTTGCCTTTTTTATTGATTTGTTTATCTGAGTAGTAATCTGTTCATTATGCATGAATCTTACAGTGCTGTGTAATGACACATCCTTTACATCCCCATAAATAGCACAGTAGCCTCCATTCTGGGGCGGGCAAGAATCTCATCAGCACTCTGATCAGTTTTTGAATGAATGTCATTGCAGTTTGGTGGTAGTTTCATGTTTACTCTCATTTCCATTACTCATAACTCACAAATCCAATCTTCACCAAACTTGGAGGGGAAGGGGAGCAGAGTTAGCTGAAGATTCACAATGAGTTTGGCCATTCTAGCTCACACGGGGGCTGTTCTGTCACTCCCCAAAGTCCCAAATTGCATAAATCACAAAATGGTTTATTTCGTTGAAAAGTTTGTAGTTTATGGTTTGTGAATAGTGACAAACCATCACGAACCACCATTTTCCTAGTTCATGCCCATCTCTAATCAAGTGTACTCTAATGCTTTTTTAATTTTAAAAAACTGACATTTCACCCCATAATTATGTTGTGACTGCTTTGATTTGCTTTCCGAATACTTAACACACCAGATGACAAGGAGAAGCAAGACAAGGGGTCATTTTTCAGTAGACCCCACACAACCCTAGCAGAGTGCCCTCTTATGCCAACTTTTAGTACCAACTCACAATGAATATTAAGGTGCTTGGAGGAAATAAGTAACTAACTCTAGCTGAGAAACGTCCTATATCTTTATGATACCCCCACCCATTAGAGGGCAAAGAAGTTTGCAAGTGGTGGTCGAAGTTGTTTTTATTCCTTCGCTTTTTTAATGTAATTGCTTTCTTGACGTTGCTTGTTGGAATGGCATAGAAATATGTCATAGGCATAGTGTTATGCCAGGGGATTATAGGAAGTAAAGATGGCAGCTGATACTAACTCCTTCTTTGACTTTGATCAGTCATAGCCCAAACGTAGCATTTGTCCCATTCAGCAGAACCATAGCTTAACAATTGCTGTGGTATTTTGAATTTCTGGTTAAAATTCCTTTTGCTACAGAGTAGAAGTACAGAGATCCACAGAGGAGAACAGCTACAAGTTTCCCAAATAGTCCACCCTTTTCTCATTAACTGGCACTTCAGGTCTCAATAACTAACACTGTGATATTTGTAGGAGAAAGAATAAAAATATTTCTTTACTTACAATTGCGGACAGATCAAGAGCAAACAAAACAACTGACTACAACAGATGAAAGAGAGAAAAAGCACTGAGCAGAAAGGTGGATCTCTTTGAGTTCAAAGGGGGGAAGGAACAATTGGTTAGTGCTGGATAGATTGACAGTAACCCCAGCCCAGAAAGGTCCCTCCCTGCCATGCCTACCACAGACAGCATGCAAGGTTGTAAAAAAAATTCCAACAATAGCAATCAAGCTAAAACTACATGCTTTAAAGTCCTGCTACCTTCAATGGCATATAGACCTTGCTTTAACTATATCTACCAAAAAACACAACAGTGCATAACCAGATCATGACATTGCATAGTTCCTGCCCATCAGTTTCAGCTGAGCCACATGTTTTGTGGTAGAAGTGAAATCCATTTCATCAAGAATTCATCAGACGATATTCAGGAGCCTTGTCAATCCCATTCAAGCACTGAGCATCCAACAGCTGTCTCCTGAGAGATCCTCTGCATACCACTGTTCCGTCTTTACCCTGACTTTCTCCTATACTGATGACTTTAATCATTCTTGCTGCAGTCATTTTCTCAAGAATATTTCTACCACCACACCAAATATAGAAGAAGTACTCATACGGATGTTGTTGAGTAATTTCCAGGAGAAAGGTAGATTTTTGTCCTAGTATAGTTTCAATGTAATTATTGATTTCTAGGCTTCTGCCTTACCCCCAGGATCCTGGAACAGAGGTCACTTACGAATTAATGTTGGAATGGGGATTGTAAATTATCTTTTAAATAATCTTTAATCTTTTAATAATCCTTGTCTAATCCTGTTTAATTAGGTGGTTATGCATGAATTCTATCTGTCTGGCCATACCATGCATCTACATGATTGATGGTTCAGAGGGGGCTATTTAAACAATTAGAAAACCTATAAACCTATAAAGCCCTAAATAGCTTGGGCCCAATACTTCGAATTCTTGGAGTCCAGAGACCCCGACAAATAGGAAGCAACAAATATAAAACTTTTATATTCATCCCTTCGTTCCCTCTCTGCTTATGCCCCCGCGGATCAGCTGTTCCTTGGGGGCATAAGCAGAGAGGGATTTTTCCCATTGGGTGGCTTGCTAAAGACAGGAATCCCACCCCCAGAGCTGGGGGATGGCTTGGGTTGGGCTTTCCCCCTCTTCCTGTGCCCTGCGGGGGCATAGGAAGAGGGGGAAAGGGATCAAAGCGATCCCCCGGCTCCGCTGCCTTTGCAAAGGCAGCAGTGCTGTGGGATGACTTGGGTCGGGCTTTGCAAAGGCAGCGAGGCTGGGGGACCCCTTTGATCCCTTTCTCCCTCTTCCTATGCCACACGCATAGGAAGGCTGCGGGGGCCGGGGCTTTTTTCTTTTTCAGATAGCCCCAAGGGCTGTCTAAAAAAAAAAAGACCCGACGAACCAACATATTAATTTGTGGTTCGTCGGGCCACTGGCGGTCAATTTGTGGTTCATTTTGGTGCTTCGTCCCCGTCTCTAGTTAAGATAATTAGGAGAGGCCTTTCTTTCTGTCCCACCACCTTCACAGGTGTGTTTGGTGGGGACCCAGTAGAGGGCCTTCTCTGTGGCTGCTCCCAGACTCTGGAACTCCATCCCACTGGAGGCCTGGCTGGCCCCGTCTTTGCTGTCGTTCCACAAGCAGGCGAAGACCTTTCTCTTCAGGAAAGCTTTCCCTTAATGACTGGCTGCCTGGGTGGGGTTTTTAAATGGATTCTTGTGCCTTTCTACTTCGAATGTGTTTTTGGTGTTGCTTATGTTTTTTTAGTACAGTATTTGTTTGATCCTTTTTAGGATTTGCTGTCGTTAGCTTTAAATACTGTCTTTTATTGATATAAGCTGCCTTGGGTCCTTTTGAAGGAGAAAGATTGGAGAAAAATATTTTAAATCAATCCATTAAGAAAAGATGGTTGCCTTATATGCAGTCATAAGAGAAAGTTAACAATATTTGCTTGAAAAAATTCTTCCAGGACAGTGTTATAAATAAATAAATAAATAAATAAATAAATAAATAAATAAATAAAATCATTAGTTTCTGTGGCTTTCAACAATACAGCAGTGCATCGTTTTATCTGGAAAGCTCTTCAGAATCATGAGGTACACATGGCTGAAGCAGGCTGTGGCTGCCAGGAAATTAGTAAATGAAACTGGAAACCAAAGAACACAGGGCAAGTTGACCGACTCATCTTTCAGGGAATGAAAAACGAGTCCTATAAAACAGGCTACAGAGAGGAGGAGAAGACTAGCCACACCTCAGGGACTGAGGACCATCTTGGTCAAAGGACCAAGAACTGCTAGGAGGAGAACTCATTTCTCATCACAACTGCCACATGATCTCTGAATCCTTCTCATAACAAACGGGATGTTTGTTGGGAAACGCCTGGCATATTTAGGAAAAATCCACTTTTGATATCTCCTTCCTTTGTGGGAAGAAAATGCAATGTTTAAAGCACGTATTAGGATTGCAACCAGGAGCGCTTTCAGATCCACGTTGAGTGTTCTCAGCCCAGTTCTCTCCATGCTGGAACTATCTGCTCTTAATTAAATATTACTAGGGAAGCGGGCTAAGAATTTGATTCTGTTGTAACTATTGCTTTACAAACAAAATTCTTCATAAATGGGATGGAATGAACATGCAATTTTAAAACGTTCAAATACGTGTGGTAGTGGTGGTGGGGGGAATGATGCTGAAAGGTATATACATCCGATAGCCAGTGCAGATAGCACCAAATTTTGCTGAGTTTCATAAGAATTTATCAAAGTTTGTGAATTTTGACACGTTCAGAACAGAAAGAACCTGAGGTTTAAAGGAAAATCCAAAAATGAGGCTCAATGACAGATTTTTTTCCCAACCGTACCTACTTCCCCTGACCAACAACAACAACAGCAAAAAGAAACCTGGAAGCCGCCATGATGCTGGGGCTGAACTAAAGCAAAGAAAACAATGTCTTGCAAACCTACCCTGCATTCATTTGAGAAAAGTCATGTTTGGAGGAGCCAGTTGGAGCACTGCGAGTTTGCTCTGTCGGTGGAACAGTGCTGTGAAGAAGGAAAGACGGAGGAATATTTCTGACTCAAGAGGCCTCTGTCCATAGATCTTCCTCAAGAAACGTTGAGCAGCTCAGCTGAGGAGCCTGGTTTCTTTTCTTTTCTTTTCTTAACCTTTAAAAATGACACCAATTTCACAGCTGTTAATGGCATGTGGATCTGAGGCTTTCCTATGCAAATTATCCACCAAGGACTCACAGGCCCTCATAAATGGACGGAAAGAGAAATCACCGTATTAATGCACTGACATCTCTGTTCAGAAGTATTTCGTTTAATGCTTTAATCGAATCACCTCCTTTTTTTAAAAAAATCAAACCGTTCTTTTCAGGAATGAGAGTTTGGCTATACGTTGGAGTGATTAGCCTTTGAGCCTTTGATGGGAATGGAAAAGTGCTAGGCAAATGAAAGAGAAAGTTTGCCAGCCCCTCGGGATTGAGGAGAGCTTATGGAAATAGCGGAGTGAGGTTTGCTGATAGCACTGCCTCTCTAAGAGGACCCAAAGCGAATTTCACCCCCGACTTTAGAAATTCAGTGAAACCTTCTTAGCTGCAATACTATGTGGATTTCCAATAATTCCTTCCGCCTTCCATATATTGCTGCAACAGTATTCTCTCTTCTTGGTTTTAAGTGTAAATATTAATCATTGCCCAGAATCCTAAGACTGTACCACAAAATAAGTGAACGTGTATAAATTATGGCGGTCAAATTCTATCTGTTGCATCTTATTAATGAAGTGATGGTTATATGTCTGGTCATGTGTGGGTTATACGGCTGGGCTAATGAATGGGTGCACAATTAGACATGCAACCAGCACCTTGTTAATTAGCCACAATATGCCGATACTACTTATATAATTTCACTCACTCCATAGTAAAATCCCAAAAAGATAAGATTTTTTCTTGTCTAGTCACTGTTACCTTATTATTGCTGTATGTACTTCCATCTTTTTTGTATACATCACTACAGTGAGTACAGGGGGGAAGCAATAGTTTTGAAAAGACATGGTTGTGGAAAATGAAATGATTTTTAAGTGATGGATGGTATGAAGATTGTTGGATGCATAATCCTAGAGTTTAGGGTGGCCTAAACCTGTAACTCTTCCCTCTCTCATCTCCTTTGCATCTGTCCAATGGAGGTCATACACCATCTGGGCAAAGAGGGACAGTGTGGCTTTTGTGCTGTGTACAGTACACCATGATGCCACAATATCATCAATGAATCAGAATGACTGCTGGCTTGTTCTTTGCCCCAGTAAGCATTACTAGGTGTAACCTGATATTTGCAGACATCGCTAGAATTCATTGAGTCAGCAGCCTCCACGTGGGGATGCTGTGTTCAGCTTCAAATCTCATGGGCGCAACATCTGGCCTAAGTGGTGGGTTTTTCTGTATCTTCCTGCATCCCTTGATTCATTCATTCATTTACATCACCTAGCTTGATGAAGAATACAGGAGAACTTTAAAACATCCACATTTCTTGGTGGCATTTGAGCTGATCCAATTGCTCAACTCTGGATTTTGTTCTTCAGTTACAAAAGCTGCAGGTGTGATCCCACAGGGAAAGAGATATCAATCTGGACCGCTCACAGAGCAATCCCATAAATCACCCAACACATGGGCAGCAGCCATAAACAATGTTGTTGCATTCCATCCAAAATAATCTCCAAAGTTCATTCTAGCTATGTTTTACTATGCTAAAGTATCTCACAGTTAGAATAAGCACATCTGGATCAATGGAACATACCGTGGAGTTGACTCAGCAAAGTTCCTTTGACTCAGTGGACTTACTTTAATGTAATGTACTATGTTAAGCAACAGGACTTTTGCCAGTAAGTTTGTCTCCTTTCTCCATGTCTCTTCCTTTGTCCCTTGAATGATCAGCTATAACAATCTGTACATTCCATTTCTCCTTACAGTTCTCATGATGACACCGGCCAAGCACTTTTTCAGAAACCAAGTTTAAATCCCTAAGCAAAGAAACAGTGCCTTGCCTTCTGTACAGAAACTAAAGTCCCTTTCATTGTATGCTGGCGGTTGCTGCTGTGTTTTGCATTCATCAGACGTTGCTATAAACTGTCCAGGTGCTTTTATGTGAGGTCTGGAGGCATGGCTGAGGACGTGCCATGGGGGCAACTCAAGGTGGCTCTGGTCCTGTTTGTTCAAAAGGGACCTTCGTGCTAGGATTACATGGGACCAAGTCAACAAAGCATGGCCAGATCCTGAGCCAATGGGGTAGGTCATGTCCATCCTTTGTGAAACTGGTGAAGGAATCTGGTGTTGAAGAAGAGCAGGACAAAATGGACAGGGTCTCTAGTTGTGTCAGGAATGAAGAGACCAGCTTGCTTATCTTTACTTGATGATGATAATGATGATGATGATTCAAAAATCCAAAACACAGTCTTTGACTGGTATTATACAACAAAGTTTTAACCACAAACCTAAGTAGCTGTTAAATAGTGACACAATATGTGTGCTTTTCCTAATACTGCCATTTGTTGTAGCTATGATGATGATGATGATGATGATTCAGTCGGGAATGGAATCTGCCCATCCTGCTTTGATCCAGGCCTCATACAAACCAGTCCAAAACAGGTTGATTTGGCTTAGAATTTGAGATTGGTCCGTATCTGCTACATGGCCCTAATTTCAACCTTTTAGAATGGAAATGAACCTGTACCAAGGCTGGGAAACCATCAGGCAAAAGGATCACGGGGAAGAAGGGATGGCCGTCTAGGGAAACCCACAGTTCCCAGATCCAGTCCCCGGCTCGGAGGCTGCCCAGCCTTGATTTAGAGTGACACTGACCACTCCTAGCACTTTATCCTTCCAATATTTCTGGTTATTACAGAGGATTAAAAAAAAAAAAAAACCACAACAAACGTGTTTCAAAACCACAAAGTTTTCCTTTCATTTTGGCAATGTGACTTTGACTAGATCTAAGAGCAGGCCTTGGGACGTGCCCTAAACCCGTCACTGTTCCTGAAACCTCAACGGCTACTCCCAGCTATGTGTATTCTGCAATTTCCGCCTGGAAAATGCCACGTTGCAACCCACATGAATAATACAAGCAGAGCCAAAGTGCATATATTTGCTTTATTAACGACCATGTTGCTAAAAAATGACCACATTAATCCATTTATTCACTAAAATTGATGTATTTTGCACTATTTATTATAAGACTAATATCCAAGCCCTTAATGACGAAAGGAGAGAGTAGGAATCAGGGAACAGAAAAGCATAGATAGCTAAAATGCATGGGAAAGGGGTCTCTCCCTAAGATTGTCCGCTTTATGTGTGGCCACCCCTAGAGAAGCCCCCAAAACTACCACCAGGAACCAGGCCTTCTCGGTGGTGGCCACAATGCTATGGAATGCATCACCCACAGCTATTTGCCAGGCTCCCTCCCTTCTGGCCTTCAGGAAATAGGTACAAACTATATTGTTTGCAGAGGCCTTCAGAAATAGCATACCCCTTCGACACCCTTGTGAACCCATGAATTGGTTATTGATTTTGATTGGCCATCCAGGTTTCTTTCGCTTTTTGGTCATTCTGGGTTATTAATCTTGTTCTGAATGGAAGGAAGGAAGGAAGGAAGGAAGGAAGGAAGGAAGGAAGGAAGGAAGGAAGGAAGGAAGAAAGGAAGGAAGGAAGGAAGGAAGGAAGGAAGGAAGGAAGGAAGGAAGGAAGAAGCAAAATACCCCAATTCTTTCTATCCAGGGTTTGGTGCTGCCCTGACTTTTGGCATTTCCATTGTCCCTGGATGCTTCCAGACAGATGTCTCCTAGATCCATCAATCCAAATTCATCGTGTAACTATTCTCTTTCATTTATTTTTTGTTTATATATGTTTTATTATTTTTGGCAAAAAAGAAGACACAAAAAAATCAGGGCTGTCCCTGCCATTGGGCAGCTTGAGGAATGTGCCTCAGGTGGCATGCTCTGAGCAGATTCACAAAAATAGGCAGCAGATCATTAGTTATTTAGTGTATTATTATGTTTTACTCTAAGGGCTGGGGAGATGTGCTTGGGAAAAGTTCTGCCTACAACAAAATTTCATCGGGTTTGGATACTATTGGTCTTGACTTGGGTGGGTAGGAAGCACTCTGTCCTTCTGCAACTCAGGCATCAAAACATCTTGGGCTGCACATTAGATGAAATGTTAAGGAAACATTGGAGGGTTCTAGTTAAGATGGTATTATCTCAACCAAATTTTTTTAAAAAAAACTATTTTAAAGTATTTAGGTGAAGTTACCATTATGTTTAAAGTAATTATTTTCCTTTACAGTTACGGTTCTAAGGCCCAGAATTGTGGTGCTGGCGTTACATCTACAATTTAATAAAGTAACTCTTTCCTATATCTCTGAAGTAACTTGAACAGTTCTTTCGGTTACCTTTTTTAAAAAAAAAATCTGAATGCTAGAAGCCATAAGTACAAAATACATTCTCATCCATCTAACTCGTTGTCACCTCAACACCAAGCAGAGAGCCCAAAAAGGTATATGAACTATGTTAAAGTCTCCCCTGCCACTTAGTTAAGCCAAATGGCTGCAACTATCAAGAAAACTAAAAGAAGTTACATCACAAAAGGAGAGAAGGGATCCTTTAAGATGTGGGGAAAAGAAATTAATTACAAGTAACTCATTAATTTTAAGTCCCCAGTATGGATCCCCTGTAAAATTCCATGAATGGGGCGAAGTGATTGCATTAAAAAAAAAAAAAGGCATATCTGGAAACTCCCCATGTGCTTTTAGCTTTATCCCAGAATGCTGATCTGAACTGCAGACACCAAATCCCGAGCTTAAAATGATGACGAAATATCATCTGATAGTTTTCTCCTGCTTTTTAGGAGCTTTAAGAGAACTATTAGGACTTTTTAAAAAAAATTATTTTATTTTATTTTGGGGGGGGCTGGCTTTTTACTTTGATTTCAAGTTTTGCCTCTCCTGAACAACATTTTCTGTTATACGCTGCATAAATTGTTCTCTTGTGAACTGGTTTGAGGGCCCCTTTGAGTACTAAGCATGTTTGTAAAAACAAATGACAGATAGATGTCTGGAAGCTCGGGGAAGTCCTGGAATCCCGTGCTGAGTCAGGGAATTGTTTCCACCTTGACCATGCCAGCTCGATGATTGGGGGTTGAAGTCACTGAAAATCTAACTTTTTAAAGTCCAGATACTGGAAGACAAGACAAGGGGAAGACGCCTCTCACCAGGAATAACTGAGCCAAAATGGGAGCACGGACGAACCCGGCTTTCCGTGTCTTGTGCTACATTATGAAAAAAAGGGTCTGTTTATTCTACTGCTCCAGCACCAATCCAGCGTACATGCAAAATACACACCCGGCAAAGCCAGTTCTACAGGAAGCCAGGGCGAGGCGGTCACCTCAGGCTGCTGATTTTGTGTGTCATGGAAGGGCATCAGATTTTTATTTGATTTTTTACAATTGCATTTACAATTTTACAATTGCATTTACAATTTTTATTTGATTTTTTTACAATTGCATTTGTCCTACCACAGAGAAAGCAAGAGTTGCTGGTTGAATTTTCTGCCCTAGCTGCCAAAACAAGAGCCTGATTACACTGCCAATATATCTTTGGATATGCCCCGGTGTGAACTAAATCAATTTATAGTCATCATGGGGTAGTCACGTGGCATATGAGTCGCCGTTAGTGTTCCCTTGCGGGTTTTTTTTTTAATGCATTCCTTTTTAAAGTTCAGTTCTGATGTCGGTGGCTACACTTGTGATCTGAATCGTGTGCTTTGGCACCTTCCCTGAATTTTTACTACAACTGCGGACTGCCATGTTTTTGAAACAAGGTCTGTTGCCTTGCCAAACTATGGACAAAATCCAGCTGTGAGAAAACCCTAAAAAAGAAAAATAGTGGATAAAAACAAGAATACAAGAGTTTTCCTACCCCCACCCCAGCAAGGTTAACATAGGCAGCAAACTGCCTTGGGACATCTCTGACCACTGGTCTTCAACTAATCAGAGTGTGACCCATATCTATTAACTAGTACAGTGGTACCTCGACTTACGAACTTAATCCGTATTGGAACGGCGTTCGTAAGTCAAAACGTTCGTAAGTCGAGGCAAAATTTTTCCATAGGAATGCATTGAAAACCATTTAATCCGTTCCAGCTGTTTTTCGTTCTTATGTCGAGTCGCTGTTCGCAAGTAGAGGCATTAGTTCCCATAGGAACTAATGCAAAGCCGGTTAATCCGTACTCTACCACTAGGGGGAGAAATTTTTTCTTTTCTTCTTTTGACCTAAGATGAACTTAGGTCAGAAAAAAGGGCAGGAGAACACCTTTTAAACAGAAAAGGTTTTTTTTCCATTCGTAAGTCGAAGCTCCATTCGCAAGTCGAAGCAAAATTTTGCGAACGGAGCGGTTCATAAGTCGAAATGTTCGTATGTAGGGACGTTCGTAAGTCGAGGTTCCACTGTATAGTTATCTTTTAGAGATGGCCATGAACAGCTGGTTCGGCAGGCTGTGCCAGTTCGTTTCCCGGCCAAACAGCACTTCCCTGCCCCGCCCTCTCTGGGTGCTTCCTCTGAGTGGGCTCCCACCAGAGGAGGTGAGACTGAGAACCTCCGAATACCTGTTTGGCCAAAAAATGAACTGTGACGAATAGGCAATTTATGCCCATCTCTATTTATCATTACATGCCATCAAGTCAGTTCTCACTTACGGCAACCCTTCCCAGGTACAGAGTACTCTGAACTGGGATGCTGGCCGTTCCTTCTGGAGGCACTCTGGGGCTGTGCAGCCTGCCCCAGACCACACAGGCTGGCACTTTTCCCTAGAGGCACAATGGAGAATCAAACTCCCAACCTCTGGCTCTGTAGCCATGTACCCCACTGGCTACCCTGACAGTTTCATCCAACAAGACATATTTCACTGTTAATGATACATGTGATCTTCTTATTCTTGCCCAAGGATTATATTCAAGGTCTATTCCCACTGCCATTATCCGTCTCTGAAGACTCCACTCCATCCTGAATTAGTGCATTTAGTTGCTTTGGCTCAAGATGTGTTTAAAATTGTCACCCACCACCCCCACCCCCACACAAGTGCTGCAATGTGTGAAATGGCAGTCAGGTCTTTCATTCATGAATATGTGTTGCAGGCATAAAGTGTATTGCACCCAACTCATGCCAGACAGAGGAAGAGATGATTCATATAGTTTGAAAAATAGAAGTGATCCCCCAAGGGCAAACTGAATAAAGTCATTTCCCCTCACCTGGTATGCCCCAGAGTGAGGACTAGGTCCCAGCATCCTCAAAAATGTACGGCCGTGTAGTTCAGCATATTAGGAGGAGAAAAGATTTGGAAAGGGCTTGTATAAAAAGGAAGTTCTCACATCTCAAGAGAAGGAATGCTGCTGAAGCACACAGAATTCTTCCTTGGGTATTATTATGTTATCTACTCTGTTAGAGGACTGAGAAGGCACAGATTAGCCTTCTGCCTTCTTCCTCGCCTGCTATCATCTGGTAATGCAAGGCAAAAGTGAAAGCAGATGGAGGATCATCCCACTGGATCAATAGGTCACTGAAGCACCCCACTCCTGCAGCCGTGGGGAGAGTATTTTTGATTCAGTAGCAAGGTACATTTTTTCCTGAGAATTATAGAGTGAATGAATAGGACGAGGATGGGGCAGTGTGACTCAATGCCTGCCTGCCTCTATATGGTATGTTCAGCAGTGCTGTAGGTCCAGGATTGGCAAGGTTGAAGTCCTGAGATTCTCTCAATAGCAGGGACTATGAAATTATGCAACACCCCCCACCCCCTGCTTCCCAGTTTCCTCGGGGTTTAGTTGCAATAATCTTGGTAGCCAAGAAAGAAATGGATTTTTTCCCAAAAAACAGTGTACTGTTGTAAGTTGATTAGGCATCCTTCAGTCTCGAGAGACTAGGGTAACATGCTCTGAATAGAGGACTTGGAACAGCGTCTAGTGTGGCTGAGAAGGCCAATTCGAGAGTGACAATCCCTTCTACACTGTAAGTTATTCAACCTGAAATGCAAAGTTTTTGAGGTTGGCTTTGGTTCTGAATGAGCAATTGGGAGCTGTTAACTTTACAAAAGACCTAATCTTCATTTGGTTGATGGAGATAAGATCCAGCTTGTGCTCTGTTGGGGGTGTTGAGGTGGCAATGGAGAAGACAGGCAGAGTGTGCATTTAGATGTACAGCTGTGTTTTCAAGAAACTCAGAATTAACCATTTAGTTACTTTTGAGAAATAAGAAAGTAAAGAATTATTTTGAAAGCATTGTATGTATGCTTACTGGTAACTTACTACTTCTGTGTCCTGGAACTAATTACTTTTAAAAGTTACTTTTCCAGCTCTGGTCTATTACATTCTTGATTGCTCTTTCTCTTTTTAATCTTGCCATTTCCCCCTGCATTAGCCACAAACGTCCAGAGGCTGCTTATGTGGAAACATGTCTTACTAAGATGAGTGAGAGTAACTTCTGAGAAAAAGCTCTCCATTTGGAACAGGATATAAACAAATAAGTAAAATATCTACTGATATCATCTGTAAACTGGGGAGGATGAAGATGCTTTGCATACTTGTATTAATCATCCACATATCTGTGGTAATCCTTAAATATGTGCATGAAAATGAGGATACCTTTTATTTCCCAAATGTCATTTCATCATAATAGGCAAAATTATCAGACATATGCACAAGGCAGGTGTTCTGATTTGTGAAATTTCAGATCACCATACAGTTCTCCAGAGTCTGGAGGTATTCTGCTAGTTAGAGCCATGCTAGTTTGGGGGAATCTGGGCTTTGTAGTCCCCAAAACCCAATGTTTCCATGCTCTGGATTTCGCATCCCAGTGCTACCAGCACGGCATTTACTCAAGCAGCAGACCTTGCAAAAGCTGCTTTTCTGGACTACAATGCCCAGATTCCCCCAGCTGCTGTATGGATGCTGACAGGGGACCAGTAGGATGTGTAGACCAAAAATGTAACTTTTCCCAGCACTGCTCAGAACATGGGGCCAGAACTAACAATATGTACCTAGTTTGCAGTTTCCACGAACATTCAACTACTACTACTACTTCTCCTTCTTCCTTTCTTTCTCTCTCTCTCTTTTTGGTTCATATCCTTGCTTGGCAGGCTCTTTTAATAGGCTGGAAAAAAAATTCATCCTATGAAGTTCCTGGCTCCTTGGTGCTTGAATGAGCGCCGCTCCCGATTGGCTGCCCACCGCCTCTTCGGATTGGTTCCTGACCTTGTGGGGAGGGGGGGAGGCTGGACCGATAAGGGAGGCTATAAAAGCTCCAGGTTGGTCCACCTGCAGCGAGTAGGCGCTGGAAGCCAAGACAAGAGGGGGAGCTTTGCCGGCTGCTCTCGGTCCCCAGCGCTCCTCGACCGTGCGTGTTCTCCGGCTACTCCATCCAGATCCGCTTCTTTGCGCAAGCCGAGGAGGTGAGAAGGAGTTGAGAGAGAGAGAGAGAGAGAGAGAGAGAGAGAGAGAGAGAGAGAGACGGAGCAACCCAAGACGCGCCGGGCGCCCGAACTTAGCGGAAACTTGGCAGAGAATGCTCCAAAAGTCCACGGTTGTGCTGCTGCTGCTGGCGGTCGCCGCTTCTGCGTCCTACGATGTCGAGCACAATGATTCGGTCAGCAGCCCCAGGAAGACCCGGCTGGCCGCCCAGAGCTCAGGTAATGCCGACCTCGTCCGCCAGCCCGACCGCCACTCACCCCATGCGCAAGGCTGCCCCGCGCAAGCAAGAGCGGACGCCAGCCCCGACGGGCAGACAGCTGTTGCCGCTCCATCGCTCGCCTTCTCCTGCGCCAGCCCGTCCATCGCCGACTCCCTGGAGGAGCGAAAGAAAGGCGAGCTTGCGCAGGAGAACTTTTCTGGGGGAGGCGCGGGGGGGGGGTCTTTAAACCGATCGCCTTTTCGCCTGGCTCTTCTCACCGGCAAACCGGCTGGAAGGAGCTGCTGGGCGCCCGCCACCCTCCCTCTTCCACCAGCTGTCCTTTCAAGAGCGACTTTATCATCTTTTCTAGCCTTTTTTTTTTCCCCCAACCAGAGGGAGAGGGAAATTCTAGATCTTAGGCAGGGCCAGTCACTGTGGGTTTTCCCGTTCAACCTGGACCCTCCCCTCTTGCAGAAGAGAACCCAGGGAGATATTATTTCAGTCTTACCAAGTTAGTTGAAATCTCCTAGGAAGGATTGTATGTGGTGTGTATATATATATGTGTGTGTGTTCTGTGTAGATAGAAAGGGAGCATGGGTGTGAGCAGAGATATAACTAGAGGCACAGAGTTACCATCTATATTTCTATATTGTGTATGATACATTGAAAGGTTGTGCCCCCCCTCCATCATGGATGCTCAAATTGTGTCAATCTCATGGATTATGAAGTGAATGATGTAGGTGATACAGGTATATCTATGCATTCAGATATACCTTTTTTTCCGCACACGTCTCATCTATATGTGTATATATTGTGACATACTGTGTGGGTGTCTCTGTGGGTGTCTCCTGAAGTATGTTCACCTCAGTATGATGTGTGGCAGGGAATGGAGTGAGAATCCATGCCTTTCTTTTTAAAATCTTTCTCTCACACTTTCTGGGCACGTAACTTTTAATAACCACTTCTACCAACCGTTTTGGAATTCTCCCATTGCGTCTTAGCATGACTCAGAGGTAAATGGTAGGTTTCCATAGGTGAACTGGAAATTCTCTTAAACCAGTGTTCTCTGTGTAAGTTGGATGACAAATCCCATCACCCCTTGAAGATGCTGGCTGGGGACAATGGGGGATGGAGTCCAACACATGCAGAGGGCCCTAGACTCTCTATAGCACAATGGCAAGTCATACTAAAATTGAGCCCTTCAGAACTCTTACCTTGCAAGGTGCTTGCTTGCTTTCCAACTTGGGCAGACTGCATGTGTCTCTTCCCATACTTTGGACTGAAGGCAAATGTGTGTCTTTCATTTGACACTTGCCAGGAGAAAAGATCTGGAGTGGTTGTGGGGGTTTTGTCTCCCCTTTCCAGATCTTCAGGGCTCTGCAGCACAGTACTAGGGCATTTGCTCAATTTCCTTTTGTACTTGGTTTCTATAGAAACATAGGGTTTCAGTTATTCTGCCGTGCCTAAAACAATAAAAGCCCTAATGCATATTAAGTCTGCTGAATGCAAAGTTATAACTTGAATCCATGGAAACGTCATTAGGAGGACAGAGAGGCATGGGTTGCAGGGAGCAGAATCTTATCAAATATTTTCTCATTCCTGGCAGAGAAATGAGTATGAGAAGAGGACCGTGGTGAGAGGTTATGTTTAAGATCAGAGTTCCCATATGGGATTTTGGAGGCCTGCCATTCCCAGAATTCCCCCAATTGGCATAACTAGTGACTGCGCTGGCCATGAATTCCGGGACTTTAGTGCAAGAAGAAGAAGGAAGAAGTCTGGATGTTCAATTCCCTTCCCCCAGCTTAAAATCCTCATGGTTCTTGCAGTGTAGCTTCACACTCTACCACTTGTGTTTGATTAAGGAAGGGACGGACCTTTCCGAATGAGGCATGACCTGAGTAGAAATTCAGCTTAGAGAGGGAAAATGATCATATTCATTCATATATCAGAGACCATCTTCAGACATATGGTCAGGTGGCTACTGGATGCAAATTGGCAAACAGGTGTATTTAAATGTTTTGGTGTTCTTTTGTGCATAAACCAGGGATGGGCAGAGGGTGTCTGCCAGGTTTTATTGGGTTATGGCTCCCACCAGCTGTGACCCACATGGTTGGTGGTTTGGAATGATGGGCATTGCAGTCCAATGCCATCTGGAGGACACCCAAGTCTTGAAATATTGTGCTCCCCAGATCTTCTCTTTCACTGAGATCAAAGAGGCAACCTGACCCTCTCCGGACGGTCTACAGCCCCTACGAATGCCAACCGGCATACCGAGTGCTTTAGCACAATTTTATAAGCAGCCTTGAGTCCCAGTTCTGGGAGAAAAGCAGAACATAAATGCAATAAATAAATATCGGAATTGCAGGCGAGCGCCAAGTTTCTTGTCCCTTCATTGCTACACTGAATCAACTGTCCACAGAAGCTTAAGTGCTGGGGTGCACTTTGCTTAGGCAAGATAAGGAATCATGTCAGCGTGTTATTAGTGTGTTAAGCCAGGAAGGTGGGGAACCTGTTACATTTTGGCCAGGGGATAGAGAAGAGGGCCAGTCTTATCTTCTGTTAGTTTCCATATAAAATGTTAAACCTTTCCAGTATGTGATCTGTGAATGAAGGTAAATTCCTCCAAATGAATGGAAATTTCCCAAGTTTTGCTGGCCATATTCAACTGGTTTAGCTAGCATGGAGCAAACACCTGTATGGCGCCTACCTGCCGTAACTATGGGTTGAAGGTGAGGAGTGTCCTAGAAAAAAAAAGAGGTGCCGACCGAACTTTGGTGTCAACATAATCGAATTCAAAGTTGGCAAAGTTTGAATATTAAAGCACTCACTTCACCTATCATGGCTTGATCCTAAGAAATCATGGGGTTTGTGGTTTGATGCGATACCCAAAGCCCATACCTTCACATAAAGGAGGGTGCTCAAGCCTCACATCCTTCCATACCTGGTGCTTTCACTTTCCTGCATGTGGAAGCTAAGTAGTGGGAAATCCCGCTATGCCTACAGCCTCTCCCAATGAGTCAAGAGTCCCCTGGTTCTCTAGGGTGTGGATTAACTTGGAGAGTCTCAGTGGAGAGCAGAGGCTCTCCCCTTTCAGGCTTGTCACAGATAGGTGGCGTTGCGCTTAGACACTCCCCTGTAGACATGAGAATATGACATGCTTTCCAGAACTTGAAAAGAATTTGAGAATTCTCAACTAGAGAGCTCCTAAGGCACTCTATGCTATAGCAGAAAAACCAAGTGCCCCCCCCCCCAGAATTACAGACCCTAAGATCCCTTCTTCATCTGTAAAAAAAACTACAGACCCCCAAGATCTGTTGGTGATCCTTATGTTGGTTAAAGTGGCATTAAACTAATAACTCTATTAAACCAATGTAATTCTATATGCAGATATACCTATAGTAAACCTAGCAGCCTATATTTAACCACATTGATGGAAGCTGGCAGGTTTTACTGGAAAATATTCCCATGTTCAGTTTTTTCCATGGAAATATATGTGTTTCTTTTTTAAAAATTTGTTTCATAAAATTTATTGATACCAATTAACGGATGTCAGTATCGTTCTAGGCAAATTGGCAGTTTCAAAGTTGTCTTATAAAAAAAAAGTCATTCTTAATATAATAATTGTGAGCTTTTCAAGTCATTTCTGACTTCTGGCAACCCTTTTCAGGGTTTTCTAGATGGAGAATACTCAGAAGTGGTTTACTATTCCTTTCTTCTGGGGGAACCCTGGGACTGTGCAGCTTGCCCAAGGACACACAGGCTGGCTCTTCTGGGATGCACAGTGGGGGAATTGAATTCCCAGCCTTTGGTTTTGCAGCCAGATAGCTAACTCACTGAGCTGTCCAGCCATTTCTTATATTCTTAAACAAGACTTAAATCAGAGCTCTCATAAGGTCAGTTGCCCTTATGAGATTAGTGTTTTTTAGATGATTACTCAAGGACGTATGTGTGATAGCATGGGTATGTTTTTACTGGGTTGTAAATGGGGACGTGGTGGCGCTGCGGGTTAAACCGCAGAAGCCTCTGTGCTGCAAGGTCAGAAGACCAGCCGCCGTAAGATCGAATCCACGCAACGGAGTGAGCTCCCGTCGCTTGTCCCAGCTCCTGCCAACCTAGCAGTTCGAAAGCATGCAAATGCAAGTAGATAAATAGGTACCACCTCAGTGGGAAGGTAACGGCGTTCCGTGTCTAGTCGCACTGGCCACGTGAACACGGAAACTGTCTACGGACAAACGCTGGCTCTACGGCTTGGAAACGGGGATGAGCACCGCACCCTAGAGTTGGACACAACTGGACTAAATGTCAAGGGGAACCTTTACCTAAATGCAGACAGGGTGGGGGAGGTTAAAATGTTGGTTGTGCAGATCAAAACCAGAGCAGTAACAAAAAACAAAACTACCTCTAGGATTGCACTCTCCTCATATGGAGAGGTCCATCATGGTCTGGCAGGCAAGTATGGGGAGGCGTCAAGTTGCAGGACTCACTATTAGGTCAGACTTAAGTCACACTCAACTCAAGTTTTTAAAAAAACCAAAAAACGACTCGGACACAACTCGGAACCCGCCTACCCCTCCCTTATTTCTGGAGGAAAAAGCTTGTTTTTTCATAGGGACTTGGGGCTTGATACCAAAGAATCGATCTTGGGACTTGGACCCAAAGACTTGCCAACATCCCTACTGGCAAGAACAAAGCTTTTATCAGAGCCTTTTCCCCCAAGCCTGCCCCAACCCAGCACTGCCTTGTGCAGTATGGGTGGCTCACCATCAAAGAAGAAAAATTGCATCATTATAAAAGGTGTTTTGCATAAAATGATCATAAACGAACCCATGGGGAGATATGCAAATTTTAAAAATTACTAGAATTTAAATAGGAGTACTGTACATTGCAGATCTCATCAGAGCAGGGAAGATGGCAACTGGGCAACCCATTTCCTGCTGTGCAATCTGCCCTCACAAGCACATTTTAGGCAACTGCTCTTCCATCTTCTTTTGAGATCCTTTGTTCTTAAACTGGCCTTCGACTGGGCAGCCCTTCCAACAGAAGACATTCTCCAAGAGAGGACAATCTCCTGTAAAGTAGGACACACAGCTAACACACATGCAATGGTCGAAATATTGGCAGGTGTTTAATTTCCTCATCTGCTCCTTCTGCAAATACTGGAATGCTTGTAAAACGAAGCATTTGCAATGCGAGCCACTGTAAGCCAGAGGTCCCTTTGATTGCATGGTAATATGTAATAGATGAAGCTTGAAATCACCTTGAGTGGTTTGGCTGAAAGATGGTATATAAACATGGTGACATTTCTTAGCCACTTTTATCAGAGATTGTTGTTGTTTAGTCGTTAAGTCGTGTCCGACTCTTCGTGACCCCATGAACCAGAGCACGCCAGGCCCTCCTATCTTCCACTGCCTCCCGGAGTTTTGTCAAAGTCATGTTGGTAGCTTCGATGACACTGTCCAACCATCTCGTCCTCTGTCGTCCCCTTCTCCTCTTGCCTTCACACTTTCCCAACATCAGGGTCTTTTCCAGGGAGTCTTCTCTTCTCATGAGATGGCCAAAGTATTGGAGCCTCAGCTTCAGGATCTGTCCTTCCAGTGAGCACTCAGGGTTGAATTTATCAGAGATAACATAGTCCAAATATGGGGGAAGAGGGAATCTTTACCCCATAATGGTGGGGTGAGTCCCTTCCCCAGACCAACTTCCAAGGTTGGCAATCAGTATTTAAGAAGTATCAACCAAATGTTGGAGAGACATTTAGGCTCAAACAAATTTAAAGTGAAGCGGTTAAAATAAAATGCACTTCAAATAAGCAAAAGTTTTGGTGCCATAAAACCTTTTGAGAACATGTACATGAATGTACAGAATGAGCATTTGGCGGTGGGAGAGATGTGTTTCTATATGTGCAGAACACATAGTCCAGAAGTCTGGATTTAATTTTTGGCATTCTGGCTGTGTTTAACCACATTTGTATACATTGTCTCCTCTCTTTTTTGGCTTTCTTTTGTGAACATGGACTGTGCTAGCAAACAGGGTGCATTTACATATTAGTCCTCATTGTGACAAAGTTGGCAGAAACATGAGACAGGGCTTTTTCGGTGAGTGCCCCCTATTCATGGAGCTTCTTCCCTAAATACTTTTTTTTCTATTTTAACTTTAACTTGCATGAGGCAGGCACTGAGGACATTCTGGTTTTGATCTGTCTTTGATGCTGCATTAGTTTAAATAATAATCTTAGAACAGGCCCGGGGGGGAATCGAGCTCCCAACCCAGAGACCTAAACCACTGAGCTATCCAGCAATTTAACATGCACAGCAAGTGCCTAGAGCAAGGATGGGTGAAAACTTAGTTTCATTCATTTTTTAGAGGACAACTTTTCAAAATTCACAAACATCTTCATCAGTTTAATAGGAAAGTGACATTTAAAATATTGGAACGTGGAGAACGCAGAACTGACAGATTGACCCATCTAGGCAGATAACATTGAATGTCTCTCTCTCAAAAAGTCTGTTTTTTGTATCTTGGTGATCTTTTTTCCTGGCAGTCCTCCCACATCTTTAAGAGCTACAGGGCAGGTGGGGGACAACATCACCACCTTCTTGATAAAGCTCTCCTTACTGAATGTTGCTGGTGCAAGTGGCCAAAGATTTCGTTCCACTTGTTTCTGATAGGAGCTTATGAAACTTCACACATCTCTTCATAAACAGTATAGAACAACCATGAGAGTGTAGTTTTTTAAAAAAAACCTGAAAGGAGAAGTTAAAACGGAAGTATCGGTCACTCCCAGTAGAAATGAACAGAGTTTAAAGATGATCAAGTGCTAATCCCTTTAAAAACTTGGTTCAGGGACTGATTTCTGTAAACACCTATCTCACTGAACACACAGCCACTGTGGATTGACCAGTTCTGAAAAGACTGTCTTGATAGCGTTTTTTAAAAGCATTTATTTATTTATTTTAAAGAGCCACATTTGATGGATCTGTCCAGAATTTCATGTAAGTCATGTTAGACTTAGGGTTATATCCGAGTTTTAGAGAAGACCCATTCAATCAATGGGACTTAGATCAGTGTTGATTTTAAAACCGCATTCATACCTAGGATCTGCTCTAGCTTAAATCTGCCTGTCCTGCTGTGTGCATATCAAGTTTCGTACCAAGTCTAACATCATTGGCCAGAAGCCTGTTGGCTGTTCATACCAGAGTAAGTACAAGGGTGTAAATCAGAGCGGCAAATTGCGACTTGTTGATTTTCCATCACACAAGCTGCACAACCAATGCACTGTGAGGAATAAAAGTGTCGACTCATTAAATAGCAACAATTATTCTGCTGTCGTTGCACTTAGTATTTTATGCGCCGTCAAGTCAGAACCAACTTATAGCAACCCTAACTAGGCGTTCAAGATAAGTGAGATACTTAAGGAGTGATTTTACCAGATCCACATCCTCAGTGGGTTTCCATGGCTGAGTGGCAATTCGAACCCTGGTCTCCAGAGTCGTAATCCATCACTGTCCATTACACCACACTAGGTACCTGCCATTACACTTACACTGGAGTAAATGACCAGTAGGATTCTTGCCACTGAGGCTTGTATATTTCTATGTATCTTGTTATGCAGGTCTATTAATAAAGAGTTTAAAATTCAAAAATCTTTTTCATGATGCAGAAATCATACTCACCAAGGTGCTGGATGCTGACTGCCTCACCAAAAATGCAGTTGGGTTAGCAGTGAATGCTTGTAAAGGGGGATGTGTAAATGTGCACACCCTGAGTATAAAGTGTGACTCAGCAACTGCTGGCCGATCTCTTCAGCGGAAAGCTACTATGGAAATACGAAGCATGGTAGAAGTCTTTATTAAGGTTTTTTCTCTCTCTCTTCTTTCCTTCTCTTGCAGTGGATGTGGTTCGATGTTTAAACAATGCCCTCCAGGTGGGCTGTGGGGCATTCGCCTGCCTGGAGAACTCCACCTGTGACACAGGCGGCATGTATGACATCTGTAAATCCTTTCTCTACAGCGCTGCTAAATTTGACACTCAGGTACGTGGAATGGGACTTGCCTCTTGGTGGTTTCCTTACCCAATGGCCCAGGAAATAGCTGTGACTCACCGGGAGGGCCTCTGATTTGTTTATCAAAACAAATCCCAGGTATAGACTCCAGGTGGGACTGCAAAGAGCTCATCCAGGACAAAACTACACAGATCCTTCTCTTGACTGACTATAAGACCAATTTCTATGTAGATGGAGGGCATTCAATCAATGGAACAGCCCAAACTGAGAACACTCTTTCTCTGGCGGTACCCATTTTACCACTGGGCCGTACACAGAGAAGTCTCCCCAAGGATGGCTTTAGTAATTAAGGAGAAACATATTCAAAGAGCTTGAAAACATTGTTCAGAATTAGAGATGGCCACGAACCAGTGGTTTGCTTGTCGGCCGAACAGGTAGGTGTTCTGCACTTTCCACCCCGCCTCCTCCAGCAGGCGCCCACTCAGAGGTGGTGCCTGGAGGAGGTGGGGCAGGGAAGCCGGGGCACTGCCTCTGAGTGGGCGCCCACCAGAGGAGGCAGGGTGCAAAGTGCCGAACACCTGTTCAGCTAATAAACGAACTGGTGTGAACCACCAAACCAGCAGTTTGTGCCCATGTCTATTCAGAATCCTATTATATTCTGATGCAGACATAATTTAAATGGCATAAATTTCAGGGGCAAACTCCTGCTAATTTAAAAATTGGTGCTTCCCCCCCCCCCCCGCTCTCTTGACTGCTGTATGGCACTTGATACAAACACTGATGTCTTAACTGCTGGCAATTTGGACTTGCAAGTAATGTTTGCTAGAATAAGTAACAGGATTTTGACCAATATTTTGTTGCAGACTTCTGAATTTTGGTTAAATTCCTCCAGCTGTGCAGCAGAAGTGCAAGGAGACCCCCCCTTCCTCTCATTAACTGGCATTCACAGTCTCAATAACTCACTCTGAGACATTAGTAGGAGAAAGAATAAAAAAACTTCTTTACTTACAGTTGAACAGATCAAACAGCAGAGAAAAAACATGACTGCTTGCAGCAACAGTGTCATAAACCTCCCCTTGTTTTCCTAAAGCAGGGTCATGTCAAAGTCTGAAGCAAAGCATTGAAAGGTTACTTTTTTGGACTACAGATCCCAAGCTCTCTAAGCCATTGTAGTTGAGACCGTAGATTTTTCTGGGCTGTGTGCTCTGGCAATATAGTAGTAGTCAGGTTCGTATATTCACATTTGTAAGTGTGTAAGTGGTTGCATCAGTCTTCTGTGCATGCTTGGCCCAGGTAGTCAAGGCAAACATAATGCCTGAGTCACCTGCTATGGATGCAAATCATTTTTTCTGCCTGATGCTTGGCGCGCTGAGTAATTCTCAAATCTTGATGGCCTAATGGGAGGGCCTGTTCATCCAAACACCTGGCACAGCCCCAACTCAACGGGTTGTGTGAAGAGTGAGTCTGAGTCGTCGCTCTTGTGGTGAGCTGCAGGCACACCTTTCAAGAGTTGCACATTTAGAGATTAGTTTTCCTCCTTTGGATGCTAGCGTGTAAAGATCTCTAGATGGCTAGACAATAAGCCAATCAATGAGCATATACATAATCTAAATATAAAGCAGATCATAAAAGTATGTAATTAAAAACAATGTAGAACACAGGAGAAAATGAGCCAGAAAGTCACCCTTGTGTTCAAAGCACAAAGTTTGAAACCGAGAGAGTCAAGAAAATATGGGTTAGCTTTGGGGCTGGCCCTATTCTGAGGCAACGTGAGGCAATGGCCTTAGGTAGCAGATGGTGGAAAACAGTACCGGCCCCTCTCCCCATGCCACCACTATTTCTGCTGGGTCTCTTAGCCACTGCTTACTATCAGAAACAATAATAATAACAATCATGTGCTGTCAAATAAATTCTGACTTATGGTGACCCTTTCCAGGGTTTTCTAGGTAGAGAATACTCAGAAGTGGTTTACCCTTCCAGAGGGCACATTGAGACTGTGCAGCTTGCCCAAGGCCACCCAGGCTGGCTTTAATCACAGGAGGCACAGTGGGGAATCGAACTCCCAGCCTCTGGCTACAAAGCCAGATACCTAAACCACTTTTCAGGGTTTTACAGGTATAGAATACATAGAATTGATTCACCATTCCCTTCTTCTGGGGGTATCCTGGGACTGTGCTGCTTGCCTAAGGCTACATAGGCTGACAGCTACATAGGCTGTTCCCTGGAGGAACAGTGGGGAATCAAACTCCTGACCTCTGGCTCCATGGCCAGGTCCCTTCCTCAGGGAGCTATCCAGCCACTACAGACTTTTATGTATCACATAACATCTCCTGCATGCCCTAAACTAACCTGTTGTCCACAGCTGCACTGTGTCCACCTCTGTGTATGGAGTGGAGTGGGCACCATCTTTTACTTTGGATTAGAGACATTGAGCAGTGTCGTGTTGTCTTACCTGCTTAATAATTGATCCAGTAGGTCTAGCTGGGTCAACAGGTTGGATCTGGGCCTGAGACTGTGTCTTTTCCACCTGCTGCACATGGACATTTGGCAGAGAATGACTTGCAGGGTGGAGAAGGGTGGAGGCAGAAAGGAAATTTCCCACTCAAGAGGAAATAGATGATCTTTGTTCCCACAGCCACTCCTGTTCAGCTTGCTGGCAGTGAGCCTGGAAGAGCA
Source organism: Intellagama lesueurii (assembly GCA_037013535.1). Taxonomy (NCBI): domain Eukaryota; kingdom Metazoa; phylum Chordata; class Lepidosauria; order Squamata; family Agamidae; genus Intellagama; species Intellagama lesueurii. The sequence goes on along the minus strand of JBAJHW010000007.1, from coordinate 20,623,866 downwards.
GAATGCTCTGATCTGGCTCAGCCAAGCCAGACCAGCCTGGTATAATGGACACCATGGTGCCTATGAATTAGAAATGTTGACCTTCATGCTACCCAGAATTCAGGAAGATTAGCTTTTGGCAACATAACTCCCATAATCCCATAGACACCATGGGTATGCCATATTGGCTGGGTTGGTTTGTAGTCACAGAAAGTAACTTTTGCAAGATCTTGCCCTTATTTAGATTAGGGCAAAGGTTCACCTTGGTGTTGGCAAAGTGAAGAGACATCCTGTTGGGTGCCTTTAATGAAAGGCTGCAGGTGGTCAGTTTAGTTTCCTGCTATCTTTATAGTATGCATAATTTTATTACTATCGATTGATTATTAGGATTTTCTGCTGCAAGGACCAAAATGGTTCAGTGATGGTTCAACAATCATCACGTGCCATGAAGTCAAAAAAAGAGGCCCTTTTCAGGGCTTTCCAGGTACAAGATACTCAGAAGTGGTTTCCCATTCTCCCGAGGGCACCCTGGGACGATCCAGCTTGCCCAAGGCTACCCAGGCTGGCTCTTCTCCCAGGAGGCACAAGTGGGGAATCCAACTCCCAACCTCTGGCTCCACGGCCAGAGACCTAAACCACTGAGCTATCCAGCCATCCTGTTTAAAGAATCCCCCTAGGGTTTCTTTAAACTGAATGGATCCGGGAATGCCATCTTACTTTCTCAGCTCCATTCTTGGGGTTCTGAAGTTTGGAGCTATTCCCCCACATTGTCATGTTCTCAGGAGAAATTTCTAACGAAAGTGTTATTTCTTCCTATTTAAAGCACTGTGGTGCACAGAACAGGCAAATGTCAGCCAAAGTTGGTCTTGGAGCTGCAAGCATCTGGAATTTTGTCTCCAGATGCCTGATGGCTCTACTTAGGCTTGGAAGAAAATGAACTCTGCATATGCACAGAAACACTTCTCCCCTAATTTTGCCAGGATATATGCCCTACCACCACACACATTTCCCAGCACACACCCACTGTTCTAGTTTTTTACAACCCCAGGTAGAATTTGCAGATTCTCCCTCCTTCAAACTTTGACCAGTCTCTCTATGTTGCTTGTTACCTAAGTCGTTTCTTTCGAAACTGCATGGAGAGATGGACCTTCCTGAGCATGAACAAAGTGTCCTTCCTTAGTATCCAGAAAGTAGATTTACAGAAACCGTCAACACCAGCACCTCTCACGTTACAGGAGATTTTTTTGCCATGCAACACACACACACCAAAAAGTAAGGAAAGAAGCCTTTATGGTTCTCTAAAAGAAGAAAAGGGCCCCCCACCTTTCCAGATACACATACAATAAGACAATAAAGGGAATGTTAAACCCCTGTGCACACGCCCTCACTTTGCAACTTATCTTGAATTCTGGCTGCAACTTGGAGGTTGTGATTTCACTGCAGAAGGGTGACCAGGCGAACTCAAAATAGGAACATGAGAGGTTGTGGCCTGGACATCCATGGGCATAGGTGGCTGTCTTTCACCCTTTTCATAGCAACATAGCATTTGATAAAGATGAAGGGTCACTCACGAGGGATGCTGTGCCTGTAGAATTTTGGCCTCCCCTTTTGATGGCTCTTAAAAGTCTTGGAAGGAAAATATAGGAACAAGGAAGTGTGGGAGCAAAGAAACAAACTATAAGGACTTGCATTCTATAGGGAAGCCCATCGCTTCCAGTGTATTTGCTTCTTCTAAAGGGATAGTAGTAACTGGAGTAAAACAGGAGTAAAAAGCTTGCTCAGTTTCAAAGTCACATGGGAAGTAGTTCAAAGCCTCAAAGACACACCTGTGATCCCCACCAGACTGGGAGTGCTGGACAGTAATTGCTTCGTGGTTGCCCAGCAGGAGGTTAAAAGGGGGCTTTGTGGGCAGCACAGAGGGTGACCACAGGCCTGCGGTTGACCATCTATGTGCTAAGATTAGAATATATTAAATAATTTGGTTAGTTGACTCTTCTTACATAGCTGCACTCATTACACAGATGTCATCATGGGGGAGGGGGGGAAGTGTGCTGTGTGTATCAATTAATATGGAAAGTTATTGCAAAACACAGTAACACCTCTGGCAAATGGGGCTTGTAGTAAACTTTCTCACCAAGTAAGCTTTGTGTGTGATGATACCTTGACAACCACTATTGATCATTACGCACAACTGGGTGCAGGCCAACAGTGTGTAGTTGCTCTTCTTGCACTTGTGTGCTAATCCACTTCTCGGTTGGCAGGGGAAAGCCTTCGTCAAGAAGAGCTTGAAGTGCGTCGCTAACGGGATCACTTCCAAGGTGTTCCTGGTCATTCGAAGGTGCTCGACGTTCCAGCGGATGATTTCTGAGGTGCAGGAAGAATGTTATAGCAAGCTGGACATTTGCAGCATTGCTAAAAGGAACCCAGACGCCATCACTGAAGTGGTCCACCTTCCCAACCACTTCTCAAACAGGTATGATCTTTTGTACGTATCTTACAAGGCATGACAACGCTTGTTGCAGAAGTCTCTGAGGGCAAGTAAATAAGGTGTGTATCATAGATAAATGGAGGGTAGATGGTTCTTTGCTTACTTTATTTACTTCGCTATTTACTTCCTGTTATATCCTGCCTTTTCCCAGGCACCCAAGGTAGCTAAGAATAATATGCAAATGTTGTATAGTAAAATGGAGTTCAGTCTCCCAATGCTGGTCCTATAAGAGGCAAAACATTGGAAGGAGGAGGTATAAACAAGTCTAAGAAAAGCTCAAGAATAACAGAAAGGCAGGGTTTAGAAAAGAAGTCTGAATGGGGTTGTTGTTGTTTAGTCGTTAAGTCGTGTCCGACTCTTCGTGACCCCATGGACCAGAGCACGCCAGGCCCTCCTGTCTTCTACTGGGTTGGGTCAAATTCATGTTGGTCACTTCGGTGACACTGTCCAACCAACTGCATGGAATGAAATTTCTTCCCTGCTCCCCCTGAAATGCCCCCTTTCCTCTAGTGCAGTGGTTCCCAACCTTGAGTCTCCAGATCTTTTTGGACCACAACTCCCAGAAATCCTTGCAAGTACAGCTAATGGGGAAGGTGCTTCTGGGAGTTGTCATGCAAGAAGACCTGGAGACTCAAGGTGGGGAGCCGATGCTCTAGTGGGTTCAAGGTGGTGTATGTGGTTCTCTTCCTCCCCTACTTGAACCTCACAGCTGACTTGCAGAGAAAGAGTGAGTTGCACAAGATCATCCAAACAGTTAAAGAGATGAGTAGAGGTTAAAACCTGGATCCCACCACCAGCAGCAGCCCTGATCCATTGATAGGTCAGGAGGTCAGTTTCACACCCATACTACCCTCTGGTAGTATGGGTGTGAAATTCTGATTCTTCTCCCATCCTTGGTGGCTGTGCAGGAAGGGTCTTTTTAAAAAGAAATACACAGAGAAAGTGCACTTTATTTAAAAGAGTAATGAGATGTCTACAAGTGTGATTTACCTTCTAAAACAAAACAGATTTTCACATGCACTTTGTTTTAAAACAGTGTTGGCTTTTTAAAAAAAATCTAGGGGCCAGTTTTCTGCTCCAATAATGGCCTGTTGGTTGCATAGACAGCCCAAAGTGCCGGGGGGAAAAACAAGAATGTTTAGAAGTCTCTTCTGGTTATGGAAAATGAGGATTATTCTTGATATTAAATGTTATGAGGGGTGCAATCTATTAAAAAGTGTATTGATGCACCTGGAAAAACAGGAGCATCAGTTTTTCTGTCTTTGTTGGGGGGGGGGGGGGAGAAAGACCAGGGAGGGTGCAAAATAAGTCTTGCCCATCCCTGTTGCAATGGGACCGGCATCTGAGGCCCAACACCTCCTGTTTGTTAGACTGCTCTGTTCAAGGCTAAAGTCCAGATAAGACTTCAGAGGAAACAGTGTGAAGGAGATGCAAGCATAGCTTGTAGATGCTACTGTTAAAGCCAATGCATCACCATAACTTTAATCCGAAATTAAATTTTTTAAGGTTAATTGTTTTCACCTTCAACGAATTTTTGGAATTCATTATATTGATCAATGACAATTATTAAAAATGGTGGAAACACCGAAATTATGCCCCTCCCAGTAACAAAGTCAAGTAACATAAAGCATTTACCTGAAAACCTGTGGAATGATGACTTTTAAAAACAACTTTTAAAAGTTCTCATAAATCATAGTTACAAATTAGTTTGAACAAATGAATTCCGAGCTGTAAATGCAAGGCAGCAGCTCCGGGTGATTCGTCAAGAGGCCCTAGTTGAGTAAATGGAGGAAGAGGTTTATGATAGTGATGAAAACAAAACCGAAGGGTTTTCCCAGATCGTCTATTTACGGGAAGGTTTTTCTAAGGCCCATCCTGCTTTTTCACCTCACTTGGACTGATGTGAAGAATGGATTAGCTGGCATCAGACTCAAAGAGGAAGTTGTTAAAATGTTAGAGCACCTTCCTGTGGCTAATATTAAAGTGCAACTGAGATGCAGGAAACAAGGTTGAAGGTCTGATTATGCTTCGAAACACTGGCACGATGGGTTTTTTAAATAAAAAAGTAACCTTTTTATTTAAAAAAATAAAAAACTCAATCTGAAATAGAGAGGTCCTGTGCTCATGCCCAGTGGATCAACCCTCATTTCTTCTCCTACCCCCAAGATTGATTTTTTTCTTGAAATTCCCTCCCCTAGCCATATGAGGATTGGAAACAAGGGGGAGATTCAGGAAGGGGGGAGAGAGAGGTATAATTACGTACCATGGGCCCCACTCCTGTTCATTCCCCCACACAAGGTAGAGTGCAATTTTAGTATAGCATATATAATTTAATCTTCAATTGTTTTAGCCAGGGCACTGACGTGCCAGTCTTCAGCTGCCTAGGACTCACTAAAATCCAGAGCCTTGTTGTTAGTTTCACCTCCAGTTGCCAGGTCAAAAATTCAGAGAGCATTCTTGAGATTACCATTTAGAGGAACTCCTAATTGGGACTTTTTTTGCATTTCCTGCGACCCTGACCGAATGAAAAAGCTGCATTGACCAGAGCATAATTTGATTTAAAATTGACTCTCTTCCATTTTCTGGTTCACATTCAGACTTGACACATCTGGTGCTCAAAGAGGTTCTTTGCATTGCTGGTGAAGGATTTTCTTTCTTTAAATGAGAGATGGCTAGCGTGTCTGGAGCAGTTATTGTGGGGCTGGAAAAAATATTTCAGATTCTTAAGACACCAGCGTCTGGCTCTTGGGAAGCAGCCTTCATAAGTCCTGTGGCAATTCCCCACCCTAAGGTTGATCCCGCAGAGGATCTGAACAACCAGAATGGGAACAGCCCACAAGTATGGGGGAGGGTGGGGAGAAGAAAGAACTTCTTATTTTGAGCTCGTTGCATTTTGGAATGCATTGGGCCCTTCTTAAGAGGCACAGTACATAAAATAAGCATATATAAATAGTAATGGGATTAAAATATCCAGAATTGGGAGTTAAAATATTTAAAGCTGGATATGTGTATATGTACAATTTATAAATGCTAATGATCCAGTGGGAAAGACATACAAGAACAATCCCACCATGTAATTTGATCATTCTGATAAGATCTGTTTAAAAAGGGAAAAGAAAAGAAAAAGGCCCCATGCTAGCTGCAATTATATCCACAGGACCTGTTAGAAAAACCTGAATAGTAAGATTTACATTAAGTCACCAAGAGCACTTAAGACTCTACATGAGCTTCCTCCAGACTGATTACATTGTAGGGTCCCTCATCCTCAGTCAAGGATCAGGTTGATAAACGTTGTAATTAAACGCATCTAAAGGGGGCCTGAGTTTAGGAGAGGATCCGGCAATGGACCAGCTCATGAGTTGTGAAATTGACCAGCATTGAGAAGGCGCAGTTGAAATTGACAAGAAGCATTGCAAAGCAGTTCAGGGTTCCTGCTGATCCCTCTCAGTTCCCACCCCTTGCCCTGCCAGTCTAGGAGACTGCTGGCATTCAGGTCTCAGTATAGTGCTAGGATGGGACAGGGGGCACAGAGTGGCTGTCTTCTTTCTCCGTGGCAATGTACAGCTTCCAGTCCCCCCAGCTTTCTAATTCATGTGGCTGACCATATGTCTATGTACATATGTCTTTGATGTGCACTGCATATAACAATGCAGGCACCCCTTCCTATCCAGTGTCTCACCTGCCTTTTGGACACTCAGAGAGAGTGTTGCTCTCTGATGGCTAAGAGTAGTTTGGTTCACTTTCTCTGGAGCTATTCCCTTGTAACACTGGTGCCTTATTGACTAATTGTATTGTAACAGCTTTACACAATAAAAATGAATGGCTCGGATGTCAGGGTTCTCAGTGGGTCGTACCCAGACTGCTGGTGGTACATAGAGACAATCTAGGTGGGTTGCAGGATTGTCATGACACTTAGTAATAATTCATTGGCCAGATTTACTGGTGATTTATGCTTGTGTAAGGGAAATGGTGAAGCTGGCTGGATAGCTCAGTGGTTTAGGTATCTGAGAGTTCGATTCCTTACTGGACCTCTTGGGAGAAGAGTCCTTAAGGCCTGCATAGCCTTGAGCAAGCTGCATAGTCTCAAGGCAGCCCCGGAAGAAGGGTATGGGAAATCAATTCTGTGTATTCTGTACCTAGAAAATCCTGAGAAGGGTCTCCGTAGGTCAGAAGCGACTTGACAGCCAATTGTAAAAGGGAAGTTGTGTGAGTTGCGGGGGCAGATTGAACCCATGATGGCTGTATTCCTGGGTGAATGCCTAATCATAGCCAGCATCTCTCTCCCTTAATGCCCCTGTTTTTATACCTGTGTGATCTGCCATCCCCTACCATTTATCTACAGGTGTATCTTTTCCCCCAGTCCCCGGGAGAGAAGGCAATTATTGCACTTGCATTTGGCCTGTCACTCTTTTTTCGGCCCGGCGTACCTCAAAGGACTGTTGGGATGGGGAAGGAGGGCAGGAGAGAACCACCTCGACCTCCTTGGAGGAAAGGTGGGCTATAAAGGCAACTAAGAAATATGCCACCACCCCTAACTAATCCATGTGGACCCTAACATGTGGTATCTCAATGCAGGTATTACAACAAGCTTCTGAGAAGCTTATTGGAATGTGACGAAGAGACGGTGGGGATCATAAAGGACAGCTTGATATCCAAAATCGGACCCAACATGGCCAGCCTTTTCCACCTCCTCCAGACGGATCACTGTGCTCAAATTCATCCGAGAGCAGACTTCAGCCGGAGACGTATCACCGAGCCGCAGAAGTTAAACATCTATTTCAGGAGCCTCCGGGGGGAGGAGCCCGCTCCGTCTCTTACAAAACGTCCTTCTTCAGAAACTGTCTAGTGTTCCGTGAAAGAGTAGGGAATCCGAGCTCTACCAAAGTAGGAAATTATTCCACCCACCCACCCACCCCCTGCACCTTCACATTCGCTAGACACCAGAAATGTACTGTAACTGATTTTGAAAGTACGCTGAGCCAATCTACACATTCAAGGGAAACAAAACTAAGCATGTAGGATAGGCTTGCTGGGACTGTATCACGGAGATTATACCACTTCAGCCGGCAGCTGGGGGAGCCGGGTATTGACGTGATCCTGTTTAACAACAGGCGCCACTTAGCTAAGGATATATATTATAAAACCCAGGATATCTAAGCGATCTCCACTAGAAGGACATTCTTCAGTGACATCAATGATGGGGTGGTTTTTGAACACTCTTTTTCTTCCATCGCCCATGCAATCCCCCTCTATGAAGTGGTACAGTTCAAGGAAGTCTATACCACATGCTTGCTGGGGATGAATGTATAGACTGGTCCTTGGAAACTGATTTTAGAGAAGCTTTGTTTCCCATGTTGGCGTGTCCCTGCCCCTCTTCAAACAAGCTGCATGGAATGAAATTTCTGGTTAAGGAGGGGGATCCCTTCATGTCCCGTCTTCCTGGCATGAAAGCCTCCCCTCCACTGTTTCTCAGTCTCTCCTCCCTCCCAAGAAATCCAGTGAACCTTCAGCTTTCCATGAAAGCAATCTGTAACAGCATTTCTTCAGCAAACAAACTTTCTCTATACTGTAGTTCAAACACCTTTGCGATGTGACAACGGCAGAAACAACTGGTGTAGACCTAGTTCTGCTAGTAGTCAGTAGGGAGACTGATCATGATGGCAGGTCCCAAGAAAATGCATCTGTTGCACATCATCTTGATGTCAGGGGAACTCATTACAAGTGGTAGTGGTTGTAGACAAATATGAATGTCGTATATAGACTCGGGGTCTCGGTGTAGTGATCTTAATTTTGCCCAGACTGAGATTCTCCTAAATACCTGTTGCAGACCAAAACGGACTTTTAGCACGGTGAGATGACTGAGACTATGATTTCACAATGGTCCCTGTAGTGTGTAGATCTTGCCTGCGCAAGGTCCAGACCTTTGAAAAATTCCTTTTTTGGATGATGAGGTCCAGCATCCCTCACCCAGTGCAGCCACTGGCCATCCTGAGTGGAGTATTCTGGGAGTGGCAAGCCAGAAAGGAATTCTGTTTTACAGAATACAAATGCAGGAGTAGGCGATACCTTTATAGACCCCTAAAAATATCATCAGACAATATGCGAGCTTTTGTGGATCAGGACCACTTCGTCAGGCTTGTTACCAGTGTGACCAGTGGTGGCCACACTGATACAAGCCTGATGAAGTAGTCTTGATCCACGAAAAGTCAGATATTATATGATGATTTTTTTGTACATGCACTCTTCACTTAATGACAGAGTTCTATTCCTATGACTAGGTCATAAAGCAAACTGATTGATAAGCGAGGAGCAATAATAGTGTATAAAGGAGTAATACATCATGTGCCGTTGAGAAGGGGCGTGGCAAAGACGCAAGCATGGATTTAAGAGGGTCGTAAAGGGTCATAAATCCAAGCGGTCTTTAAACAGGTAGGTTGTTAAGTGAGGAGTGCCTGTCATGGTCCATAAAGGTATCATCTACTCTTGCATTTGTATTTTGTATTGACCACACGGCTCTCTTTTATTTCAACTGTTTTACAGATGCTCCCCCCTCCATCCACCCATTTTGAAGGGAGATCATCTAGAACTGAGCCTAAATTTCTCAGAAGAGATTTATTGAAAATAAAAATTCCCAGCTGCTCCCCCTTCCTCCATCAAAAGGGCCACTTGGCCACATATTCTCCTCAGAACCCCCGTTTTGGCAGTAGCTGCCATCCTCCACACACACACACACACACACACACACACACACAAAATACTCTGGAATATTACTGTATCAAAGGTTCTGTGGGGTAGCAAAATACTACTAGGGTGTCACCCCCAGTTGTTGCTCCTTCACAGCTCCTCCTTTTGACCGTGGTACTCTCTTTGGTAGGATTAAGTACGTCCGAGAGGAACCTTCCAGAACCTGGTGCCCTGCAGAGGGGATGTGCTTCCATTAAGTCATGCTGGTGAGGAGGATGGTAGCTGTAGTCAAACACATCTGGAGGGCACCAGGTTGGTGGTGGTGGGGAAGCAACCCTCTCATCCGTAGATGACTGGCTTGTGGGAGGTTCCTGCAAGGTTTTAGAAGAAGCGAAATGCCCGTATGTACTGTATCTCCACTCAAAGCCACTTAAGGAATCTTGAGCAAAAAAAAAAAAAAAAAAAAGGAAACAAAAATAAATGAGAACAGCATCTCAAACCTTGCTCTGTGGTATGCACAGTGCAATTTCGTGTACTGTACATGATTTCCAGCAGGTGGTGGTGGGTTTTTGTGTGTTTTTTTTAAGCAGCATAGAATAACTTTGCAGCTTATGCATCAAATCCGTTAACTTCAGCATTATGTTGTTTGTTGTGTTTTCCTGAACAACGGTAGCTTTAGTTTAAAAAGAAAATAACTCTTTCCCTTAATAGCATGATTAAGGTATATGTGAGGAACCTGCACAAGATGTGATTGGTTTCCACCTCTCATCCTTTCTGACAGTGAATTCTGCTGGATGGGGAATATGGGTGTTGTTAAGCCAAAGCACATAGGCTGCCCTTGCCTACAAGGAGTTAGCCCCATTGAACACACAGTGGCATTGACTTTGGAGTAAAGCATGTTCTGGGCTGGGCTGCACGTTTGGGCGTGAATGCAGCCCTGCTCTAGAAGGTGATGTTAGCATGTCCCTTTTAGAAGGACAAGGGGTTGAAGAAGACAGCTCTTTTGACAGTGATCAGATGCCTTACCCTTACAACCAGCTGGGACCAACATCTCAATATGAGAATAAGAAGATATGGCTGCATAAGATGGAGTCACGCATGCTATGTCTCTTAGTGATGTTGGGCTGGCACTCCCAGGGTCTCTTACCATTAGCTGTGCTGGTCAGGGCTGATGGGAGTGACCTCCCGCCATGCCAGAAACAGGTTATCCAATGATAGCCTATTGTTAGAGCGAGGCCACCATGGCCAGTCTAGGCACTGGGTCCATTCCTTTCCTTAATGGATGATCTCCACCTGTTTTTGCAAAATCAAAGTGACCAAACCCCAACAAATGTTTCTGCTGGTTTTCTTAAAATGCTGTTTGGGAAGCTGACGGGAGGGGAGCATTTAAATGAAAAAATGCACCCCAGGAAGCTTTTAAGAGATGCGAAATTCCATTCTGTGTTTGTGTGTGTGTGTGTGTAGGGGAAAGAGAGAGATAGAAGAACATGTACCCCAATACAAAACAGCAACACCTCTGGCCTAAAAGTAGTTGCAATATCCAACTGAAGGTCACTTTAACTATATATGCACACTGGGTTTGATCAGTGGTTCCCAGTCTTGGGTCCCCAGATGTTCTTGGATTAAAACTCCCAGCAGCTTTTACCACTAGCTGTGCTGGCCAGGATTTCTGGGAGATGTAGTCCACGAACATCTGGGGATCCAAAGTTGGGAACCACTGTTCTAGACTATGTTAAGCCCAGTTTCAGGCCCACATTAGTCAATGGGATTAAAGAGTCATAGTTTAGTCTTCAGTTCCCATTCATTTCAGTGGCAGCCAGTTTCAACTCACTAATGTGTCTGACTGAACTCAGTAAGGCTTACTTCTGTGTAAGCACATACAAAAAGCCACTGTTGGTCTGGTTTTGCAGCCGTTGAATAGCAATCGCTGATTGTTATTGAAGATTTGAGACCATCAAAGTTAAACTCTGCAGACTGACAAACTGCACATTATACATAGGATGTTATTAGAAGTGGGAACTCCTTAAGTGCTGGAAACATCTGACTGTTACCATAGTTGCTCTTCATACCTCCCATCATTTGTAAATTAGCTCAGTGTGCACGCGGATGTTTGATGGGTTATCTGGGCATACGTGTCGACTTTGTTTGAAAGTCTGACTGCTGAACCCCAAACTGTATGCTACAGATAACCTATCATTAGAGCTGAAATCACATCCATGTTCCAGAGATGTGATTCAGGAAGAGGTTCATTTACAAGAAACCAGACTTCCACGTGAAAAATGTTCTTGTGTCCTGGAAATCCATCAGAATGCAAAGCAAGCAAATTAGCATACTATAGGAAATGAGAAGGTCTTGTTGTGAAAACCATACATGAAGAACCCCTTAAAGTATTCCCACTTCTAATGGTAGGTTGTAACATATGGTTTTCTCTTCCCCAATCATGAACATCTGTCAGAACCACATCTCTGGACTAGTAACCAAGTTAAACTTCTAATGACATGTTGATGTATTATAATCTGGCCCTCAGCGTGTGCACTTTAACAAAAAAAAAAGTCAAAGAAGGGATCTGAGTGGGCACTTTAGATATTGCACTTTCCACATAATGATTTTGCTGCAGTTAGGTTACTATTCAGCCAATAATGAGAAATCGTGCACATACCACGCCTTACCCAAGTGGTTACAAAAGCATCAAGGACTGAATGGCTACTGCCTGCCAGTTAGTTAAAGACTAGCAGAAGGAAACCCGGGTGAAAGGACAATACCACTTAGGGAAAACTATAAAAAGCAATAGAATGTCTAACCACAAAGCCTTTAAGCCGTCACTTTGTTGCTTGTATATTTCAAGCCAGGGGCAGCGGGATGATCAGTCTTTGCTGTCTTCTACTTAAATGAATGTAGCCCTAGGAAATGCTTTTATAGGATTACATGCATCAAAAGAAAATGAAATTGCTAATGGTAGGATTCTTTCTTTTCTTTTCTTTAAATACTCTGTATTGTGCAGTCAGGTTGCAGAATGTAAACACTTTTCAGGTGATCTAATTTCTGTTCTTCTCCCCCACTGCATCCTTTCTAAAACACTTGAAAATTAATTTTGGTAGGAGTGTGAAGGCATTTAGGACTCTGAAATAAGCCATTGATTCATCATTCCCAGTAGAATTAATGTTGAGTAGCACCAGCTTTCTAGATCTCCTTCTTTGCTCTTTCTAGAGCTCTCTGGTAAATTCACATCCCTGGCCTGACCCTGGCTAGTTTTCAGAATCAGATTAAGAGCATTATACTCAGGGTGGTGTGTTGGTGGTTGCTCTATCTCTTTGTGAGTCCTTGTAGGAGCATCTTATGAAAGTGAACTTAAAGCTGGCATTGCTCAATAAAGTTGGTGTGGGAGCTTAATAGAACATAGAGCTCAAACATGTGCTGGGTTTTAAGGCTCAGGAACCACCTCTTTGGCACCCGGATCCCACCATATTATAGGATCCGCCTTTGCGTGTCATGATTTCCCCAATTCTTCCAAATTCCTGAAATGCCTGTGTTGATTAATGGAATTTAGAGAATGCAAAATGTTGGCAACGAACAGGACACTTAATTCAGTGGAGGACTTGAATTTCTGACTTGAGGGCGAGCACTATAGAAGTTCGTTCCACTGGTGAAGGGAGAACTGCGACAGCCTAACACTGGAGGATATAGCCTAGGAAGCGTGGCTTCATGGGCTGCAGACTAATCTGAGGTGGACAAAGCACAGTCTTTCCAAAGTTGTTGGGCTGTAGCTCCCAGCATCTCTCACCATTGCCTGTGCTGACTGGCGTTGATGGATGCTGTAAGGCCATCGTTGCCGACCCCTGATCTGAGGAAACCTGCTTGTTTCCTGTCTCAGTTTATAATCTAGGTTTTGGGCAGACAATTAAATAACCCCACCACCCTGTGTCTTCGTTGCAGATGACCCTTATTTTTCATTCCATAGAAGTGAATGGTGTGAAAGGATCTGTTTGCTTGCAGGGAGCAAGGAAACGGGAAAGTATCTATGGAGTGGGTGGTTCCATTCCTTATACCGGAGCCCTATGAAGGGATTCAGTAATCTATTAAGTAAACAAACAGGAGGGTGCCTTTATTTTTACTTCCTTCTCTCTCCTTATGTGGAGAGTGATAGCTTGAGGAGGATAACCTTCATTTGTCAAGAAGGCTTGCTTATTCAGCATATCATATCACTCTCAGTGTGATCATAGATGGGCAAATCTGTGGGGTTTTTTTTTATTTTTTTGTGGTGTTCGGTTTCTAAAATATCCCAGCCAGGGTGGTTTCTGGAAGTTGTAGTTGCCCTCTCTTCCCCCACCCACCCGCCAAAAAGATATCTTCCCCATTTCTGGCAATCAAGAGTGCTGGGTCAGCAACATTGTGATGTCTGAGATTTCAGGCCCCAAACCTGAGAGGGTGGGCAGGCGCTTGGAATGAAACATAGAATGGATGGAATGGCATTGTGGCTCATTGATGGTAGAGATGGGGCCAAGGGTAAAGGCTAGCTAGTCAGGTAATATGAAAACCCAGAGCTAGGGGGAAAGTTGTTTCTTTTTGGCCCCCAAGTAGTGTCCTGGTGCCAGGTGAGAAGAAGCAGGGAGACACCTCAAATTCTTTCCTCCTGCGGGAAGGAAGAGGCCCCTGAAGGATCTTCTTCTGGCACTTGCCAATTTGTAGTGTCTCCCCACCTGGAGCCCTGGCCAGGGGTGGCTTGTGAATGACGATGGAGGAGTGCCTTCCCCTTGGACATGATGATCCATCTACATCCCTGGGAAAAGAAAGTAGCCTCTTGAGACTTTACCTGGGAAATGATGGAACAGATGCAGATGGCAGGCTGTCAGCCTTAGTTGTTTAAAGCATGTAAATGCCAGTACAGAGCGGCTGTTGTCTTGTTGGAAAAGACAAGAATCCTTAAAATAAGATCCAGGGGGTAAGGCAGGAAAAATAAGAGCCAGCTTTGTAGAAGACAATACAGGGAAAGCGACATGCCTTCTGTTGATGTTTAAATCTCTAATTTAGATCTAACACGTTTTATGAATTTGTGGTTAATTAGTGCCACAACTACTAGAATAAGTCTGTAGAATGGTAGGAAATGACGGTCATCATGTAAAACCCTGGTAAAGGTTCATTCATCACTCTTAAATCTGTTTGGCCTTATAATCTTGAAGAGTGGGACTTCTCTTCAAAGAAAACAAGATGCATGATTTCATTGTGATTTCCTCCCCCCTGCACTTTAGATAATTTGTGCCATTTCTATACATATATATATACATACACACACACACACACACACACACACACACACACACACACACACACACACACATACATATATATATATATATAAAGTATGTATTTATAATTTAAATCTTTTGCCAAATACTGGAATAAACAATGAGCATATCTGGAATATGTCATTATTTATTTATTAAACTGCATTTTCTTTTTTTAGATAAAGAAAATAACTCCATATGTGCATAGAAAAGATTATTTGGAACCTATTGTGGCAACCAAAAAAAGAAAAAAGATGCAAGTAATTTTCTCTGCTTATTTTTATAATTAAAAGAAAAGATGCATAACCCTACAAAGCCTATGGTGGATTCCTTCTCGGAGAAAATTAAAAAAAGGATAGCTCATATTAAGTGTCTGCCTTTTTATTAACCTCCTCAAAATAAAAATAGACATAAATATATCCACTAAGCTTTATCTCCCACATGAACCTTTGAATCTAACAAAAGGACAGAATGTCTGTTCTAAAAGCAGGACATATATTTGAGATCACAAGGCAGCCAGTGTCATCTCCTGTATCAGGGATGAGGAATTCCAGGTGCTGTGGGCCTGTGGCAATTCCTAGGCCGACCCTCTGGGATTCATTGGATGGCCTTGTGTCCTTCCTTGTGGCATCATTGTTCTGTGGATGCCCAGATTCTTCACCCATTCTAAAAAAAATGAGATGCCTCCCCTTAGCCTTTGGCCCAAGCTATACTCCATAGTTAACACATCATCAGAAGCGGAGCTCCCTTATATGATAAAAGACATCTGGTTGTTGTAGCTAGGGATGTCGTTTGGATTTATCAGTCTCCCAGCACCAAGGATTCTCCAATAATTCCCCAGGCAACATTCTGGGAGTTCTAGTTCACAGGTCCACACTTTCAGATGCCTATGGACTAGAATTCCCAGAATTCTTCCTGAGGAGTTTTTGGAGGATTCTGGGAGCTGGAGTCGGAAAATACAAATGGCGCAACCCTAGTTGTATCAGGAGCTTGACTCACTCTGCATGTTGGAATGTTTCATGGTTACTCATTGGGAGGTAAGCATCAGTCTTCCTATGTAATTGCCCATGGAAAGAACTGTGTGCCAGAAGGGAAAATGGAAGAGCAGAAAATAATGCATTTCCTTCGCTGGGTGCTCTGACTGTTAGCTACTGGCAGCAGGAGTTTGAAGCTACATATGCAGGCATTGTCCTGCTCCCCTGCCCCATTTTACTTTCCCCACACGCACACAAAACAGAACTTTAACAACTTCACTTAAAGTTGTCTCTTGGGATGAAACAGGCTGATCAGTCTGAGGCTGACATCTGAGTTCAGAACCACTGAACAGTTGCGGAGAACCTCATTCTAAATCTTGACCTAGTGATAGTAAAGATGACCATTGGTTTCTGCTGTGTTATGTTTGAGAATGCAAGTTCCCCAGGGCAGGAACCTGTCCTCATCTACCTCTTAAAGAACCCTGGCCAAAAATGCTGATGGGATTATATCATAATCATCATTTCATCCAATCCCAGTTCAATTCTCTGCTTGCTTAAGCCCTCACTTGCATAACTCAAAGAGCACCACCTTTGTGCAAGAGGGAGGTACTGCAGGCACAAGAAAGTCCCAATGTTTGCAGAAGCAAGCAAACAAAAGCTTTATTTAAAAAAATACTGTGGACGGAGAAGCCGAAAGCAGTCTGGTGAAGACTCTGTGTACTGCCGTGAGTGGCCACAACCTGTTAATTTGACCCTTGAGAGGAGCCAAAAGCTAGCGGAACTGGAATGAAATGGAACGCAGGCAAAATGAAATGAAGGAAGAAGATACATAGATCTAAAAGGAGTAGAAAGAACCATCTTATCAGTCATTTCCTGCTGCAGAGTTGCACTGGGAATAAATACTCCAAACTGGCTTCTGCTATTGACCAATTCATGACAGGAGTCAACAGGGATGGGGACTTGAGTTGTGAGACTTGCTGTCAAGTCAGACTTAAATTGCACCAGTGACTCAACTCAGACTCACCTTGGGGGTTCCCCCCCCCAATGACTTGGACTCAACTTGTGACTCGGAACCCACCCATCCCCTCCTTTTTTTCTCTGGAAAAAAAAAACAAGAGCTTGTTTTTAATAGGGACTTGGTACCAAAGACTCAGACTTGGGACTTGGACCCAAAGACTTGCCAACATCCCTGGGAATCAAGAACCTGTGCTTTCACAAATCATCTGCCAAAGGAAAAAAATACAGTTCTGTCTGCTGTAAAGGAGGCATCTCTTCCCACTAAAGAGAGGTCCCTTAGTCCCAGTGGTTGCCAACCCCACCATCTTATTCTGCAAAATACAAGTTCCACTGTAATGTGAGGAGCTGGCTTTTTTTAACCTTCCAGGAAAATTTGGGGGAAAACATTGACCAGTGCGTTAAATCAAACTGAAACAGATTTATGCTGTGACTGTATTCATGTCTATTAAGAAGTAAATTCCTCCTTACTGGCGGGTACATTAGTAGAGGCTTTCTGCCTTCCCTTGTTTGAGTTAAATTCACTCCTCATCTCTAAAAATAATAAGTTAATTTTACATGCTGTATAAATATCTCCGCACATTTTTCCCAACAGCCAAGAAGAGTTGGACTAAAATATTTGTCTCCAAGAAAGAAAGAAAGTTTTTTTTTTTGTTTTGTTTTTAGAACAGGAAAGTGTTAGCATAGACATGTCTAAAGATCAGCAACTGCCAATGTGTTTCTAGGGATAATTGCTTGTGGAAAACAAACCATAAATTGAAACTTTGATTCTACATTTTGGTTGATATTACCTCCATCTGTTGAATATGTTACTTTAATAGCTATCTTAATAATGAATTTTATGGGGGAAAAGCATTTCTAAAAACAAATTGGTGTTTTTCTGCAGAAAACTCGAACTGTGGAAAAACTTGCACCCTACGTGCATTCATGAATCGATTATATTTTATCCTCTTTACTTCCCAGGAGTACAAGCATTAGTATACATACTTTTCCTTCCCATAATCCCCACAACAGTTTTGGGAGCCAGGGTCAGGCTGAGAAGGTGCAGTGGCCAGTGAGTTCCAGGGCTCAGTGGGGACTTTAACCTGGATTCCCAAAGTCCTAATCTCACACTCTACCAACTCCATCTTTAGAAGCAGGCTGTAGTTCAGGAAAGCTTCGACCCAATGAAATGTGTTCGTCCTTAAGGCATCACAAGACTCTGGGTCATTTTTGCAAGAATGGACTACCTCTCTGGACGTTTCTGTACTGCCAAGCTGCTCAACTGGGTTTCAGCTGCTGCAACGATTGAGTTGGAAGACCAGGACTGGCTACAACAGCTTCATCAACTAGGTTCCGAATACATCTGCTGGGGTACAACTCCCAGCATTCCCAGCCAATATGAGGAAAGCTGGCGGAATTGGAGGCGGGGGACGACGACTCATCTCCAAGCTGGTTATGCTTTAGACCTCTCTTTTGTTCCTTTCTAGGTTGAGTTCATTCTCGGCAGGTGCCTGTAGGAGTTGTAATAACAAGACATACAATCATAAGGTGAAAGAGCAGGGAGCCAGAGATGAAAGGGCTTTTTAAGTGGCTTCAGGCTCGAAGTGTGTGTGTGGGGGGGGACGACTAGTTTTGATGTTCATATAAAAATGTGTATCATCTCACCCACTTGAACCTCCATCCAAGGGAGTAGCTTACCAGTGTCATACTCCTACAGATACCTTTTAATATCCATGGACAGGCTGCCCAATCCTGCATAGTCTACTAGGAGCCCAAAATGCATAGCACAGGTTTCAACAGAAATAATTCATTCCAAAACATACTGTTTGTGGAATTGCAAATGTGAGGGGGAATTTCTGAAAATATAAGCTATCCACTTTTTCTTCCCACTGAAAGACCTTTTGGTAGAGGGGTAGGCAGGAAATAAACCCAGGCCTCCTTGTTGATCTGGTGGATATGAAGCAGAATTGAAGCTAGAATGCTAGACCATGCTAAGTTTTTGGAAACAGTAGCCTTAAAAAAAATGAAAGAAAGAAACCCACTTTTCCCCATCTCTAAGTGGAAAAACAAGGATATTCTACTCCTAGGGGTTTAGCAACAGCAACACCAACATCAGTCTTGCTACCTCCTGATATCATACTGTTGAAATGAAGAGAGCTGTGTTCTTAATGGTAATTGGACATGGATTGGGGTCTGGAAGAGATAAGGACCTAGCTCTAGAACCCAGACTTAACTTCTTTATTCTAAAATAGACCTCTTTTCGCTGCGGGTTAAACCGCAGAAGCCTCTGTGCTGCAAGGTCAGAAGACCTGCAGTCGTAAGATCGAATCCACACGATGGAGTGAGCCCCCCGTCACTTGTCCCAGCTCCCGCCAACCTAGCGGTTCGAAAGCGTGCAAAATGCAAAAATGCGAGTAGATAAATAGGTACCACCTTGGTGGGAAGGTAACGGTGTTCCATGTCTAGTCGCGCTGGCCACGTGACCACGGAAGATTGTCTTCGGACAAACGCTAGCTCTATGGGTTGGAAACGGAGATGAGCACCGCCCCCTAGAGTCGGACATGACTGGACAAATTGTCAAGGGGAACCTTTACCTTTACCTTTTTACTTCCTAATGAAGCTGTGCTTACAGTAATGCACTAACTAGGGTTGCCACATCTCGGAGCATTGGCTTAAGGCCCAGAGAACAGAAGTGCTTCTCCATGTCTTCAGGTGTGGAGACAATCTCAGGGCAAGTAGCACCGGAGGACGAGACAGTTTGATTGTTGTGCATCTGTGCCCACTTCCAGCTGGCATCACAGCTCACTGGCTCAGAATGGAGGACTTTGTGTGCTGCTCTAAATGGCATGATGGAGCCAAGTCCCGGTTGCTGCCATCCCTTTACCCAGCACCCTTCACTCACTCCTACGAGTGGAGGAGACTGGGGACTTTGGGTGCACCCAAACTGAGTCCATCTTTCCCTTTGGAGCCAGGCTAGGAGTGAAGCACCAGCATCATGACTTGTGAAACTTCTTGCTGCAGAAGCCCTGGCAGCACCAGCACAAAGCCTGGAAAAATAGCCCCTGCCCCCCCCACCTGTGTGTGCCCTCCCTATGTGACATCAGAAGGGTCTGTCCCCTGGTCTCAGATGTTGGCTCTGGGAATAGCAACCTTGCTGACTTGATAACCATAGCACTGTTTCGTCTATTGACTGTATCAGCTCTTGATCTAAAACAGCATCCACATAAAATGGAGTCAGCTGGAATAATTGGGGTAGAGAATGAAAAACAAAAAGTAAAGATTGTTGCAGCTGATCCTTCAAGGTAAAATAATGTGGGGGGGGGGGAGTGCAGGAAGGAGAACTTGACCCATTTATTTTGCTTCAAATTATGGTAACAATTTATACTTTTTGTTTCTCTGTTCATGACCAAAGTATCCTAGCTTTCTTCAACGTATGTGTTTTATGATTTCCTGGTTTTTATTAATAAAGGTCAAGAAATTACAAGATGCACACATTACAAAAAGCTGGAAATTCTGGTCATGTAATGAGAAATGAACAGTACAGATTGTTATGGCTGATCAAAGACCGAGAAATCCTTAAGAAACATAAAATACAGAAAGCTTAGGACACTTCAGTCATATAATGAGGAACAGAAAATACAATGTTAGAAGTGGAGTAATAACTAGTAATTCTGTCTGCTGGAGGCTCTACCGCCTTTTTGGTTAAGCTTTGGCTCCATGAGATTCACAGTTGTGGGGAGAAGACAGAGAAGTGGGGAGGACGGCCTGAGTCTGAGTGTACAATGAGCACATCGGATTGGTGCTAAAATGCCTATTCTGTGTTTCTTTCTGCCTGGGGTGAGGGGAGCAACTGGAGGCAGAAGCCATGCCTAAGGTGAGCATGTTCATGTTCTTCCAGCAGCAAATATCAATGGCTCCTCTCAGCAATACGTGATTGTGCCTTCTGGATTTCAGCGCCACGGATCAAAGCCCCTGCTGCCCTAACTCGCGTTACACCTCCGATGACATCTGATCACTCAAGGTGAAATAATAGGAAAGAAATTCAGGAAGCAACAGAGTTCTTTGGCTGAAGAACTTTGGAGAGCGTTTCAGATGCAACAACACACTACTGTTTAGAGTCCAAGGCCATCATAACCCTTACAGCTTCTAGTAGGAGAGGGACCAGGGGAGGAGGGGGAGGAGAAAAGGATGATGAACATCAACATTAACAATGTCAGCAGTAGCACCAATTATTTCTAGGAGAGGAGGTTTAATTACATCCTCTCCACACCCTTTCCCCCAATATGATCACTCCATCAACAAATCCAGCCTGTTCAGCATGGGAAAACACGTGTGCAGCCTTTATATGCATGGTATTCCTCCCAGCTAAGGAAACATGCATCAAGGTCTGCTTTTGTTCATGAGTGGCCTTCCCTTGGAAGCAACAGCTACTTCGGACTGAAAATGGGTAGGTTGACATCTCCCACAATTAAGTCAGTGCTGCTCTGGATCCTAAATGGAAGTATTTTACTGGAGTCAGGTTTGCCTGATGGGGTACTCAGTGTGGTGGAGCAAATAGAACGATGGGCTAGGACTCAGGAGGCCTGGGTTTGAATCCTCACTTAGCCCTGGAAGCTCAGTAGGGGTGTAGAACTCGTAAAACTATTCCTTAAATATCTGACCAACCTTGTAGGGTGGCTATAAGTTGGTTTGTCTGAGCTTGTTAACAAAATAGGACTTTAGTGTGGTCCACCATAAAGAAGCATATTCTGTTTCACTAAGGCCAATTAATTGAACAATGTAAAAAGAAAACTTGGCTTGTATATCCAGTAGAAGTACACAATCACCTAATTATGGAATCATAGAATGGTAAAAGCAGCAAGGAGCCCAAACACCCAAGCAACTGAAGACCGTCTTCTATAAAGTGGGACACTCGGCCACACTCCTTGCTCTCTTCCTTATGAGGTTTGTTATAACCTCTCTTGTGCTTATTAGGTCCTCTGACCATTCTATGACCGTGGTTCCCAAACATGAGTTCCCCAGATATTCTTGGGCTAAAACTACCAGAAATCCGGGCCAGCACAGCTAGTGGTGAAGCCTTCTGGGAGTTTTAGTCCAAGAACATCTGGGTTACCCAAGGTTGGGAAACACTGTTTTTTTATTATTCTATAGCAATCCTGAAAAGGATAAAATGAAAGGATATAAACATTTTCAAACTAGACAACATTTTTAACTTCTTTATTTTTTTAAGAACGGGTACTTCCACAAGAGGGACGTGGTGGCACTGCAAGGTCAGAAGACCAGTAGTCGTAAGATCGAATCCACGCAACGGAGTGAGCTCCCGTCATTTGTCCCAGCTCCTGCCAACCTAGCAGTTCGAAAGCATGCAAATGCAAGTAGATAAATAGGTACCACCTCGGTGGGAAGGTCACAGCGTTCCATGGCTAGTCGTGCTGGCCACGTGACCACGGAAACGGTCTATGGACAAATGCTGGCTCTATGGCTTGGAAACGGGGATGAGCACCGTGCCCTAGAGTCGGACACGACTGGACTAAATGTCAAGGGGAACCTTTACCTTTACCTTACTTCCACAAGGGAAAAAAGGCACTTTTTTGTCATTGCCCATTATTTTCATCAATTGAATGTCTCTCATATAGTGCACTTTGTTTTATGATTCGTCCTTGGAAGGTAAACACGGGATCAATATGCAAGTTAGTATACTGAAGCACCTGTTTCTAAGAAAACCCCTTTATGTGCAGGCAGTGGGTTAATCCTTGGGCATATGTATCCCCCTTAAATGTCTACTCTGACCCATGAATTCTGAACATTCACTGAGCTTACCAGGGCTGGATGTTAAAGCATGCTGTGCTAATGCATGATACAGCAAATGTAGAGTTGAGCTCAGGCTTCAAATAAAGCTCTCTCAAATCCAGTTTCCCAGAGCGATAACTCACACCAGATACAGCTGCCTGGGGAGCTGTTATAGCCCATGCACTTGCTGGCAGGACAGGGTTAAATCTCAAAGAGATGGGATTCAAGATGACAGATGCTTTATCGTTCCATCAGAGGAAAGGACTAAGAGCAGATCCACCCATCAAGCCTCTTGAAGGACATTTGGGAGGTCAAGGAGCAAGCTTCCCTTAAGGAGGGGAGTGGAACTTTGTGGAAAGGGAATGAGATTAACAGGGAATGAAGACAATATGAACAATTTGGCCAAGCCCATAAGACAAACATTGTGAGGTTTCTCCTGTTCCACTCGTCTCAAGAATCAGGTTTGCCAGAGATTCTACGGAAAGAGACCAGAAAGTCATCAAATTCACACAGGTCCTTCCACACCCACTGAGTCTCCTATCTAGCTGAAATGGGAATCCCACACCTGTTGGCCTCTCCAGATCCCAATGACATCACCCTCGAGTTTAAGGCTCCCAATTTAGATACATCTGCCATTTTCTAATGCTTCCTTGCACCGTTTAGAAGAGTGTTTTATTTGGAAGTGGAATGTGGTGGGGTTGTACTACAATTCCCAGAATCCCAGACTCAGTATGCCATCTCAGAACAGAACCACCATGAGGCTTATGGGGTTTATAGTCCAAAATTTCTGGAGGTCACCTGTTTGCCCTGCTGTTTGGTTCTGGGACTCAGAATATTCCTTGGTATAGTAATTCCCACCACTTGTATAGTGAATACAGCATTAGTTCAATCTCAGTTCCATGGAGTGATCCAGATTCGAATTACCACCGTGGCATAACATTTCAAATTCAGATCTGTTATCAGAAACCAATTTGCTCACCTGTGGGTGATCACGGAACAAAGGAAGGCTAATTGCCTTAGAACAAAGGAGTCGACAGCACGGATGTCCGAACCAGCGGAGCCTACAGGAAACTCCCTGAGAGCTCTTTTATTTACTTAGCATGACTACATAGTATGTTGTTAGAATTCAGATAGGATACTAGTTACCTAATCGTAACCAGGATTGGCTGAAATAACCCTTTGATCTCATGCTCTACCTCTAAGCGAAAGGGCAGAATAAGGGGTTACCCCGCCTGCTGGCAGCTGCCACTATCCTGCCAGGAGTGTATGCACGTCACTGGAGCAGAATGCAGCTACAACCTTTAAGCAGAAGTTTCCCACAATCACCAGCAAATTTTAATAAAGTAAAAACAACTATGCAATTCCTCCATATAAGCAAAGTTCTGGATGGAGTAGTGTAACTCTACGTGGACTTTGTTTTAATCTGTATACTTATTTGCTATATTTATATTTTAACTCCCCCCACCCCAGGGAGCTCAGAGCCCCATACATCTTCCCCATCACAACTTCCTGCCTCCTCTCCACAGCAGCCCTGTAAGGTAGATCAAAAAGGGCTAGTGCACAATTACCCCATGAGTTGGCCTTGGGGACTAGAACCTGGATCTCCTCAGTCCAGCATTCTAACCCAATGGTTCCCAACCTGCAGTCCCAGACGTTCTTGGACTGCAACTCCCAGAAGCCTCCATCACTAGTTGTGCTGGTGAGGGTTTCTGGGAGTTGCAGTCCATGAACATCTGGGGACTCATGGTTGGGAACCAGTGCCTAGAGTACCACATAGCACTCTACTCTTTCTTAGGACTATCCAGATAACAGGAGGGGGCATATATATATATTGTCCCAATTTCCTTGAAGAAAGGGCAAGAAAAGATGCAGTAAATTGTGCTTTTCAGCTCTGTGTTTCCCATGATGGTGTTCGTCATGACGCTGATGCATTTGTAGTAAGAGTATTGTTGGCTTGAGCGCCAGGACCTGAACACAAAGGTTGCATAAAGTTCATGATCTCAGAGGTTGGCAGGAATGGCATATTATAATGTTCTAATCATAATCTGAATTTCACATGAACTCCTCCTTTGGGTTGATGAGTTTCTTTGTTCGGAAAACACAGCCTAAGTATCCTTCTGTTTCCTGTTGAGGCTGCAATATTATTTCTATGGACTCATACCTAACCTCTTGTCCCCCTGAGAGTATAATAGTTCACACTCTTTTTCTTAATGGAAGCACAGCTATTTTTAGGGTATCAAACACGCAAGCATGGCAAGATCCTTCCCTTGCGGAATTCCTTGGGATCTTGCAAATACAGTTTTGACGAAATACGTCTGCGTATACAGATGACGTTCTCTTGATGAGAGAGGGGGAACGGGAGGGAAAGGACATGCACTTTTGGCATCCAGAAATGTTTAAAGGAAAGTTTGGGCTTGACTTACTTTCTATATATCACATACTTTTTGTATCAGGGGTGTCAGGGTGGCATGCATGGCCTTACCTTCGTACTCACCGTTACCTTGTGAAATGATGCAGTATGGACTTGCCCCCCCCCCCCACTCCCAAGCCCCAGCCCATCCCTCTCACCCAAGGCTGAGCAACTTGTAAACCACCAGAGACCCTTGAACTACAACTCTCATCACTCTTTGCCATTGACTATGCTGGTTGGGGGGGAACTGCAGTCTCGGTCCAGCAACATCTGGGGAGCTGCAAGTTGTTCCCCCTTCCTCTAATCACTACACCACACTGCCAAAAGACCGAAACAGTGCACCAGGATGCAAGCAAAAGCCTGCCGGCCACGGAATGCAAACAGGGCGCCAAGGCTTGGTGCCTGATGGACGTCAGGAACATGTCACCCTTGTTGGCCGACGTCTCCTGCTTCCACCCGCCCTCCTCCCCAGCCCGGAGGGGCACTGCGTTGTGTTCTCAGCTGTTTTGGCCCAGATCGAGTGGAGTGATTAAGAAATAACCTTTGCACTCTACCTCCGCATCCCCCATGCGCAATTCCTCTCTGGCAGCATCGGCGCAAGACATCAGAGAGAAGATTGTTGTGATCTCCAAACTGCATTAATAAGAGGCAGCTGCTCGTTAAGGAAAGCTAATAATGTAAAGAAACTAAGTCATGTTTGGAAGATCTTAATAAGCCATGCCGGCCCCACTCCCTCCTCCTTCCCAATCATACACATTTCTGCTTCCATTTAGCTGTTAACACTCTCCCCTATTGTAACCCCTCTATTCTACTGCTGTTTTTTAAATCCACCTTGGTCTGAAAAGTCATGCACCTTTCTTTATTTTCCTGACTGGGTGATTGCTATTTCTGTGGATAAAATCAGGCTTTGACTGGCATCCTCTGAGGGTCACTGACTACTTGAGATCTGCAGCAGAGCATGGGCTTGGCTGCATATAATTCATGAATGGGGCCATCTTATCCTCTGGCACATGGAAGCCACCTGAGGATATGTAGCCATCAAAGCCTTGTAGGCAAACTCCAGGGTGGAGGCAAAGTGTGAGCCATTCCTCTTTTGATCTAATGAAGGCATGTAAATAATTGTGTGCCATAAAGGCAATTCTGACTTGCGACAACCTTTACTGGGGTTTTCCATGCAGAGAATCCTCAGGTTTACCGTTCCCTTCTCCTGGGGGGGGGGGGGTGTCCTGGGACTGTGCAGTTTGCCCAAGCCCACACAGGCTGGTTCGAGTTTGTAGGAATCAAACTCTCAACCTCTGGGTCTTGCAGCCAGAGACCTAAACCACTCAGGTGTCCAGCCAGCTGCTTCTATCTAAGGAGACCCTAAATCTCATGCCTGGGGCAGCCACCTCATGCTGCCTAATGGGAGGGCCAACCCTACTGGATATCCCTCCTTCCACCCCTGCTTGAGCTATAGACCATAAGTTTTGATAGCAATCAAGAGTTTTTTTTAATATATATATATATATATATTAAGAGACCACAGCTTCCAGAATCCTGCAGCCACCTTGGCTACTGTCCATGGTGGCTGGGGATTTCTGGAAGTCATGGTCCACAGAAGTAATTTTCCAGACTCTGAGTATGATTAACCTCTGCAGTTACTGCAGTAGCATTATGGGTCTTAAAGAACAGAGCCACAGAAAAGAACCGGTTTGCAACCTGGCGTGTGTCTCCTTTTCTCTGTGCCCTCCAACCTCTTTGGTCTTGCTCGAGGTAAGGAGAGTTGAACAAAGCTGCCCAGAGACATGGCTGCATCATCCAATTTGGCCTCCAGCATTCTTCTGGACCATGATGCAAACCCTGCCCTGCCATCAATCGCCTTCTTTGAACTGTGTAACTGAATTATACATGGAAACCTGAGCTGTCCAGTGCCAGGTTGTCTTTGGGGAGAGTGTGAACCACACAAAACTGCCATAGACTTGCAGGCTCTCTCACACAAAACATAGCACTGAGGAGCATGTTGGAGAGAGCCGTGAGTAAGAAGGAAACCCTATCCTGATTTTAGTTAACCTCAGCAACTTAGGGTTAATTCATTGTTCAGCAGTGTGGGAAAAGCTTCCAAGGATGATGTGCACACACCACATTGACAACCACAGTCCCTTCACCCTTTTTAACCAATGATTGTCCTTCAGTGGGACAATCAAGGATTGTCCTTCACTGGGGAATTCTGGGATCTGTAGTCAGAAGAAGAACTTTTCTGAGTTCGTCTTCCGACTACAGGTCCCAGAATTCCCCAGCCAGTGTCTCAATTAGCTAGTCTCCACTGCCATCTTTAAAAGAGCCTTCTCCAAGCTCGATCTTTAACACAGCTATGGAGGACTGTCTTGAGTTGGATGAGCAGGTCAGGCTAGGCTTCCATGGGCCATATGATATCAGTGGAGTGGGCAACCCATCTTGACATCATTGGGTTTCCCCCTGAAATGTGTTGGGTGTGGTTCTATCCGAGTTTTCATCTCAGAAACCAGCTTGGCTGCTCCTCTGCCTTCCCCAGGTGTGGAAACGACAAGGAGAAACCAATGGCTCTCTTAAAATCACCAACTCAACCCCACTCGAGATTCAACCAGTGCAGGCGGTGCACTCAGCAGAAAGACATGGCACAGGTTCTCCATCCTATGCTGTTTAGCACTTCTTCAAAGACCATGTGTACCTTCTTTCTGCTGCAATGGAAAACTTAAAAAGAAAAAAGGAAAGGAAAAACACCGGCAATCAGGAAGGATAAAGTTATCCGGGTTACTTGTCATGGTGACTATATTTGACTTCCAGCATCAGAGGGAGGGTAGCTTTCCAGTAGTGCTTCCTGCGGGATAGGCACAGGAAAGGGATACAACCCTCATATCCTGCTTCTGAGCTTCCCAGAAGCAAGCAATGACCACTGTGAGAAACAGGAACTCAGAGTAAATAAGCTTTTGGTTCGATCCTGCAAAGCTTTGGTTTATCCAGGTAAATAGGACAGGGCAACTGATGTGTTGCTCTGGGGCAGGAAAATTTGGAGGGTACCAAAATCAGTGAAACTACAGCTGAGTTTTAGGAAAATAAAGGGCAACTCTTCCTGGATCTATACACTTCCCTTTCTTTCTTTCTTTCTTTCTTTCTTTCTTTCTTTCTTTCTTTCTTTCTTTCTTTCTTTGAAAGCATAAACATTCTTTAAGGTTACTCCCATTCTCCTCCTACACTCTCTTGCAATGTGCACCCATTCATCTATGTGGAGCGGGTGGGAGAAAGTGCCATCTGCCCCAGCTATCAAAGTTGCTAGATACACATTTATTCTGATCAGAACGCAGGAGCTCCCAGGTGTTTTTGGACTACAAGTCCATGATGGGTAGGGGATTCTGGGAGCTCTCATCCAAAAAAAAAAACACCTAAGTTTTCAAACTTCTTTCTGTATGGCATCTTTATCTGGGCTTCTTTGTGTTTTGATTCAAACAAGAGGTACAAACTTGCTTCTCAGTCACTTCCTGAAAAATCTTGTTTCTCAAAGCATCTACACACACACACACAACTCATGAAGTTTATGAAATTATTATTGCATATATTTTTTTTCAGGTGTGAGGCAGGAGTTCTACTGAAGACAGTGGGACTCCACTCTAATACATTGTGGGGATTTTATTCTTTCTTCTTTTTTTAACATCAGTCTACATAGTGAGTGCTTCCTTCCACAACGTAATACAGATCATGAAGAAAGAAAACTGGATGAAAATGCTCACACCCACACCCAGAAGAGTTTTTGTTTTTTTTTAAAGAGGAGAATATAGAGGAGAAAATTGGTTGGGTGTTGCTATTGAGCCCACCGGCTCTCCTTTCACCCACAAACAGTCTACTCCGAGTATCAGCAGCTCTGAGAGAGAGAGAAATGTAATTCATGAAATGGTTTCATGTTTTCAATTTTAGAAGTTTATATTATGTTAACTTATTAAGTTTGAGGGGAATCACAGCTGCCTGGAAGAAACTGCACTTAGACAGCCTTGCATGGGTTTGGATTGAGAATGATCAACAGCGACAGTGGGGAACCAAGGATCTGTCTCTCTCTTGATATTTTCCAGGAGAAGTGACACATTATATTCTACCTCTTCATGGAGCATCAACCACCTATTTAATGCTTGTTCATTCCTATGTTCTGTTTGTTTCCCTCCTCTTCTCATTGTCCAGGATCATCAGCAAGCTTTGTTGGATGCTTGCAACTGCAAGAAAGAGTGCCATCTTCTGCCAAATGTAGCAATAGCTACATTATTTGTTGTTCTGTACCATCAAGTCACCTCCAACTAATGGCATCCCTGGGAATGAGAGCTCTCCACAATGTCCTGTCCTCAACAGCCCTGCTCAGCTCTTGTAAATAATCTTAGATCTTAGAACTGCAGAGCTGGAAGGGACCCCGCCGATCAATGAGTCCAGCCCCTGTCAAGGAGGCACAGTGGGGAATCCAACTTCCAATCTCTACTTAAACCACTGGGCCAAGCCTGTGGCTTCCTTTAGGGAGTCAGTACATCTCATATGATGACAAACCTAGACAGCATCTTAAAAAGCCGAGACATCACCTTGCCGACAAAGGTCCGCATAGTCAAAGCTATGGCTTTTCCAGTAGCGATGTATGGAAGTGAGAGCTGGACCATAAAGAAGGCTGACCACCGAAGAATTGATGCTTTTGAATTGTGGTGCTGGAGGAGACTCTTGAGAGTCCCCTGGACTGCAAGGAGAACAAACCTATCCATTCTTAAGGAAATCAACCTTGTGTGCTCACTGGAAGGACAGATCCTGAAGCTGAGGCTCCAATACTTTGGCCATCTCATGAGAAGAGAAGACTCCCTGGAAAAGACCCTGATGTTGGGAAAGTGTGAAGGCAAGAGGAGAAGGGGACGACAGAGGACGAGATGGTTGGACAGTGTCATCGAAGCGACCAACATGAATTGGACCCAACTCTGGGAGGCAGTGGAAGACAGGAGGGCCTGGCGTGCTCTGGTCCATGGGGTCATGAAGAGTCAGACACGATTTAATGACTAAACAACAACAACAACATCTCATATTTGGTCTTCTTTTCCCAGTGCCTTTCCCTGCATTATTCTCTTTTCTAGAGAAGTGTGCCTTCACACGAAGTGCCCAAAGTAGGACAGCCTCAGTTTCAACATTTTTGGCTCCAGAGATATAGTTCAGGCTTGATTTGATCATGGACCCACTTGTCTGTCTTTCTGGCCGTCCTGGGTATCCACAAAGTTCTCCTCCAGCACCACATTTCAAATGAATCCTTCCCCCCACCATCAGTTGTCTTAACTGTCTAGTGTTCATACCCATACATGGTGACTGGGAACACAACAATGTGTATGACCTTGGTCTTTGTTTCCAGGGATACATCTTTACAACTTGATGATCTTTTTAAATTCCGTCATTGTGGCCCTTCTGAGTCTCAAACTTCTTCTGATTTCTTGGCTGCCATCTTCATTTGGATTGATGATTGAATCAAGGTATACAAAATCTTTCACGATTCCAGTTTCTTCATTGTTGACATTAAGGTTGTGTTGTTTTTCTGTAGTCATGGCGTTGGTTGCTATCAGGAAGCCACACTCCCACCAGGGACTGCTCTGCTCTGGAACCAGAAGAGAAGGCTGCCTCCCCTCCCAGCTAAAGGCACAGGCTAAGTACTCAGCTGCAAGGAAAAACTTCAAGCATTGGAGTTTCCTCAGAAATGTGGGGCATCCACAAGGGAAGGGACTTCCTCTTGAGGAGACTAGCTGCCAGAATACCTGTAGCTCACCTCTAGGCATGACAGTTCCTTTAGTCTGACGACTTGCAAGTGTATTAAAAATGATGTCTTTCCTGAGCTGCAGATACTGCCGAGATCCTTGAGTCACTCGTATTTTAAGTGATTTGGTGGTGCCTGACCTTGGACTGTGTTTTGACCACCTCTTGTCACCTCCTTGTCTGTTTACCATTTAAAACTGGACTGCCTGGAAGATCCCCTCACTTGGCTGATATTAATTCTGGGTAGACTCTGTTTCTTGATTTTGGCTCTGCTCGCTGCCAATGTTCCTGAATTCTACTTGCCTGGCTCAGCTCTTTGTGATGTTACTGGGACGCTGCCTGCGAAAGAACAGGATCTTAATCCAGATTTCAGACTAGCCAGGGGTCAGTGGAGAGGATGGCCTATCTCACCAACCTCCTAGCTGGGTTGACCAGCATTCTGTTCCCATCAATGGTCCAAGGGGTTCTTGCACTGGTTCATAGTGAAGCAGAACCTTGGACAGCTCAGAATCAGGAGCTCAAGCTGGAGGCTGAAACACCAGCACAGCAGGCTTAAAGCAACAGTCCAGGGGACAGTGCAGGGTGGTGTTAAAACTAGACTTCAGGATCAATGTCAGAGATGAGGAGGTAGGCTTTTC
The DNA here is from genome assembly GCA_037013535.1 of Intellagama lesueurii. Taxonomy (NCBI): domain Eukaryota; kingdom Metazoa; phylum Chordata; class Lepidosauria; order Squamata; family Agamidae; genus Intellagama; species Intellagama lesueurii. Next base: position 20,592,856 of record JBAJHW010000007.1, on the reverse strand, counting down.
TAACCCAGTGTGGTGGCTCCTTTCGATGTCACAGGGATAGGCTATTGAGTGGCCATTGCTAAATATTCCAAGTGTGCAGATTTGCCATGTTGGATGACAACTCCCAGAATTCCCAAGTTCTCCTCTTGTGCAACCTGTCTGGAATGTGCCACCTTGCCTGAAGACCTGGGAAAGCACAGCCAATCTTGCCATCAAGTCACCCCCAATTTATGGTGACCCCACAAACGAGTGATCTCCAGAATGTCCTGTCCTCAACTGCCCTGCTCAACTTATGGCTTCCTTTAGGGAGTCAATCCATCTTGTATTGGGTCTTCCTCTTCTCCTGCTGCCTCCCACCTTTCCCAGCCTTATTGCCTTTTCCAGAAACTCCTGTCTTCTCATGATGTGCCCAAAGTAGGGCGGACTCTGTTTCAACATTTTTTGCAGAGAATCTTAGAGATGTTATTTCTCATCCTGAAACCTCCCCAACCTAACAACGTGTCAGGGTGACCCCAGAATACAATCACTGGTGACCCATTTGACTCTGCTATAGATAGGACACCATTCCCTTCTGGAATGGTTTCCTTTGGTTTTTTTCTCACCCGCCTTTTGTATATGTATTTAGGAAACTTTCCTGTTTTAGCAGCAGTTTGGGATCCAAGTCACAAACTCCTGGAAACGGTCACCAGAACAAATTCTTTTGCAATGTCATCAATGCCAAGAGTAACTTCTCAAGGACTGTCAGCTCCTAATCATTTGCTCATGCCTTACATACCTCCCCAGGGTGCTTGCTGGAGCTGGAGAATGTGGCTCCTCTCCAACATGTTCATGGGGGGAGTAGATGGGGAATGAGAAAGAATGGGAGGCGGGGGGTTTGACATGTTGGAAGCCTATGGAATTCAATCCTTCCTAATGAAGGATACTTTATGCACACTCACCCCATCCCTGCTAATTCTACAAAGTGGTGTTTTATTTAGATCTTATCAGGGAGAGAAGAATCTCCATGCACACACCCCACCAAGGACGTCCGGGAGCAATTAAGCAATTTGCTTGCTCTTTGGAGTTCAAACATTTTCAGTCATTATTCCACACCATGTCCTCTTTGTTCAAAATTAAAAGAATGTCTCCAATTAAAATAAGGAAACACAAAGGCATAAACATATGTGATACGTTCCTGATGTTGTAAAGCCAACGAGGAAGAGGAGAAGAGCAATGCATTAGTTAGCTGCTCAATTTGGTGCGTTTACACAAAAGCAAGCTCACTATAAACAGTTCTGCGTCTTTCTATTTGAGTAAGAAAAATCCACTGGGGAGCAAGAACTTTTTCTTCAATTTAGAATTGCTATTATCCCAAGAGCATGGGGTTTCATCAACTTGGATGTCCAGCCTGGGGGAAAGTTACTGTAACAAAGTTACTTTGTTATTGTTTTTGTACATTTATTTGTACGTTTGGATATTGGTCTATGACTGTATTAAACTTGATCTGATCTTCTTTGGACTACTATTTCAAGAAACTCCCAACAAGCCTGGTGGCCATGCTCACAGGGTGATTTGGAGAGAGGCCATTCAAAAAAGGAATCTTTTTTTTCCCCACGAGACAGATTTACCAGAAAGATGTGATTAAAGACAGGAAATCACTGGTCTAGTAACCATCACCTCTTAAGGTACTGTTAACTTGGTGTGGATAGATCAGTATTTTGGAAAAGAGCAGTACAACCTTCATCACTGCCCCATGGTCTCCTCTTTCCCCAAACCATCCTGAGAAACACTCTCAGGGAGTCAACACGAGTTACTCAAATCACATACCTCAGCCCTATGAAACAAAAGCAATGCCGGCTTTTCAGGTCAACTGAGACAACACAACCATTTCATCCAAATTTGGATGAAAGTCTGTTATTGGTAGCATGGTCTAAGGAACCTGAGACAGTACACATGGTCTTTGCCATCCCCCGTCCCCTTTATTCAAGGGCCCATTGACTCCAAGGCCAGAAACAGACATTAGAGATAGCCCATAATTAGAGCTGAAGGTTGCTTACTCTAAGAGGGGATGCTATCAGTTTCTGAAATCAGACCTCCAAGAAATCTTAAAATCAGAAAGCTAACCAACCCCCAAACAAATCAAGCTGTCAATTATTTCTGAGTTAATATACCTATATGTATAAATTAGCAGTTTAATGCAAATGGTGCCCTATTTTGTCCTGAAGATGTGTAAAGGAACCCCCCTGGAGCTGTGTGTGCCCCACGGCCCATCCATCGCCTCCAAACTGGCCCCTACCTATGGGAACTGCAGAGGATGTTGTATGGTCACACCTGTTGAAGTAAGATTTACCTGGTAGTCCGGGCAGCTTCCATAGACAGAATGGGGTGGGAAGGGTGCCATCTTGTCCTTTGCAAAAAAAATGGGGAATGTTTGTTTTTTGGACTATGGATCCCAGAATCCAGCAGGCAGCAGGGGATTCTGGGAGTTGTACTCCAAGAAAGGACTATTTCCTATCTCTGCTCCTTTGCTTCATGTGAAAGAAAATGTCTTCAACTGGTTCTAGGAGCATCTCTTATATGCCCTTGTAATTTTTACTCAAATTACTTCCTATTTCCGATCCATCTTCGTTGCATCAAATAATACATGCAAATTCTGGGGCATGAATCAACCTGCATTGAGAGAGAGAGAGAAAAATGCATAAATACAGAGAATATCAATAATTATGTGCCATCAAGTCAATTCTGGAGTCTCTTTCAGGGTTTTCCTGGTAGAAAACATTCGAACAAGGTTTAACATCCCTTCCTTCAGTCGGTATCCTGGGACTGTGCAACTTACCCAGGGCCACACAGGCTGGTTCTACTTGTAGGAAGCATAAAGGGGATTCAAACTCCCAACCTCTGACCCTGCACCCAGATACCTAAACCACTGAGCTATCCAGCCAGTCACAGAGAATATAGAGAAAGAAAAAACATCTTGTAACTAGTTGTGAACAGCAGGTTATTTGTACGTAATGTATTTTCTCCGTTACTGATAATTCTGTGCCATCAGGTCAGTGCTGATTGACAGCAACCCTTCCCAGGCTTTTCTAGATATAAAATACTCAGAAAAGTGGTTTAGCAGTCCCTTCCTCTGGTAGCACTGCGGGAACAAGCAACATGCCCAATGCTGCACAGCTAACAGAGCATGTAACTCCCCCAATGCACATGCGCAGCTGGCCCTTCTCCTGAGAGGGATCAAGGGGATTTTAACTCCTGACCCCTGGCTCTGCAACTAGTTGCTCCAACTCACTTAGCTGTACATTTTGTTTCCCACTAACTAGGGTAATGCAGTATCCAACAGCTGTACCTTAGGAAGGTAAGGCCACTTCTTTGGCATGTAACTGTAACTTTTTAATTACTTTTAAGTTTACAGCATTGGAGTCTCACCAAATGGTGGAGGAGAAATACCACATTGTTCCGGTGCTGCTTCCTGCTTTGTTGTGTTGAGGCTACAGTAAGTGGGTTGGGGGGAGCATTTTTTTATACTACTGTCCAATAAAAATGTCTGTTTTTCAATAGGAACAAAGCCAAACTGATTTTACTTACATTTGAGAAATAGGAAGGTAGCATGTTACTTCATAGAACTATAACTATAATAGGAACTAATTATATCTTGGAACCATGGAACTAGAATGGTAACTAGTTACTTTCTAAAAGTGAAAATGTTAAGCTGTGCACACATATCTAGAAAGAGAGAGTCAGGGTTGAAGGGCAAGCAAAGGCAGCTTCTGATCCAAAAAGGGGGTCCCATTACCATAAATTCTGAGGGTGATGCCCCTGCCCCACCTTTACCATGAACCTTGAGAGCAAGCCAGAGAAAGAACAAGCAATGTTTACAAATATTACGAGGAACAAGGAAGCAACCAGCCAAGCAAACAATCCTTTGTGCTAAAGCTGCTTTTTTCCTCCTTTTATCTTCAGGTGACACTTGACACCACTGTCAAAATCCCAACAACACACAAAGGAAATGGCAAGTTAAATGAAACCCAGTCTTTCTCCTTCCCAAACTCACAAATACCATGTATTAATCATGGACACAGAGCATCGCTTTGCTGCCCCCTGCTGGCCAAGATGCCATTGCTGCTGGTACAGTATTTCATTGAAGCAACTTTCTCACTTCAGCTTTGATCTAGAGTCCACGTTCAAGAACACACACACACCATGAACAACCAGAGAATGGTGTGTCTCAAAATCTTACTCAAAATAGATGTTATTGCATCTATGTTCTTTACTGGGCCTTTCCTTCCAATAGACATAAGTACATTTTACAGCTGGGAAAATTGACTTTTTTGACCACAACTCCTAGATTCCCTCAGTCGTGCTAGTCACTATTCCGAGCTCTGTTTCCTCCCTCTCCCAACCCAAAAAACGTATCTATTTTTTTAAAAAAATCCTAATCATCTTCCCACAGAGTTTTTGCCATGGACTAAAGCTTTTTTCTTTTTTTTTTTTTTGTTTTGGTTTTTTGTTTGTTTATGTGTGTGTGTGTGTGTGTGGCCATTCAACAATTGGCCTGAGAACTTCCTCAGGTCTAGATGTTCTCCACTTCAGCATGGACAAAAAGAGATGCTATGTCCAGATGTCCTAAGATTTGAAATGGGTCCTGTTGAGAGATGGGCACAAACCATTGATTCAGCATTTCAATGGCCAAACAAGTGTTTCACAGTTCAGTACCCCGCCCCCTCCAGCAGCCGCCCACTCAGAGGCAGTGCCCAGGCTTCCCTGCCCTGCCTCCTCTGGGCACTGCCCCTGAGCCTGATCTTTCTGGGGTGGGTGCTGCCAAACCATAGAACACCAAACTGGCACGAACCATCAAACTGGTGGTTCATGCCCATCTCTAGTCCTCATAGCCTATCACAGTGAACATCCACTTCAGTTTTCCTATCCCAAAGACTGCAGGTGGCCTTTTTAGGGATCAGGAGGGCCATCAACCTCCAGTTTGGGGGGCAGAGGGGTGAGATACATACACACACATATACATGGTCAGTCCAGAACCTACCCCTACCAAGAGGCTCAGCAAAAGAACAAGAAAAAATGCTTAGTTCCCTGCTGGTCCTCCTTCATCTGCATAGAGGCTCTCCTGCAACAAAGCCACAAGGCTGCAACAAGGCTGGCTGGACATCCTGGAATTTGTAGTCCAGGAAAGAAATGTGTATAAACTCCGAGGGTAAAGAATTCTTTCTGCCAAAGTCCACTTTAGGGAGTGGGTTATCCTAAGACTTAAGGGACGTGGTGGCGCTGTGGGTTAAACCGCAGAAGCCTCTGTGCTGCAAGGTCAGAAGACCAGCCGCCGTAAGATCGAATCCACGCAACGGAGTGAGCTCCCGCCGCTTGTCCCAGCTCCTGCCAACCTAGCAGTTCGAAAGCATGCAAATGCAAGTAGATAAATAGGTACCACCACGGTGGGAAGGTCAAGGCGTTCCATGTCTAGTCGCGCTGACCACGTGACCACGGAAACTGTCTTCGGACAAAACGCTGGCTCTACGGCTTGGAGACAGGGATGAGCACCGCGCCCTAGAGTCAGACACGACTGGACTAAATGTCAAGGGGAACCTTTACCTTTACCTATCCTAAGACTTAATCTGTTGGGGGCCACAGGCTGGCAATGAGCAGCCTCACTGGCAAAGTGAGTAAGAAGTCATTCCTTCTCTCAATCTCTCTTCTTCTGTCTCTCCTTTACCACTGGGTATGATTCAGGTAGAGTCTACTAGATTCCGGTATGAAGTCATAAAGAATTGCTTAAGCTGAGCTGGCCAGGTAGCTCAGTGGTTGAGATATCTGGCTGCAAAGCCTGAGGCTGGGAGTTTGATTCCCCACCGCTGTGCCTCCGGTGAGCAAAGCCAGCCTGTGTAGTCATGGGTCAAGCTGCACAGTCCCAGGGCACCCCAGAAGAAGGGAATGGGAAAGCGCTTTTCAGTATTCTCTATCTGGAAAACCTTGGAAAGGGTCACCATCAGTCAAAAGTGTCTTGACAGCACTTGATTATTATTATTAAAAAAACTAGGACCTCTGACATCACTCGGTGGCAATCAGCAAAGTCAAATTAACAAAGGCCTAAAATTCACTGAGTGAGACCTTGAGCCCATCTCACTCTTGCTTGCTCACTCAGATGACCTACCTTATAGGACCATTGTGAAGTTTAGGTGGGAAGGAGGAGAGCCACAGATAGAGGTCTGAGCCCACTGAGAGAAAAACAAGATACAACTGTCACAAATGAATACATGTGTGCAGGAGTGCTCTCCGCAGAATTGTGCATTGATTCATTGTTCCACATAAGTGTGTGTATGGTTTCAGCATTACACAACATGGTCCAAAGCATAATGAGATGGCCTTCAAAGATTCTTCAACATCATTTCACCAAGCTAGGCACAGATGTCTCTAAGCTGAAAACCCTGTTTAGTAAAGGCCTAGGGCTCACCCATTAATCTCCAAATCCATTAAGGGGGGCAAGAATCTACTTCCCCCACCACCATCAATTCCTTCCTGCTCGTCTCAGTGGCAGTCAAGCATTTTATGCTGGCGCCAGGCCACCCCGTTCATTGTCAACTAATGCAAGGTATAAGGTTACCACCTTGTTTGTGACTGTAATATGTTTTGGATGGCAAGGCAGTCTTTTTGATGTGACAATGAGCCAATGTGGGAGTGAAAGAGGATGAGAACGAACAAAGATTTTCCTCAAGTCTTTGTGTTGAGGACGGGCCAGCTTGTGACCTTCCAGAAGTTGGTGTACTGCAACTCTCATCAAGACCAGCCAGCAGAGACTGTGGTCATCGGTGGCAGGTTCTGTAGTGCAACAAACATCTGGAGGCTTCATGGTTCCTGTCTCTGCATTATAGCATCTAGTCTGCTGCACCAAGATGCCAAATGAAACTCAATCATCCCGTGACATACGAGTCCCCCCCCCCCCCAGGCCTCATCTAGAGTACTGTGTCCAGTTCTGGATACCACACTTTAAGAAAGATGCCAACAAACTGGAGCAAGTTCAGAGGAGGGCAACAAGGATGATCAGGGGACTGGAAACCAAGACCTAGGAGGAAAGACTGAAAGAGACAGTCATGTTTAGCCTTGAGAAAAGAAGACTGAGGGAAGATAGGATAGCACTTTTCAAATACTTGAAAGACAGTCATGTAGAGGAGGGGCAAGATCTGTTCTTGATCATCCCAGAGTGCAGGACATGTAATAACAGGCTCAAGCTACAAGAATCCAAATTTAGGTTGAATATCAGGAAAAACTACTTAACTGTTAGAGCAGTATGACAATGGAGCCCATGACCACAGGAGGTGGTGAGTGCTCCAATGCTGGAGACATTCAAGAGAAACGTAGACAACCACCTGACAGATCTGCTTTGATTTGTATTCCTGCACTGAGCAGGGGATTGGACTCAATAGCCTTAGAGGCCCCTTCCAACTCAATGATTCTATTATTTTGTTAGACTCCTTCATGTGGCGTCGGCCTCAGGGACAGATCCTGGGAAAAGACCCCTTTTCTGGATGACCATTCCCCAAGTTCTAAATAGACAGACAGAGGTCACGCTTGCTGGGGATTCTGAAAGTTTTTGTGCACAAGCTATGTGCACAAACATGCAGATTAATGAAACCATGCACCTTTTGTTATATGGTGATGGGGAGTGTAGTCTCAAAATGGGAACTTTCCCAAGCACCAAATTAGTCCAGAACACTGTGGAGCAGAACTATAGCCGGGTGCAAGAATAGTGAATGTGCCACCAGCAGTGGCAGCTACAAACAATAGTGGGGAAATCAACCTTTGTAGGAAGGAAGGAAGGAAGGAAGGAAGGAAGGAAGGAAGGAAGGAAGGAAGGAAGGAAGGAAGGAAGGAACTGGAGCTACTAATAGTGAGCTGCCACATCAGAGTTTGGAAAAGTTATTTTTTTGAACTACAAATCATAGCCATGCTGGTTGGAGAATCCCAAGCCTTGGCATCCAAAATAACTTACTTTCTCAATCTCTGTGTCCCATCCGTTCCGCTAACTTGGTGCCCTCGATGGCAAAGAGGTAGCTAGGGTTCCACTGGGCCCAGTTTCCTTTTCCACTGCACAGACCGACAGTGTGCCAGCCCCACCTATCTGTCCACAGCTGTTCTCTTCATTCTGCTGTGGTGAGTCTCATTGTCCTGACAAGCCTGCAGTGTACTCCAGTGCTGCCATTCCATTAGTATGTAGTATGTAGTACTATTACTAAGTACTAATTACTTAGTAAGTAGACTTTTTGCAGGGGAATATTGGGGGGTGGGGAAGTTGAACATAGTCCTCTGCCCCTTTTTTAATTTATTTATTTGTTTGTTTGTTCATTTGTTCATTTGTTCATTTGACTTTTAAATATTTAAATAGTTTCCAGTGTACCTGGAAAGGGGGGGGGGCCTGTTTAGACCTGGGAAACTCACTGTTTTCTTACTCACATTCCCAAGAGATGCTTCTCTCTATCTGGCTGCCAAGGCCACTCTGGGTGGTTTACCCATGAAACAAATATAACATCAACAACAATTTAAAACAGTAAACATAATAATTACAAAATCAAAATTAAACCCATATACACCAACAAATTTCACTGAAAATAATTAAAATGATATGGAAGCGAGGGTGTTTCCCATAAGGTTGGAAATCTTTCCAGAACATGAGGATATTTTTTTCTTGATGGATGGCTCTTGCAAAGCTGTCTGCACTTTGAGGAAAATGGTGATGCCAGATAATACGATATGTGAAGACCGGGGGGGGGGGCTCTCTTTTTTTTGCTGTAGCCCCCCCCCCCCCCCCACTTTGGAATGCCCTTTCCTTGGAGGTTTGAATGGCTCCAACACTGGCATCATTTCAGTGCCAAGTCAACACATTTATTAGGGCCTCTTAGGGGATGAGGATCATGGCCTGCACAGGTTTTAGCGCAGTGGTTTCAATGTTTTTAATGCATGACTGTTTTAATTTTGTGTTGTTTGAGTTTAAATTGTTCTAAATATCTTAACTTTTTCCAATTGTTTTATACAGCTTTGTAACCCACCCTGAGATCCCATAATACAGGGCAGGCTATAAATATTTAAATAAAGAAATAACTATAGCTAGGAAATGTTACCCTTTTGGACTGCAACCCTCAGAATCCCCTAACAAGCAGAAAGCGTTAATTGAGGATTCTGGGAATTGTAGTCCAAACAGGTAACATTTCCAACCTCCGGCATAGGCCAAATGCGTTCTTAAGCACTGGGTTCACGTGGGTTCTCCCCTACATACACCTCTTGTTTTTCAAATGCCCATGTGGGCTGGGGATTCTGGGAACTGTAGTTTAAGAAGGAACATTTCCCAGCTCTGCAAATACCCGATACATTATTAAGTACTGTTTTCACATGACCAATCCTTGCAGACACACTCCTCTTTCATTTTTGAAATGTTCTTCACTCCACCTAGAGACCCAGTGTACTGTAGTAGATAAAGCACTGAACTAGGACTCAGGAGGCCTGGGTTCAAATCCTCATGGAGGCTCAGCCATGGAAACTCACTGGGGCAGTGGGGCTGTTGATGCCACTCCTCAAATATCTCACTTACCTTGAAAGCACTATTAGGGTCACCCTAAGTCAGTTCTGACTTGATGGAACATAACAACACCCCACCTACATTTTTACTGGAGCTCCTGATGCTTCTTGTGCTCTGCATTAGTGCTTTCAGGTTTTCCTTCCTCTGTCCAAGATCGAGTCCAGCCTGAACTATCTGTGGAGGCAAAATTTTTGAAAATAAAGCTATACTGCAAGAAGACAGGATTCTCTGGAAAAGACAATAATGATGGGAAAGGTGGAAGGCAGCAGGAAAAGAGGAAGAAGACCCAATATGAGATGGATTGCCTCCCCAAAGGAAGCCACAGTCCTGAGTTTGCAAGAGCTGAGCAGGGCAGTTGAGGACAAGACGTTATGGAGATTGCTCATTCATAGGGTTGCCATAAGTCAAGGACAACTTGACAGCATGTAACAACCACCGCCTATAGGCCACTGAATGTGATGAGGATAAAAGCATGCATGGAAAGTGCAACGGGTGTGCTGAAGCAGTGTGCAATGGCTAGCATGCCACATTCAAGTTGACTGTGCATGCCACAATCAACCTGAGCTCAAAAAATTCTCCCCAGGCATCCTTGTCCATAAACAGAGTGGAGAATTTCCAGAGGGCATTTTCAAAAGCTTCTGGTTTATTTATTCAGCCTCTGTTAACAGGCCACTTTGGCTTTCTTCATGAGTTGCAAAGATACCGGATGAAACCATGTCAAACCTGAAGGACCCTTCGAGTCCACTCCATCAACACACACCAGCCTTTTGCAAACAGATTGGAATTTTAATTGAAATTGATATACAGCCTCGGCCCCCGCAGATTATAGAAGGCCAAGATAAAGGAGCCAGGGATCAAACTTTTATAGCAAAAGTTTATCAGAATATTACTCCCAGTCTATACCTGTTTCTAGATACAAGAAAACTAGAATCAAGTGATGAAGGAGGAAAGTAGCCCTACACATGGCATTCCACCTGCTAAGTTAAGCTCACCATGTTTGTGGATATCTTGAATGGACAGCTCCTAGCTTTAAGAAACAAAGCCCAATGTGGAACTACTCTGGGTGTGGAACTCCTGTCCATTTCAATTCTGATGCAACTTTCTTGTTCTGTCCAAACTGCATACTAGGCGACACCATGTTTCATTCCTTCATGCCTGGAAATGCACACATAATTTGGTACATATCTCTCTTAAGGTTTAGATTGCTACTACAATTAAAAAAAGAGGGAGAGAGGCTGAGTTCACTTTGATTCTTCTCATGTTCTCCCCATATACAACTCTACTTTAGCAACACATGCAGGCACACATGCATGCACAGTGGATTCTATAGGTCCATGGAGTAAAATAATTAGGCCACAGATTTCTATAGACAGGAAAAGAGCCAAAGGAAGTGGTACACAGCCACAGAGAGTGCATTACTGGCACTGGTGATTAACATTCAACCTGACTATGGCTCACTTCAAACAGTAGATTACATTTTGGATTTAACATAGCAGCTTGCTAGTTTCCATCTGGAAAGTTCCCTAATTTGCGGGGGGGGGGGAAGGGTGGTCGCAAAGTTTCAGGTGCTTCTAAAGGGAACCAGTGTACCTGGAAAGGGGGGGGGGGCATGTTTAGACCTGAGAAACTCACTGTTTTCTTACTCACATTCCCGAGAGATGCTTCTCTCTCTGGTAGCCCAGCGAAATCCTAAAGGTTAGAGCACCAGAGTAGTAGGAAGATGGCAGCGTCCACTTCAGGGTGCCTCTGGGTTCATCCAAAGATCGATGTTGGAGTCGGTTGGTTGGGGTTCCAGATAGACAGAGCTGGACCCTGAAAGAAGAGGGGAGGGGGGGGGGCTCTTCGGTCTTTCCGCGGATGCTGCAGAAGCGCCAGCCTTTCCAACCATGCTGTCCGGTCTTAGCCGTCCCCAACCCGTGAGCACATTTTAAGGCTCCCTCGGGGCAGCTTCCCAGATGGACGGAAGTCTCTTCCTCACTAGGAACCGCGGATGTCCAACTTTCTCTCTCACACACACCGGCCTGGAGGCAGAGGAAATCTTCAGACGTCTTGCAGCCGCTCCGATGCCGCTCCGGAGTATCAGCCAAGTAAACGCGAAAGAGGCGCTGAGGAGGGGTATGCCCGGGAATGAAGAAGAGAAGCATAAACGGAGTGGAAACGGAGAAAAGTTACTTCTGAGGCTTCTAAATCCCACGGAGAGCTGCGCTTGTGCTCAGGTCTGGTATCTGCGGTGCAATTTAAGTCGCTTTATCCTGATTTCACCTGAAAAGACACGATCCGGGTTTTTGTTTTTTTTTATTAACGCTGATCCATTGTTAGCATTTATTTCTTTATAAAATGAAACTAAAAAAAAAAAAAACGAGGGGATGGGGGAGCGGGTGGCTGTCTCTAGGTGCGGCTGGATTGCAGTTCCCATCATTCCTCAACCCGGGCCGAGTTTGTGAAGGATGATGGGAGTTGTAATCCAAAGGAATCAGGAGGGTCCCATCGCTTTTTTAAAAATTATTGGGTAGCTCCAGAAGTCAAAAATGGAAATATGTTTTTTAAAAAAGTTTAAATTTAAATAAAATCAATTAGAGTAACACTCCGACTATGTTCCGCTAAACTGTTGCTTCAGATTACTCTCAATCAAAACAGCACAGTAAAAAGGCAGAGATTTTTTTAATGCAGAAATCCGCAGCTTTTTTAATCGATCAGTGTCGGTTCCCAAACGAATGAAGTCCTTGCTATGGGCGGTGGAAAGCGGTCTATTAATTGTCATTATTCTTACGCAGATTTTCGCTCCTGAGCCACCTGCAATGAAATAACGCACCTTCAGAGTCCTGGAAAAACCGATCCGACCTGCCTTCTCTCCCAGTAACTTCTGGGGAATTTCTTTGGATTTATTCCTCCGAAGGTGGATAAAACATGAGCATTCTGATATTTGGGTATTTCATGCGGACTACAGCCTTGATCTATCGAGCTCATTTCCTGGCCTCAGTTTTAAGGAGATTTCAACTGAGGTTCAGTCCCATAGAACTCAATGAAGACTTGCTATAAGTAAATGATGACTAGATATGGATCGTGTCATATTGTAAGGGTTCGCAGAGACGCTTCCTGGGGGGAACCAAGGGGCCTGGGCACAAGCGTGGGTTGCGCCGGATCGCTTTTGTGAGGAATTGTCAGGAGCAGGAAGTCATCTGGAGGAAAAGAGCGAGACCCTTTTTATTCGGATAAACCTCCTCCTTTGCGTGCCCGTTGCTTCAGCTCAGGAAACTTACAACTCTAAATAAACTGAGAATTCCCAAGTGGTTTAAATTGTCGACCCGACTGGTTTCCTTTAAAGTTGTTTTTAAGAAACAGTTTGGATTGTGCTGCGACACATTTTTTTTCTACAACCCTTGGACTTCAAAAGGCTAGGAATGTTCATTTCAAGCCAGCTCGCCCGTGTGAGCCTGAATAAATTCCCACGCTCCACAGCTTGGAACGAACGTATGAACCAAGCTGTTCTGGAACAGGAAAGACTGCAAAATTTAAATGGACCCTCTGCGCAATATATATATTAACTTCTGAGTGGGCAGGTGTAGCATTGCGCTCTTCTTCCGAATATATTTAACTTCGGTGTTTTAAATGCCCAAGGAAACCCTTAAAAGCAAATCACATTTACTGAACGACTTGGAAGCCTTTGCGATTTGTTTTCAAGACGTTGTCTTTTTAAAAATCAGCCAAAATCTAGCCTAATTTTGGATCAAAAGAGGAAAGAGACCGAGGGAGAGACAAGGGGGAGAATGAATCTTCGCCGATTTTATGCCACTCCAAATCGACAGGGGGGAAATATTATTTTACATGCAATCCCCCGCTCTTTCTTGGTCTGTCTGCTGCACGAACCAAAACTGGACAAGGTTTTGGCTGAGCTTGAGAAAGGTGTTCAACTTTTAGCAATCGAATTAGCCCATAAAAATTTCTTTGCCGTCTACATTCCTGAGAACTCGGAAAGGTACGAATTTCTCACGTGTGAAATCTATCTGGCGAGGTCTCCCCTCCCCATCCCACGCCCGCCGTTTAAAAAGGTTATTTATAGAGCAAAAGTTATTTTTCCGCTGCCATAACGGAAAGCTGGATTATTTGAATATCTTTTATACCTTTTCGGAACACAAGGAGAAGCGAAGGCAGCAAAATTACGCGCCTTAACCTCGAAGCGCCGCCGAAATCCGTGGACTTTTCTACGAACGGGAAACTCATCGGCCGTAATGACTTTGGAGAAACTTTTCACAGCGTTCCCAAAATTATGTCCGCCGAGTGACATTTCCACGTGACGATCCATCGGATCGACGCCTGGCTCCCTCGGATTTCTCCAGACTAGAACTCAACACAACCTTCCATCACACTTTGTTCTAATTTAGATCGTAAAAAACCTTAGGGCAGAAAATTTATTTATTTTGATTTTTTTTACTCTTTTAAAGTCTCTTCTGTCGTCTGTAAGTGTTCTAACTGTGAACGGGAGCCACACGTCTAGAGCTGTAATTTTTTAAAAAGCTATTTTTCCCCACCCTTCCTATAATAAAGCAGGTGCACAGAAATATTTATTTATTTATTTATTTATTTATTCGGCTTTTACCCCGCCCATCTAGATTCAAACAAATCTACTCTGGGTGGCTTACAGTCAGAGCAATATAAAACAAGAATTAAAACAGACAATATCCAAACAAAAAAAGAAAAAGGAAAAAGGAAAAGTAAGCAAAGTCCAAGATGGGGAAACACAGGGAACTAAGTGATGGAAGAGGGGAAGGCCTGCCTGAAGAACCAAGTCTTCAGCTTGTCCATAAAAACTCCCAGCGAGGGTGCCAGGCGAATCTCAGGAGGCAAGATGTTCCAGAGGCGAGGGGCCACCGCCGAGAAGGCCCGGTTTCTAGTTCTCTCCTTCTGGGCCTCTCTCGGGGTCAAGACCCTCAGCCGCCCAGCCTGGCTAGATCGAGTGACACGAGTAGAACTAGGTGGGAGCAGGCACTCTGTCAGGTATCAAGGTCCTAAACCGTTTAGGGCTTTATATGTAAGCATTAGCACCTTGAAGACAATGCGGAAACGAATGGGCAACCAGTGTAAAGCCAACAGAGTGGGGGGAAATGTGATGATATTTTTTCACCCCAGTTAATAGTTTGGTGGCCGTGTTCTGAACAGGTTCTGGGATTTGTAGTCCCCCCCCAAAAAAGGGGGGGATAAGAAGGTAGCATCTCCAGAAGGTAATGAAAAGGCAGAAGCTTCCTGCACCAACTCCAGGCTGCAACAGTACAGGAAACCTCTGGTTCTGTTTTCCAGAGCCTGGGTTCTGGAGCTGGAAAGACACTTCAAGGACCAGCAGTATTTGTCTGCTCCAGAAGGAGAACATCTAGCCAGCCTCTTGAAACTCACCTCCACTCAAGTCAAGATCTGGTTTCAAACCAGGAGGTACAAAAAGAGAAGTCTTGGGAGCCCTTCGCTCCTTACCTGCATCATCCCTCCCTCCTTGGATGGCAGAGCTTCTAAGCCTCCTACAGGATGGAAGACCATGTCCTAGTGGATCCCATGTTCACACTGCCTTGTATGGCCTGGTACTCTGCCACTTGCTTTGGGACCTGCAACCATGGACTGTGCAGTCCACGCTCTCCTTCCAATCATCCTTCCACGGCTGCTGTCCAATCTGGTGTCACCCCAGCTGACAACCACTTTGAAATGGGGCTGGCATGCATTCTTATGGTATAACAGGACTGAGGATTTTAGACAATTTAACAACCATATATTAAGGAAGGCACTTCTGTCGATGTGGAATAAAGCGGTCTTCCTCTTTTCCTGCTGCTTTCCACCTTTCCCAGCATTTTTGTCTTTTCCAGAGGATTACTCCAATGACACATTCTTACACTCGCTGATCTGTTACAATTACCACACTATAATGTCTGAAAAGTGCTCTGAACGTTCACAGATGCTAAGCATTGTTGTTGTTGTTGCTCATGTTTGGAAACACAGAAAAGTTCTGTGCACACATTAGGTTTATGCAGCATTTCCCTTTGATTGTCCACATTTAACCCTCTATTAAACTGAAAAGTCTCCCCAGAGGGAGACCACAGCTGCGATACAAGGATATCTGCAAGCGGGATCTGAAGGCCTTAGGAATGGACCTCAACAGATGGGAAACCTTGACCTCTGAGCGTTCAGCCTGGAGGCAGGTGGTGCATCATGGCCTCTCCCATTTTGAAGAGACCCTTGTCCAGCAGGCCGAGGCAAAGAGGCAGTCCCGAAAGCAGCAAAATCAGGGAGCTGGACAGGGGACAGATTGTATTTGTCTTCAGTGTGAAAGGGATTGTCACTCTCGAATTGGCCTTCTCAGCCACACTAGACGCTGTTTCAACTCTTCCATACAGAGCACGTTACCATAGTCTCTCGAGACTGAAGGATGCCTAAACTAAAAACTGAAAAGTGATTATTTCAGCCTGTAACTTCCAGAATCCCCTAGCCAGCATTGCTGAGCACACTGCATATGGAACAATGAGAAAAGTGGAGTCGAGTTCATTTAACCTGCATCTCTTCCATTGCACCTAGTTAATTACAACCCTGACCTTACAGAATTCATAACCAATTGAATCCGCATTTTGCAACTTTTTTCCTGATCTTGAAAGCTTGCTCCCCTCCATTTTTCACACCTTTGTTAGGTCCTGTGTGGCTGCATATTTCTGCATATTTTTAATTGGTCAGTATGGCTTACTTGGCTGTAAGTGAAACTAAGATGGACATTTTATTTTATGTCTTTTTATCTTCAGCAACAGTCAGATACAAATAGTGCAATGCATACTCTGGCCACACAGAGGCAGTTTTACAGAAATCCATACAGGTCACTGGTATGTAATAAATTGTGCAGAAGGAGATGACCAGCTGCTGTGGTTGTGTGTGTGTCTAACCAGGAGTGATGACTCAGTGGCGCCCTCTGCATTCGACTGGAAACCAGTGAATGAAACCTGCTTTCAATATAAAATTGCACAGGTTGAAATCAGTGTCTACGGGTGCATGCATAGACATGCAGAAATAGAATTCTTCCTTCCAACAAGCTGAAAACAGGAGTTCACTTTTAAACAACAGCCCTGTGAGGTAAGTTAAGCGAGAAGGTGCCCCACCCAGGGCTGTCCAGCAAGCTTTACAGGAAACTTTGAGGGTTTGGGGGCAGCTTGGTTTTTATTTGGGGGGGGGGCGTTTTTTGTTTGTTTGTTTATTTATTTGGAACACATCTCACAGAACAACTGTAGCATAGGCAACTGATAGAAAGCTTCAGGAGATTGTACTCTGAAATAACAATAACAACAACTTTTCCTAGGTCTGGATTCTTGATATACAGTATCTCTGCCCTACAGCTAATCCTCAGTGAAGGATCCTCAAAATCCTTATGATTTTGAGCCCTTTAGGGAGAGACACAAGGGCCCAGAAAGCAACATATTTATAAACTTAAATAATGATATAGTTAAGCCTGGCACTCTAACCATTGTGCCATGTTGCCTTGCCATGTGGTTGAGCCTCACGATCCCACTGTTTTCTGTATCCTCTGAGAACTCAAGAATAGAGGCCGCAATGGGAGGCTTGTCCATAAGGTGAGAGCGCAAAGGCTTACCCTAGTATGAATGATCCAAGTTTACCAACACATCAAAGTGTGCATCACTGTTTAGCCCAAAAGGTCCTCGGAGTAATAAACAGCCTATTAAAATCCAACCAAAGTAAGATACAAGGGCAATTAAAAAAAAAAAAAAACAGGAGATCTCTCTCGTAAGGTTTCAAATGCCACCATCACACTCTGAATGACTATCATACAATTTTTTGCAAGGTTGCCAATCATCTAAACAGCCCATCCTCTACTACAGTGATATCACGCGCACACAAGCATACACAGACACAGACACCAATGGGCTGCAACCTGGTTCTTGATCTTCTGAACCCAAATACAGTAAATCTTCCAAAGACATAGATGAACCAATGAGGATTCACTAATACATAGAAGACCAATGCAGGGGCCGGCCCTACTATTAGGCAAATGAGCAAGCCACCTTCAGTACCAGATACTGAGTGTCATAAATGGGTAACAAATTGTTATCCAACTTACTTGGTTCTTATTGCCATTTCACTGGAGGTTGGTAAAGTAACCTCTTTGGATAACAGCGGAGTTAAATTCAAAAAAAGTAACTTTTCCAAGCTCTATTGACCAGTAGGGATAACAAGAGGTGCTTGGGGATATTTCTGTCCTTTGGGCCAAAATAACTTGCCAAGATTTGGGTGCTATGCACCTTGACTGCTCAGAAGAAAGAAGTATTTTCTGTGTAGCTCCTGGCAGCAAAATGTCTTAGGCTGACCAAAGGATGGACCCATCTGGGCAGCTAGAAATCTTAGTATCTTTGTTTCAGTCCTACAAAACTGAACAGTGCAGACGAAGCAGGATCACCACTGGGGGGGGGGGGGGGGCTCCAAGTGTTCATGCTGTTCTCCCAAAGCCACACACTCCAGCATCAGGGAGGTCACCCCTCCTACCCACCCCTCACATTAAAGCAAACATTTCCAATGTGCGTTACAGGTGAAAGAGTGTGGCTAAGCTGTTGAGCAGATTGGGGAGGAAACACCAGGCAGGCCACCCAGTGTGTGTCCTGCTGTCTAATCGTTTCCACAGTCCGCCAGCCAGCCGGCCACAGCACTTAATTTTCTCTCCAGAAGCTGGGGGTGGGGAGAAGGAGATGCAGATCGGAATCCAGAGTGCACACGGCAGGGCAAGGGGATGGCAAAGGTGTTGCTAAATAATACTGTTGGTTTCCAGTTGCTTCATAAATCTTCCCTCTGCATCTGCTATGGAGGTTTCCAAGGCCGAGTTAGGATCAGCTACTGAATTTTATGTAATATATGGGCTGCCAAAGCAAGAATTACTGAAGCTTCCCAAAGATGTTGGTTGGGACAGGACATTGACTGCACAATTGGGTTCGGGATATTGTGAATTGTTGGGGAGCATGACACGGAAGAGTTCCTTTTTTAAAACTCCTGCTCCCATCATTCCCCCAACCCACATGAATTTTTTTTTTTATGCTGTCTTCAGGTAGAGATTGGGAAAAGTCCTGTCAATCCCTGGAAAGCAGCCACCTGCAGTAGACCAAGGTGAAAGTTGAATATGGGCAACCACAGACCTTTGAAAACGTTAGTTTTTTGGACTGCAACTCTCACACTAGCTGGGAGACGTTTGATGGGGTCGTTACTCCCAACGGTAATTTTTCCTGCTTCTGATAAGGAGTCCATAGAGCTGGCTAAAAGCAACAGAATGGTTTGCCCATGACACAGAACTGCAAGCTGAGCCCTCCCAGCCAGGATCTCAGGTGGTGTCAATCAGCATAGCTTTGACTGATGTGTGTGGGACAAGCCAGAGAAGAAGAGGATGCTGGCTGCAAATCAGTGAAACCACACTGCCTATGCTGAAATCAGCTGGCGCCGCTTTTAAGTGCATCACAAGGAAATTCAAATGCAGCTTTGTGTTCACTGTGGGAGATTTATAGGGTCTCCGATGGAGGGCCTAACATGTCTGACTTTCCCATTCTCAGTGTCGTCTGTGGATCATCCCAGGTGAAACCAACGCCACTACATCATCTGATGAGACTACATTTCTTTGCCTGCAAATTCCTGAATCAACACGCAGACAAGTCTTTCATCCCCACTTACAAATTTCCTCTTCTGCCCCCGCCACACACACACTTTTAAGATCTCATCTGACAAAGAGAGTATCTCTTCAAAGGCGGATCCATTTTTGACTGCCTTGGCACACCTTTTTCAGTCCTTTCGATTGGCCCGTAAAACCATCAGTCACTTCAATCCTGTGTTTGAAATAAAGACCAAATATTCTAACCCAAAGAGAGGGAAGGTAGGGCTCGTCAGATGCACTACAGCTCCCATCATCCCTAGCCAACACAGCCAGTTGTGGGAGATGATAGGAGTTGTAGTCAACATCACTGTCCTGTTCCATTCCTTACAGGACTGGTGCTCCTTCAAGCAGGGGAAGTAGTTCATCGGCCAGTTTTTTCGTGAGTGGCTTTTAGCAGTGCAATTTTATTCTTGTAAATTCAAAAACAGCTTCCACTGTGTTTAATGGGGATGGTTGCTACTGACACCCATTAAACTCAATGGGGCCTACTTTTGAACAGACCTGCCTAGAATTGTTCTTTGTACAGAATGCATTTGACATACCTATCAGGGTTGTCCTACGATCTGCTGAGATAATGTGAAAATCTTTGAAGATCTTTACCTGCTGTATAAATGCTAAACTACTATATTCAGTATTATCTATTGCTACTGCTTTGTTCCTACTTGGAGGTACATTCAGTTTTAAACAGGCTTCCTCTGCTTTCCCTGATGTTTAATATTTTGGAGGGACTTGTCCCAAACTAAATGGTGTTCAGTTTGCTGTCATATTTATACACGCTGAGAGTTCATCTTTTTACCTTCACAAGAACCCTGCGAGGTAGGCTCATCGGTGCCAGAGTGACCAACTTGGGGCCACCTCACTGAACTTCACGGTCAAGCAGGGACTGCAGCTGTAGCCTGGCAGGGCTAACAATGCAATGCTGTAAATATTTACTCAGAATAAAATGTCACCGGGTCTATATTGGCTTACTCCCTAGTAAATATACCAAGGAGTGCAGTCTTACGTCCGGAGCTCTAACCACAACGTCTCACCACTTTTACACGCGATGTACGTTTTGCTGGTAGTTTTCCTTCCTACCCAAAGTCAGAGAAATTCTCTTATATTAAAAGTTGGTGTAATCCCGTCTCCGGTCGATTCCTGTAACATCAAACACAGGAACACTGAAGACATCATAAGCAGGAGGGGAAACGGGGCTAAAACTTCAAGCACAGTTACTTGGGAACAAACGGCAGGGAGGAACTTACTTCGGAGTAAATGTGGCGCCCAAGGTGGGCTGTAATCCACAGAACTTGCCGGTATGAAGGGAGCGCCGTAGAAGCTCATGGGACTCACCTCTGAGCACCACGTACAGCGAGCGCTCTTCCGCAACCCAAAGGGACACCGGCTGGGACTCCAGTGCCCATGCTGCCCGGCCAAGGCGCTGTCTGGATGATGGGGGGGTGTATTCCGAGACAACTGGGGGCCGCGGGGTGAAAGGAAATTGCGCTCGTTCCTTGTTCCTCCAGACTGCGTCCTCCCCTTTCCCTTAAGATCGCGTCTTCCGCAGAGGATCTCATCCAAAGCAAGAGAGATGCGCGCTTGGGCGAGTGAGGCGCCGTGGGGAACGCCGACCCGGCCGAGCTTCTCAAGAGGAGGAGGAGACCGGCCAAAGGCGTGCCCGGCCGGGCCGAGGCACCAATCCCAGCGAGGGGCCCCGCCGCCCCTCGGCCAGCCTTTATAAGCGGACCTTCCAGGCGGCTCCGCAGGCAGCGAAGCGAAAGCGCGCAAAACTTTCCGCGGCTCCGCCAAGCGCACGGGGCGCCCCCTTTCGGGCGAGGGCGTGCAATGCAGGCAGCGGAGGAATCGCGCGTCTGCACCGCGGGACGCTCGGAAGCGCACCCCCGGCAGCCGCAGACCTTGCCCGGGGGCGCGGGTGGGGAGGCACCCCTTGCGGCGGCTGCGGCCCGCGCCCGATCCAAGCAGTTGACGTCCTTCCTGATCCAAGACATTCTGCGCCCCGGAGGCGCGGGCGAGGAGAGGGCGGACGGCCCGTGCGTGGCCACGTCGGAGCCGGAGCCGCCCGGGAGCGCGGAGGAAGCGCGCTCTGCCCAAGGCGAGGCGTCGCCTCCTTTGGAGAAGAACCCCGAGGGGCTGCTTCTTCCCGGTGGAGCGGCCCAAGCCCCCGAGACGAAGGCAGCAGGTAGGCGAAGGAGGGAGCGATCGGGGTCTTCCAAGCCATCAAGGGTCGCGTGGCCTATCGGTTACAGTATCGGGCTAGGCTGGGGGCCAGGCGGGGTTCCATTCCCCGCGCAGGCTTGCAGTTCCCCGGGCAACCTTGGGCCAGCCCCTGTTTCTCAACCCTCGCTCATCTTGGAGTCTAAAGAAAACTTATTTGAGCGGCTACAAAACTTAACGCCGGACGATAAAGTCGGTTTTGCGTTCGGAACTCTTTAAAGCGGCTCCAGTCTAGAATACTAGGTTAGTACCCTTTGAAACGGAGAGAACAAGATCCCGTTTTTAAATTGCCTGTCATGCCAAAGCTCCCTGCAAGAAGAAAGCTAGCATAGAATTAGAGCAAGGTTCTCCGGTTCTGTTGTGAAATACTGCTCAAAAAATCTTCCCCTACCGGCACACACACACCCAGGCTGTTTTACTTGAAATGTTTGAGGGTTTAAGAACCTAAGCACTCACAGAAGTTGATTCTTTCAATGCCAGTTAGCTCTGATAGTGCAATAGATCCCTTTATGTCCAGTGGTGGTCTGTTGCTGAATACCAGTGCTTACCGCTTTTCTAGGTACAGGTCCCAGTAGCCATGGTGTCTGGGATTCCACCAGACCATACAGACAATGTGGTGTGGGGTTCTTATTGTCTTTCTCGTGGATATATGTGCTCCTCCCAAACATTTATGATATATAATGATGATGATAATCATATGCGGTCAACTCAACTCTGACTTATGGCAACCCTTTTCAGGGTTTTCCAGGTAGAGAATACTCAGAAGTGGTTTACCAATCCTTTCTTCTGTGGGGTGCCCTGGGACTGTGCAGCTTGCCCAAGGCCACACAGGCTGGCTCTTCTCCCAGGAGGTACAGTGGGGAATCCAACGTTTTCCTTTCGTTTTTCCCCTTCCTGCTAATTGGTATCCAAAGGTATACTGCCTCTGAACCCAAGAATGGGTTCAAGAAGAGCCAAGGAATGTGCAGCTCCTGGCACTCCAGATGGTGCTGGACTCCAGTTCCCATCATCCCTCACCATTGGTTTTGCTGGCTGGGGTTGATGGAATTTGCAGTTCAACAACATCCGGAGGAACCTATGTCCTTTGGCCTGTATTAAACTACCCTGCCTAACAAATTTATACAAACTCTTCATTACTTTGCTTAGTCCCTGTTTTAGAGCCATCTGAGCTAGCCTCCACCACAACCGGCAACAGTAGCCCATTCCACAAACTGATGAGGGATGATCTAAAAATGTACTTTGTGTTGTTTGCCATAAATTGATTGAGTCGACTGTCAATCAATTTAATTTATTTACTTGCAATCAGAGTTTAGAAAGGTTACTTTGTTCAGATTATACCTCCCAGAAGTCTGGCACTCATAGCCCCCCCCCCCAAAAAAGAGTAACTATCCCAAATTCTGTAACAGAATCTGACCACATACAACAAAGGAGCATAAGGCAAACTGTCTCAGAGGTGATCAGAACATCTGGAGTCATGTTACTATCTGATCATCAGCTTAATGTGATAATATAGGGAGAAGCAACCTCTGACTTTGTTCATGTTTTTGAGCTTCCGCTCCCCTGAACCTTCACCGTTGGGCAAGCTGGCTGGTGCCGGTGGAGTGGCAAAGCAAAAAGATCCAGTGAACCGCAAGTGGCCAACCATAGTTGTAGTGCAGCTTGATTTCCCCATCGCCACATCCAGGATGATCGAAAAAAGCTCAAGGGTGGGTAATACAGGGAATAGATTGTCTGCATGCTATCCGGAGCTCTCCAGAGACAGGGCATGTTAGAAATATCCAAACCAATGAAGTAACCCCTACACTATCTTGGAAAAGTTACTGTTGAGGGTGCCACACCCGAGGTTCCTCCACCCAACAGGCTGGCTAGGGGAGTTTGGGAATTGTAGTTTCATATTATGTGTGTTGAGTTTGCCAGTCCAAGACATCCTGATGTGGACAAATTTGAAAAGGGATCAGACAAATTATCTTAGAGCCAGTGTAGTGCACTGGAGAGAGTGATTGATTAGGACTCAGGAAACCTGAGTTCAAATTCCCACTCAGTCATGGAAACTCATGAAGGTTAATGATAAAACCCTTTCGTAAATATCTCATTTACCTTAAAATACCTTATTGGGGTCACTATACATTGGATGTGACTTGATGGCATATAACAACCTGGGACACTTAACAGTTCGTCATCATCTTAGAACTGCAGAGCTGGAAGGGGCCACTAGAGGTCATTAAGTCCAGCCTCCGTCAAGGAGGCCCAGTGAAGAATCGAACTCCCAACCTCTCAGCCAGAGAACTAAACAACGGAGCTATCCAGCAATTACTAGCCATGGTGCTCAAGATGTTCAGTATGTCTCTCGGTACTAATTATTAGGGGATGTAAATGGGAGTATACTGATCTGTCCTGCTGATGGTTTTCCCATAGGCCTCTAGTTGTAACTAGCAGCTTTAGTGCCTGGGGTTCCAGTGCTCTGTTGGTTAAGCTTAAGTCATGTAAGATGTGTAGCTGCAAGGAGAGAATGGATGAATGGGGAGTAATCGTACCATGATCTGAACACAGGAACAACTACATTGATTCTGAATGGAGCCTGCCCATTTTGGGGTTTATTCGTGCCCAGGGAAGAGCAGCTTACAAGTGGTATCCATGCCTGAGGTGGGCACATTTGTACCCTTCTTGTTGCAAATGTCAACAGGCGAGTTGGCCCCATCCAGCAGCAAATTTTTGCACCCTCTAACATTTCAGTATCCTGGGTCAAAGCCCCAGTTGCAGCAGCCTAGCTATAGCTCTGCTATTTGGCCTTGCTGCAAACAGAAGGCTGGTTTCAATAGGTCTTTGGTTTGCTCCAGGATAGGTTCTTCCTATCTTTCTTTGTTGCTGTGATGATCATTCCCTCATTTCTCTCCTAGGTCCACCAGCAGAGTCCTGTCTGCTGAACCATGAGGATCCTCCCAGAGCCCTACTGAGACCCCCAAAACAGTCAAAGCGCTCACGGGCGGCCTTCTCCCACACGCAGGTCATTGAGCTGGAAAGGAAGTTCAGCCACCAGAAGTACTTGTCTGCTCCAGAGCGAGCCCACCTGGCCAAGACTCTCAAACTCACTGAAACCCAGGTGAAAATCTGGTTCCAGAACAGAAGGTATAAGACGAAGAGGAAACAGTTAGCCTCAGAACTTGGTGGCTTTGAGAAGACCTCTCTTGCTCCAGTCTTCAGAGACAATGATTTTCCCAGGGCGACATTAGCCCTGTCTGTTTACCACACCTATCAGTACAATCCATATGTTTACTACCTAAACAGCTGGAATCCTTTCTTCTGGTAACGGTTCTTGAGCAATCTCGTGTAGTCTAAAAACCACTGTCACTTACCAGCACTGGCTTTCCTACATGGAATGAAATTCCAGACAGACTTTGCCTGAGATACTTGGGTGTTCTTCTCTTCCTCCTTCATGGTGGGCCTCTTGGGGCTTATTTGGTACTCTAAAGTCTCCAACTATGGGTTGTACTGTGTGCACCATGAGGCTGTTCAGATGCCTTCACATATAACAATGTGCAGATGTTATGGTGCTTAAAAAAATATGGACATTGTTCCTCAAAGCTGTGCAGTAAGGCCATGACCCCATGGCATACTTGTTTTGTAGCAGTGGTGGAATAATAAATTTGGAAATGTAGGCACTCATCATGACCATCACAATAGCCAGCCCCTATCCCACTCCAATTAAGGAAAGTGCAGAAAATGCAGGATTGAGTCATAGCAGCAAATACAGAACAGGTCTTTTGCAAAGTTAATGGCTCTTAATTGCCCGTTCAAGACCAAACTATGCTCAAATACAGCAGGGACAGCCTGCCGCAGTATATTGTTCCTTGGAAAATCCTTTTCTCCTTCAGCTGCTGTAGATTGCAGCTAAGCACAAAGGGAACAGGGACCTGAGGGGATGGGGGATGGTATTACAATCCTTGCAGTTCAGTACGTCTTGGGGTTTTGACCCTGTGAACCCAGGCCCAACTACACCATCAGTTTGTAGTGAAAGATCTGCAACTTGTCAAGATATGCTTTGAGAGAGATTTGAAATAATGAGAGCCCAGAGTCCCCCATCTGGTGCAAAATTGCTGCTGGACCAAACAACCAATACTGGGCTAATATTGCTCAAATAATCTAACATTTTACTGTCAAATAATCTTACATTTTACTGTAAGCCGCCCAGAGTAGACATGGTCTAAATGGGCAGGATATAAATCTAACAAAAAATAAATAAACATGGTCCAGGGAATTCTAGGAGCTGTCATTCAAAAGAAGTAACTTACTCCATGGGGAAAAAATCATAAGTCAACAAGGAAGCACATCCTTCGTATGCACGGTGCAGGGTTTAACCCCCAACATGAAGGGTGTGGCAACACAATAATCTTTAACAGACCTCGGAAAAGTTCCTTTCTTGGACACTAGTTTCAGAAATCCCCGCGTCAGCATAGTGGAGAATAGAGGGCTAGAATTCCAACTGTTGAGGGGATTCTGGGACCTGGAGTCTCAAAAGTAATATTTCCTTGCTCTGGAAAGTGTTGGTAGCTTTCCTCTCACCAAGTCCAGGCCTGGGGCTAAATTTCGCATGAGTTACCTGCCTCCTTTGCATCTAATGCTCAGAGTTTTAAAACTGCAAATCAAGGCAGCTGTTGGGGGAATCGGTGGAGGTGCACAGTGGGAATTGCCCCATCCTCCCCTGCCTGTGGTCCTAAAGAAAATCTCTCTCTGAAGTTAATGATCCAGTCAATGCACTTTCAGAGACAAAATGCACTCAGAAAAAAACACATCCAGCTCAAACCATGACAATCTGGAGACAGTAACCCAGCATACAAGAAGCAGACCCTGCTTATGAGTGGCACACACTCAAAGGGGTAGAACTGAGCTGTTGAACCATGTGGCATTCTGTGCCACAAAGACGTTCATTCAAACATCACAGGCCAATTGGAGATTTTTTTTTTTTTTTAAATGCTTTTCTTTCTAAGTTTATAAATCCTTTGGTTTTAAGGGATTAATCAACTGACTTTTCAATTTCACGGGTGTAGTGTTAAAATCTTGATGGAAGTGCCTTTCTGAGCTGCTGAAAGAGGTGAGAGACAAGGTAATCATCAAAACCAATAATCCAGTGCCGTCAAGTCAATTCTGATTTATGATGACCCTTTTCAGGGTTTTCCAGGTAAAGAAAATTACCTGGAAAATACTCATTACCTGTGGATGCAACCTTCTTCTGAGGGCACTTCTGGGACTATGCAGCTTACCCAGGGCCAAACAGGCTGGCTTTACAGTTGAATAAATCACACTGTGGAAGTCTTTAACTTAAAAAAAAAATTGGCTCATTTTCTTTTCTTTTTATAACAATGCAATTATTAAACACATCTGGAGGGCAAGAGGTTGGGAAAGGAGTCTCTATTCCGGCTGCCGTCTAATAGGTTTAAGATGTTGAAACAGCGACAGGCTTCTCAAATCTATTTCATTTTTTTTTACCTAGAAGTCCAAGGCATATGCAAAAAAGCACACACTTGAATTTAAAGAACAGGGTCACTTTGAACAGATTTTGTGCTCATGGTCGCTTTGGGAGAGATTTTTTTAAAGTTCCTTTTTTGGGCTTTTTCCCCCCAGAACCATCAACACCCCGACCAGCCTGCTAACTGACCTTGTTGGATGAGAAACGTGAGGGGTTGATATTTTAAAAAGCAATTTTTCCAATCTCTGCTTTCATACAGAATTGTGTAATTGAAGTGAGAAAAGCCATTTTGTGGCAGCTGCTATGAGAGCTGTCCCAAGACATTTTGAGGCCTGAGGTGAAGGAAAAGATGGTATTCCACCTAGTTTCCTGTGGTGTTGTATTTGGACTGGGACTTGGAAGGTCCTGGTTCTAGTCCCCATTGAGGTATGAAATTCTCTGGGCGACGTTGAGGTAATCTGTCTCTCTCAGCCTGACTTACCTTGTGGGGGTGATTATGAGGAGAAACTGAAGAGGAGAGTTATGTACACAGCCACCAGTCATTGGTGGGAATGCAGGTTATCAATATAACTAACAAATAAAGAACAATAAATGAATGACCAAAAGGATACTGGATTGGCTGTCACCATTATTAAAAACATTACATTTTAATATTACGTATATGGATATATTGTAATATAATATGTAAATCATTGCATTTCTTGAACAGCTTTTTTTTAAAAAATCACTCCTCTTACATTTAAAATTTTAAAGATCCACATAAGCATTAGTAATGGGATATGGCGGAATAGATCAGTGGTTTAGGTATCTGGCCGAGGAGTCAGAGGTTGAGAGTAGAGAAGGGCACAAATCACCGGGTCAGCAGTTGATGCTGGTTCATTTAGCACCTGAGCAGGTGTTTGGAGCTTCAAAGCGTCACCTCCTCCAGTGGGTGCCTACTTGGAGGCAGCGGCCTACCCCCCCCCCAGGTGCTCTGCCTCTGAGAGGGCACCCTCCAGAAAAGGCAAGGCTTTGAAGCACCGAATACCAGCCAATAAACGAACTGTTCATGCCCATCTCTAGTTGGGAGTTTGATTCTGCCCTGTGCCTCCTTGACACAGTGGATTTGATGATCCATAGGGTCCCTTACAACTCTGCAGTTCTATGATGATGATGATGATGATGCATCAAAGGCAGCCAGCTATCTTAGCATCACACAAGGAACACTTGTGTGGCAAACAGTTCCATTCTAGATGACCTCTCCTAGCATCTGTTCCTAGTGATGACCAACGCACTCTGCCCAATAGTAGGGTTGCCTCCACCAGCGGTAAAGTTGGGAGCCAGAAACCGTGGGCGAATCTACTCCTCATTACCTGCAGATGCAACCAAGGGATCTTAATCTACTGCCTCCCCCTGCTCAACTCGGTTAGACACCCTTTCCTACCAGTCTGGCGATGTTTCCAATAGAACAAGAAGACAATCTCAAAAAAGCAGGCACAGCATCTTGGTTTGCTCTGTCTTGTAATACTTTCGCGAGACACTTAATACAACTGTTTGGTAACAGAGAAAAGAGAACACTATTTTACGCAGCAACAAATTAACTCCTTAGCTGCTTATTTATGAATATTTACAAACCACTTATCTCTGAAGATTTCAAAGTGAGATGCAACAACAATAAGCATACAGCATCAATACAATGCACAAAATGAAGCTACAGTATTCCCATTGTCCACAAAATGAATGAATGAATGAATGAATGAATGAATAATAAATAAATAAATAAATAGCTGCCTTCACTTCGAATGCGGGTGGAGACTGCTGTCTCTTTGCCTACTCTGAATACAAATTCAGCTGCCAATCAACTTTTGGACATCTCTGGGGAGGGGGCTTCTTGCTTGCCTCAGGCAGCCAAATGTCTGTGGCACACCGCACACGTTTTTCAGGCATGCACCTCCAGTGTAAACTGGGAATTTGACAAAACAAATACATCATAGCCAAAAGCCGGGGTTACATTTTTGAACAGGCATAACAAGCCTAGATTTGTTGATTTGAAACAACACTTGTGTATTGAACGTTATGCATCTTCCTTTAATGAGAATAGATGTATATCTGGAAACCCAATGATAACCGGCTGTACCTACATCTGCTTTCCTTATCCTCCAGCTGGGCTAGACTATATGGAAACCCAACAGCCAGCATAATGGGATGTTGGGATTTATATATAACAAAGGACCCGAGGTGGCTTACATCATTAAAAGATAATATTTGAAGCTAAAAACAATGAATATACAAAGGTGGCTTACATCATTAAAAGACAATATTTAAAGCTTGCACTCCTTTATTCTGAATTACCTGCCTTGGAGAGAATAATCATCTTTGTGTCCTGCTTATGAGAACCTCACAAAGGCTATGGCTGATCCCACCGTGAGGCAGAGAGAGACAGTTGGCTCAGGGAGCAGATTTTGTTAATTATTTAAGTTATTGTTACACAAACATAGAGCCACACACACATATATAAGCACACGTACTTTATATTGTATACATATATATTCACATGTGTGTGTGTGACACACAAACACACACACAGAGAGAGAGAGAGAGAGAGAGAGGTCATTGACAAGAATGAAGAAATTGACTAATATACACATAGAAAGGCTCACATATGTATGTAAACATACATATATTTTATAAACACACATACACACACACACACACACACACACATATATATATATAGAGAGAGAGAGAGAGAGAGAGAGAGAGAGAGAGCTTTTAGCTGCCAGGGGTTCTTTTTCAATTTTCAGTCTCCTGTGCTAAAACAATCTGGTTTGTGGTGGGTGCTATACAGGGTCCTGAACCTATCAGGTGGCTGGGGATTGCCATATGCTGCTGTGTTTTAGAAGCTAAAAGGTCTTGGGCCAAGCCAGACCCCCAAAAAAATATGTCCGGCTAGCACTGGAAACTGAATACTGGACCTCGTAAGCTTTTGATTTCATCTAGCAGGGAAGCTCTTGTGGCCTGTTATTCTCCTTTTGCAAAACTGTTCATGTTAACTTCATGCTGCAGAACCCAGAAAAGATTTGTTTCAGGGTGCAGCTTCCAGAATCTCTCCAATCAGTTCATCCTGGTTGCAGGAAATCTGGAAAGCAGTCTACAAGAGTAACTTTTCTAAGCTTCGTAGCATGGAAAGACACCCAGGGATACTTTCAAACAGTAATATTGAACAATGGCAGCAAAACTTTGGAACTGCACCCATGCCTGGAGCACAGCCAACCCTAAAAGCAGAGAAGAAGCTTTGTGTGAACAAGTACTCCATCAAATAATACTTGCTTGTTTTCTAGCAATCCAGAATGTAGCATATCCTATCTTGCAAAATGTTTCTCCCCAGTTCTTTTATCTTGCTCTGTAGAGGCTGCATATTCTGGGAGAACCAGCCTCCACTCTTCACCAGCATTAAGAGAGGAAGGTCATCACCAAACAACGAAAACAATGTTTCAAAGCCAAGCCTGCTGCTTATCCACTTTCTAAAATGTGATCCTGCCAAATGTTTCTTTCCAGTCTCTCTGTCTTTCACCAAACAAGAAGCCCCTTTAAGCATCAAAAGCAGCAATAATATTAGAGCATCATTGTTCTGATGTAGAGGGCTTATTTCAACATGGTTGTCTCTCAGGACTGTCCCTACCATAAGGCAGAGTGAGGCAGACACTGCCGGTGGCAGATGCTGGGGAGGGCAAGAAGCAGCATCAAAATCATAGAATAAATGAATTGAAAGGGGCCTATTGAGGCCAACCGCCTGCTCAAGGCAGGAATCCAGATCAAAGCAGATCTGACAGATGGTTGTCCAATGTTCTCTTGAATGCCTCCAGTGTTGGAGTGCTCAACACCTCCCGAGGACATTGGTTCCATTGTCATACTGCTCTAACAGTTGAGAATTTTTTTTCTGATATTCAACTGAAAACTGACTTCCTGTAACTTGAGCCTGTTATTACATGTCCTGCACTCTGGGATGATCAAAAACTGATCCTGCCCCTCCTCTGGATGACCACCTTTCAAGTATTTGAAAAGTGCTATCGTATATCCCCTCAGTCTTCTTTTCTCAAGGCTAAACGCGCCCAGTTCTCTCAGTCTTTCCTCATAGGGGTTTCCAGTCCCCTGATCATCCTTGTTGCCCTCCTCTGAACTTGCTCCAGTTTGTTGGCATCCTTCTTAAAGTGTGGCATTCAGAACTGGCCACAGTACTCTGTTGTTGTTTAGTCGTTAAGTCGTGTCCGACTCTTCGTGACCCCATGGACCAGAGCACGCCAGGCCCTCCTGTCTTCCACCGCCTCCCGGAGTTGGGTCAAATTCATGTTGGTCGCTTCGATTACACTGTCCAGCCATCTCGTCCTCTGTCGTCCCCTTCTCCTCTTGCCTTCACACTTTCCCAACATCAGGGTCTTTGCCAGGGAGTCTTCTCTTCTCATGAGATGGCCAAAGGATTGGAGCCTCAGCTTCAGGATCTGTCTTTCCAGTGAGCAGTACTCTAGATGAGGCCTAACCAGTGTCGAATAGAGGGGGATTAGTAACTCGGGAAATACTGAAGGACAAGGTTTTGACTTTTAGTGACTGCCCTACTTGTGTCCTCCAATTGAAGCACCTTTTAAAGGGCTGCCATTTCTCACATTATGCCTCCCCTGATTTCCAGGTATGTAGACAACTGGAAGAGGAGAAAACATGAATTTTTGAGTGTGAGATGGCTTTGAAGTCTAAGCATCCATCTCCACCCATTCCCAGCTAAGGTCAGGACTCACTAGTTCAGCATGAATATGTTCATGTGAGGCTCATGCTTGCACAAACTCCCCACAGCTCTGACATCAAAAGGCCTTGCTTCCTGATCTCCTCAAATCTTCTGAAGAGGGAAGCTTAAACACCCTGATGCCTCAGATTCAATGGGAGGGAAGGAGCACTATACCACGTTGGGCACATTTTGTCTGTTTCTGGAAGCTGAGTAAGGTTAGGCCTGGATAGTACTTGGATGGGTTCCTACAGAGAATTTGGGATGCTGAATTGGATAAGGGTCATAGCTTACTGCTAATGAACATGCTTTCTATGCCAAGTCTCTAGTTAAGGGCCAGGAAATATTAATAACATTCTGGATGTTTGTTGATGACAATTATCATATGTCTTCAGATCAATTCTGACTTACTGCAACCTTTCTCAGGGTCTCTAAGTATAAATTCCTCAGAAGTAGTTTACCAAGGCATCCTTCTTGTCGCATTCTTGAGTAGAATGGGCATGAACTGCCTCTTCAGCAGTTCGTCCTGGTTCGTTTGCTGCTCCAACTCGTGTTCTGTGGATCAGTGCCCTGCCTCCTCCGGCAGGTGCCCACTCAGAAGCAGCGCCTGGAGGAGGCGGGGCAGGGAAGCTGGGACACTGTCTCGGAGGGGGCACCTGTTGGAGGGGGCAGGGCACTGAACCACGGAACACCTGTTGGAGTGGTAAACAAATTGGGGGAAACTACCAAACCAGCAGTTTGTGTCCATCACTATTCCAGGGTGGTGCAATTTGCCCAAGGCTACCCAGGCTGGTTATTCTCCTGGTAGACACAGAAGAATCCTGGCACAGGGTTGGGACAACACTGCCCATCAGAAGGACGATGTCTCCAAACAGAGAACTATTCTTCATATAGCTAGTCCCCCTCACTGCAGAGTGCTTTTGAAATTAAGCTACAGGCAGAATGTGGCCCAATGGCTAGAAGATGGCCACTTTAGCTCTAAAGGAAATAGATTCAGTAAAAGGGAAAGGGGGGGGGAGTCTGTTTCTGGAACATACTTGATGGGGAGAGTGAAATGATCTTTCCCTCCTTGGGAACCAAGCCAGTTTGGCAGGTCGGAGGAGGCAAGGAGGGGGGGCAGCAGGAAGGGCTGAATGTTTTGATAACCAAATAATCTCAACGTGTTAATTAAAGCATTAAAATGTCAGCAAGGATGAGTGGAAATGATACACTTCTTCTTGATGAATGGGGTAGGAGGAAAACCCAGCCCAGCCATGGAGACATGAAAGGCTTTGCAGCTTTCAAAAAAAGAAAGAAAAAGTCACTCCTGTTTGTCATCTGCGGGAAGACAGAAGGCATCATTGAGTGTCTGTCAGTGAGCGTCACGCTCCGCCACGAACGGCTCTATCAAGATGAAATAGTGTCGAAGGCTGATATTAACACCGAGGCCTGTTCCTGCCAAATCACTTTATTTCAAGCCAGGGAGTGGGGTGGGAAGAAAACTGCTCGGGGACTAATATTTGCATGCAAGCAGCTGTGCTCTTGGCAGGCGGGTCGAGGCCAAAAAAAAAGCAGCTACCCAACCCAAGGAGCAACCTGCAGGGTGGAAGGATGCGGGAACAGGTGGACTCACCAAGAGACTGGCATCTTTCCTCTGCTCCATGATGGGAAAACTCTCTTTGGGGACTACAAATCCCAGAACCCCCACCCAAGAGGGCCACTAATCAGGCTGATGTGGAATTTTGGGATTCGTAGTCCAAATTGGAACTTTTCTCTTCATTGCCTCTGCTATGGGGCCAGCTCCAGGTTCAGGGGTTATCCTGGCACGGTACCTTCAGCTGACTCTCCTAGTGACATGAGTGACGTTAGACTTACTGTCAGGGAAGAAAAAAATACTTTATTTCTATGCTAGCTTGGAGTACAAATGACTGGTGCTGAGCTCCTAGCTATTAAATAGGAACAATTACTCTGAACACTAGAAATAAGGTAAAAATAGAAAATGTACGTTTATTGTTTCAGGCAATCCATCCAGGAATAGTGCAGCAGAAATACCCTCAAAACTTAATTACAGAAACCCCTAAGGCTGGCTTCTATGGCTGCTCAGTTATTATGGAGAAGCCATGTGAGCCTGCCTCTCTAAAGCTAATAAGTGACTTGTTTGCCATCAAGTCAATTCCAACTTCCGACAAGCCTTCTCCGGGTTTTCTCAGCATAAAGTACTGAGAAGTATTTAACCGTTCCTTTCTTCTGGGGACACTCTGTCGGTGGACGTTAAAATTAGGAAGTAACTTCAGAGGGAGGAGGAGGAGGAGATGAACCTAAAATGAGCAATCTAGACATAGATCTACGAAAGACAACAAGGGACGACATACCTTGTTTGCTCATCTGCCTATCCTCTGTGCCGCAAGGTTCAGATGATCTCTTGCTACATGGATTAGTGCTCCATTACTAGAATTCCACCCTCCATTTTGGTCACACCTCTCCTCTTCTTTGGCTGTGCTTAAATGGCCATCCTCCCCCTCACAAAACTACCCAGAACTCTCTGGAGGAAGGCAATGGCTTCTTAAACAGGTTGATCTGGTAACGTACATATGCCCAGAATTGCCTAAACCAGCCTTTTAAAAACTGGGGCGTTCCTGACATGATGGACTACAGCTCCCATGATCTCGCACAAAGTTTTGATTATTGGAAGCATTTTGTTTTTTAAAAGGAGGGTTTGCAATGGATTGAAACTTCACACAAGCATGTTAATCCCTGGGTTTGAACTCTGTGACCTGCAGAAGCTGAAATGCTGTTTACATTTTTGTGACATTGGCTTATTTACATGGGCAGACTCTTGAATGATAACTTCCCTTCTCTGGATTTAAACCTCACGGTATCTACATCGAGATTGCCCATGAAGGAAAGCTCTGATATCATTCCAGCTCCAGGTGGAATTTTTCCACTTTGATGAGAGCAATACCTTGTTTGACTCAGAGTCAAGCACGGGTGTCTCTGTTAGTGCTTCCCTGCCCACTTGATCCATGCATCCATGATCCATGAGCCCCAGTGATCTGGTTACCGTGGGAAAGCAAAACAAGAACGCGTTAACAAACGTTCAACCATACTGTCTGCTTAGCAAAAGCAATACCGCTGGATTCAGTCAAGAGGTGCATAAAAAAGTAAGATTCCATTGCATAGAAAATGCATCCAATTCTAACTTATTTTTATTATTGGTTAGGCTCCAATAACATCATCATCTTATCTGGTTGGCCTCTATGCACCAATATCTTACTATGCTTCTGTGTCCTCCAGTTTAAAACTAATTATGTCCCTTGCTACCAATCAACACAGAGAATTGGTCCCATTTCTAGCCCTGCTCTTAAAGAAAAGAGGATGGAAATGGGTTGGACTGGGTTAGGTATAGGGCAAAAAAGGTATTATTCAGGAATACGGCAGCAGGCGTAGAAAGCAGAGGGTCAACACCCAGAAGCTCAAGAGAACATGGACAAGGGTCAGAAAACTCCAGAAATATGGAGCTGAAGTCCATATCCTGAGATGGTCAAAAGTAGACAGGAGATGCTACAAAGCTAGGTTGAAGGAACTGTGCGTCTTTAGCTTGGATCAAAGAGGAGCACTGTGGTTTAAGCATCTGGCTGTGGAGCTAGAGGTTGGGAGTTCAATTCTCCACTGTGCCTCCTTCTGTTGCTCCTTGATGATCCATAAGATCCCTTCCAGCTCTGCAGTTCCAAGATTAAGACTGAAAGCCTGTGGTGTAATCCTAAATTTTCTGAACACAAGCACACATCATGATGGTCTTTCTCCTTTCCAAAGACAGACCAGAATCTACATTGACGAACTGCTTCTAGCTATTCTTCTCTTTGTCAGAAGCAGCTCTTTTTAAAGCTAAAGGGTCTTAACTATCCATTCCAGATCGAGCGGCCCTGTGCTACTTTATGTTAAAAAAGGGATACCACTCAAGAATACTGTATATGGTTTCTCTAGCTGGTATGAAGATTGAAGGTAAGCTCAGAGAGCATGGAAAGGTCAAGGTGGGTGCAATCACCCCTGCTAATTGAAAAGTCTAGGCACTTTAGACCAGTTAGCCCTGATTCCTCTTCATCACTGCTGAGACCAAATAACAGTCTTTCAATGTTTGAATAGCAAATGGAATATGGCAAAGACTTGTTCTGTGATGCCCCTGAAGGCAGAACTGTAGCAGAGTTTTGAATTTCTGCTAAAAATTCCTTTGTGCTATGCAGTAGAAATATAGAGATTGAGAGAGGAAAATGGCTACAAAATAGTCCACTCCTTTCTGATTAACTGGTACTTAAGGTCTCAATAGGGACGTGGTGGCGCTGCGGGTTAAACCGTAGAAGCCTCTGTGCTGCAAGGTCAGAAGACCAGCTGTCGTAAGATCGAATCCACGCAACGGAGTGAGCTCCCGTCACTTGTCCCAGCTCCTGCCCACCTAGCAGTTCGAAAGCATGTAAAAATGTGAGTAGATAAATAGGTACTACCTCGGTGGGAAGATAACGGCATTCCGTGTCTAGTCGCGCTGGCCACGTGACCACGGAAACTGTCTTCAGACAAACGCTGGCTCTAAGGCTTGGAAACGGGGATGAGCACCACGCCCTAGAGTCAGACACGACTGGACTAAATGTCAAGGGGAACCTTTACCTTTACCTTTAAGGTCTCAATAACTCACTTTAAGGCATTTGTTAGAGAAAGAATAAAAACATTTCATTACTTAGAGTCACAAACAGATCAACAGCAAATAACCTACAAACTGACTTCAACAGACTAAAGAGAGGGGGAAAGAACACTATGTAGAGAGGCAGGGCTCTCTTTGAATTCAGAGACCGGAAAGAACGATTGGTTAATGTTGGATAGATTGTCAGTCATTCCAACCCAGAAAAGTCCCTCCCAGTCACTCAAACCACAGACAGCATGCAAGGTTGCAAAAACTCCAACAAGGACTACCCAAAATTAGCAACACCACAGCAGGGTAAATTTGGGTTGAATATTATTTCTTAAAGGTAAGGACAATTTTACCATGGATCTACAGATGGAAAAGGATTTGTTGGGTGCAACAGTCTGAACAAAGATAGCATGTTCCCACATGTGAGAAGAAATGCACCACAGCTTAAAAACTTTGTGTATTGGCAAGACTGGAAGGATTTTTCAGAGGCAAAAAGTGTATGCCAAGCAATGTACCCATTTTAAAATGCAAAGGGCCAAAGTGCATACAGCAGAAAATATCTCTAGCCACATGTTTCAGCTATATGCATTTTGGCCCTTTGCATTTTAAAATGGGCACATTGTTTCACGAAGGGAAAGGTAAACCACTTTGGAGTATTCTGTACCTAGAAAACCCTGTTAGAGATGGGCACGAAACGCCAGTTTGGCAGTTCGTGCCAGTTTGTTTCTCAGTCAAACAGGTGTTCAGTGCTTTCCAGTCCCGTCTCCTCCAGCAGGCGCCCATTCAGAGGCAGCGCCCCAGTGAGAGCCGCCTCTGAGTGGGTGCCTGCTGCAGGAGGCGGGGCTGGGAAGCGCCAAACATCTGTTCAGCCGAGAAACGAACCAGCACAAACCACCGAAACAGTGGTTCGTGCCCATCTCTAGTCACCATTGTCAGAATTGACTTGATGGCAGACAATTATTGTTATTATACACCTCCCTCTTGGGGAGGGGGGTGGATCAGTTCTATAAAATGTGCAAAGGGTCAAATGTGTAAGCAAATACGAAATGTTAAGGAAAAGGCACAGAAGATTTCAGCAAAGGAAAAGAGGCATCATAAACTAGTAGTAAACAAAGGTAGAAAATGTAGGGAAGATCCAAAGAAACATAAAGACATCGAGGTGGCATGCAAGTGGGCTGACAAAAGGAGACTTCTTTGACTCCTTTCTCGACTCCTTCTAGACACCTAAAAATACGATCAGGAAACTCAGGGAGCTGCTGAACGAGGTGATCCGGGTGCCGAAGGAGAGGCATCCCCTAAAAGCGAATGGGTGCCTCTCCATCAGGACATCTCTTCCATTAGCAGAAAGCAGCTCCTGGATTTGACCTAGGATATTTGCCAGACACTCTCATATATCAAAAGTTCTCACTGTTAGTGTTTCATTTCCTCCTGGTTGGGTATCGAATAAACAAATGTGAGGTTATCAGTATTTTTAAGTAAGAGAGATAAAACTATTTTTTTCCCTAATGACTCAGAGGTTACTCATCCAAAGCTTCATTTGTTTCTTACAAGGTGCCACTATCCAGAATGGACGCAAGACAGAAGATCTTTGTTCCCCCTCAAAAGCAACTTTTCAGAAACGTTGGAAACAGAATTTCCAATACAATTTTTTTTTGTACTCAGAAGGAAAGCCTAATGAACTGATAGTATTTGTGCTATTTTCCCAGTAAAGGTGGTAAAAAACAATCTATCCACAGTTGAAAAATAAGAATAAATAGGATCTGCAACAAAATGTCACAGTGTGAAATGTTATTGTTCAGCATCTACCGCATCACTCCATTTTCGCTCTTTTCCTGCTTCTTCCAAGCAGTCATTCAGCAGCCCCTGGCAACAGAGAATGCTCAGTCTTCATTGGACTGCTTTTGGTGTCCCTAAACTCCAAACATTAGTCTTTGTCTTTTTTGGAAAAAGATCTGTAAACATCTTTGAACCTATTCAGACTTAAGGCAGGGCATTTTTGAGGGATTTATTATGGAAATAGTATGAGTATGTTGGACTGGGACCTGGGGAGATTTGCATGCTGGTCCCCACTGAATCATGAAACTTACTGAGTAACCTTGGGCCAGTCATTCTGAATTTGGCTTCCCCCACAGGTTTGCTGTGTTGAAGTTTTGTTTTGTAACCTCGCATGCTGTTTGTAGTTTGTGTGACTGGGAGGGACTTTTCTCGGCTGGGGTGACTATCCAGCACTAACCAATCATTCTTTCCAGTCTTTGATTTTAAAGAGAGAGCCTCGCCTCTCTGCTGAACTTTTCTTTTCTATCTCTTTCCTGGGTTGGTGCCAGTTGTTTGTTTGCTGTAGATCTGTTCAGCTGGTTGCTAAGTATGTGTGCAATAAAGAAAGCAACATACACAAGTCTGTAATTTCAAGCAACCAAAGAAATGTTTTTAACTCTTTCTACTACAAATGTCTCGGAGTGAGTTACTGAGACTTTAAGTGCTAGTTAATGAGGAAGGGGTGGACTCTGGGAAACTTATAACTATTCTCTTCTGTGGATCTCTGTTCTTCTATTGCACAGCAAAAGGAGACTTTTACCAGAAGTTCAAAACTCTGAGGCATACTGTGGAGGCAAAATGGGGAGGAGGAGAGCCATATTCTCCATCTAGAGTTCTTTGGGAAGAAAACGAGATCTAACAATAATGAACAATGAAATGCCCCTCAGCATTTGCTGCCTGAGGCCATTGCCTCACCCTGACTCATAGTAGGGCCAACCATAACCACAAAGCCACCCTTCCTGCTGCCCTGGAGGAGGGTATTTTGATCCCTGAGCTGCAGCCGGGTTCCCTTCCCATTCAGGCACCTCACTGCAGAACATCTGCCTCTATTTGACAAGCTAACAGGATTCTTCCCCTCCTTCTTTTGAATAGCCTTTGGTTCAGTATTGACAGTATGTCAAAGCCTTCTTGTCCTATATTTGCACCAGTAAAAGGAGGAATTACGGGGAGTGTTTATCTAATAAAATCTCTTTCATCAGCTGACAGCCCCATCTCTATTTGGAAAGCAGACTTGGAGGTACAGCCAGCTTTAACCCCTCTGCACACACCTTGTTAAAAACAATGATACATGGAGAAGGAGAACTGACCTTGAGGCTTCATAAAAAGGAGATTAAGGATCTTTGAGGGAATTACTGATCAGTGATGATCAGGCTGAGGCGGTGAGTTCCACTTAGGACAATTAGCCACGTGGATTAAGAAACAGGAGTTCAATTGCTTCTTGGTCCGGAGATAAGAATGTGAAAAGAGTCAAAGCAAAGCAAATCAGAGACTATCTATCCCAGAAGTGGACAATGCTGACATTTCCAGGTCCAAATTCAGAACCTGGGAATGCCACAATGTGCCATTTTAAAAAAGAATCAAACACAGCATGCTTCAGATTTCTATTTGGAGGGGGGGGGGCTAAAAGGATCGTGAAGTTTCCCCAAATGTCTCTAATCCAGTGGTTCCCAAACTTTTTTCGACTCTTGGCCCCCTTGACACACTGGCCACTGGCTGCAGCTCCCCCGATATGATACTTTGGGTGGAGGGGGAGAAAGGAGAAGGGAAGGATGAGAGGATTCTGCAGTGGCCCTGGCTGGGTTTGGCAGTGCCCCGGGACACGGCAGCACACCGTTTGGGAACCACCGGTCTCATCTGAAACCCATTGCTTCTGGAGGCTTCCAGGAGCTGAAACAGGTGTTTGTGTGTGTGTGTGTGTTTTGACCAAAAGAACTGAGGGAAGGTGCTCTGGGATCAGCTTGGGGGTTTACATCCAGCTCGCCGTCAGTAGATTGCCTACCTCTGAGCCAACTCAATATTCTACCTCTACAGCAGCTCACCCAGTGCCTCTGGGAAGCCCACCAGGAGGACGTGAGTGCATAAGCCTTTGCCTGCAGGGCTGGCCCCGACCATTCAGCAGACCGAGGATGACACCCCAGAGGGCAATTGCTAGGAAGGAGCAGCAGAGCCACTACAGGAAGCTGCTGTGTGGCAAGTACGCTGCCCTCTTTCCTGCCTTCAGCTGCAGCACTACATCTGGAAGGTTATGGCTGCCCGCTCCTATACACAAGGCGACTAGGACTATTTATCAAAAGACACTAGGAAGCTCTTCCATGTTTTCCCTCAGGAATATACATCTGTGGTAAGGGGGAAAAGACAGACCATGTGATGAGAAAATACAGAATGGAAACTCACAGGGGTGGGTTGCACTGGTAAAATTATTCCTTAAATATCTCAGTCATCTTGAAAGCCCTATTAGGGTCACCACAAGTTGGTTCTGACTTGACAGCATATAAAACATAGCAGCAGCCATTGACAGTTGAACCCGTGTCCACTTATCCTGGTCAAATTCAGTGAATCAAGAAGATAGAATGGGCTCAAGCTTTTTGGCTCCATGGGGTGGGAGCAGTGGACGGTCACCCCCCAGTGCTGCCCACCCAAAGTCAAAACACGTGACACGAAAGCTGGCCAAGTAATTTTGCCAGAAAATCCCATAAGTGCCTCCCCTAATGGTAAAAATACAAAAACAGCAACATCACAATACGCTGCCTTTTCAAGACACCTCAAACCTGCTCTCCATTCCAGTTCATGATATTGCTGGCCTTTGAAGGTTGAGCTTAAAAAAAACTCCCTCCGGAAGCCCCACAGTCTGCTATCGTTGACGTCCCCCCTGGATCGCTTTTCTGTTGCTGTCCAAGGAGGCACATGGGACTTCATCTGAGTTTCCCTGGGAAAGGGGAAGCCACGGCGGTGGTCGATAATCACTCCTAATAACCAGGAAGTCTCCATGCTTCGACTCTTGGAACCCTAGCTGTCCTAGAGCACGATTTCTCATTAGCCTAAGGAACAAAGGGTGCCATGGGACAGCAATAAAGAATTGTGTAGTGGCTCTGGAAAAGCGTCACTTCTCTGGGAGCGATGTCCCTTGAAGGAACCCTTCCATGCGCATAAGAATCGCTCCAGCCCAGCTCCAAAACAGAGTATCCTTGTTGCTGGACCACAAATATCGTGCTTAGACAGGAAGCAGGCTGAGCTGGTTCAAAATATCCTATGTGTTGTCTGGTGGCCTGAGAAGAGGCCACACCAGACTGTACCACAAGTGGTCCAAAATGTGAGCTGTTTCTCCCTTTGATCACTCCTGAAGTTTAAGGGCAGCTCTTTGGCCTATCTCACCAAACCATTTATCACAAAACAGATCTGCATGCCCTTTACGGACAAATAAACATATTACTGAATAGACTCCCTCTCTCTTTAGGTTCACAGGACAAAAGGCAGCAGGCGTGTCCGGAAAACCTTTCCTATTCTTTCTGCCATATCTTGTCATCCAAAGCAAACACCGGCTTTCATGCGGTGGCAAGGGAAGAGGGACTGGCTATTTGCCTTTAGGTTCCATTCCTTCTGAAGCAGCGATGATATTTGATGCGAAACAAAGAATCCAGCAAACTGAGATTATCATCGCACACGGTGAACAAACAGTGCCCAGATCCTGGATTAAATGAAGTGACAAAAGTAATCAAAAATCCAAGTGATAGAACCTTGGCAGCAGGAGTCGAACACAAAAGCTGGTGGTGGGAGTTTTCGGAAACCGGTACAGCACGTAATTATTTGTCCTTATCCAAGGTGATGACAAGCATTTTGCAGACACTGAGTATGGGCATCCAGAGGCAAATTCTCCTGCACTGATCCTGAATAGAGGTGTAGCACATGAGGCATGTTCTGGTTTACTCTAAGGCAGAATCTAAAAGAGACAAATAGGACATCATTAGAAACAGAGCCCCCTTTAAAGGTAAAAGATGTCTCGTTATCCTTTTCTCCAGATCTACATGTGGCAAATTAGCTTGCTCTATTTTTGTGTGGTTGTCACTGGGAGTCAAACATGGGCTTCATTTGCAAGTCTGATTTAGAAATGGCCACGAACCACCAGTTCAGCATTTTGTACCAGCTTATTTACTGCGGCGACCCATGTTAAATGGTTTGGCACCCTGCCCTCTCCAGCGGGCTCCCACTCAGAAGCAGCCCCCAAAGGAGGCAGGGCAGGAAAGCCTGGAGGGGGCTAACACTGTCCTGTGCTGGAAAAAAATCATTTGGTCTGTACTAAATCCCCTAACATACAAGGAGTGATAGAGCAGGTTCCTGCTTGAAACTCTGGAGAGCAGCTGCTAGTTTGTGTCAACAGTCCTGGGCTAAGTGGACCAAGGATCTGTTATAGGGGGCTTCTACACTGATGATTTACATTGGATTTGGTAGGGGCAACATGGAATTAAAAACTTGCAGCTACACAATGCACAGAAAGGGATTAGTGCTAAACTACTTTGGAAAAAGAGGTGGAAATTGCCAATTAGCACCTTATCAGATCAAAGATGTTGATGGTTCAGAATGAAAACAAAAAACTGTCATAGTCATCTGTATGACTACAGTGATTTCACCCACAGAAACCAGCAGGGACCCTCTTTGAAAAAACCTGTGGATCATAATAGTAGGCACCCTTCAGTCTCGAGAGACTATGTTAACGTGCTCTGAATAGAGGTCTTGGAACAGCGTCTAGTGTGGCTGAGAAGGCCAATTTGAGAGTGACAGTCCCTTCCACACTGAAGACAAATACAATCTGTCCCTTGTCGGGCTCCTTGATTTTGCTGGTTTCGGGACTGCCTCTTTGCCTCGGCCTGCTGAACAAGTGTCTCTTCAAATTGGGAGAGGCCATGCTGCACCACCTGCCTCCAGGCTGAACGCTCAGATGTCAAGGTTTCCCATCTGTTGAGGTCAGTTCCTAAGGCCTTCAGATCCCACTTGCAGATATCCTTGTATTGCAGCTGTAGTCTCCCTCTGGGGCGCTTTCCCTGCACTAATTCTCCATACAGGAGATCTTTTGGAATCCGACCATCAGCCGTTCTCACAACATGCCCAAGCCAACGTAGACGTCGCTGTTTCAGTAATGTATACATGCTAAAAATTCCAGCTGGTGGCATATACCAAGATCCAGGTCTATAGAGCCTGTGTCCTGAGTACACTCCTGTACTGCAGTGAGTCCTGGACCCTTTGTTCATGGCAGGAGAGGAAGTTGAACACGTTCCATATGCGTTGTCTCCGACGCATTTTTGGCATCACCTGGCAGGACAAAGTTCCAAGATATTGGACTCCAGCTGGCTGTATCATCCATAGCTTGGGCAAGGATTATTGGGGTTTTTTTGTTTTTGTGTGTTTTGTTTGTTTGTTTTGTTTTTTGTTATTGTTTGTTGCTTGTTGTTATTGTTTTTTACTACCACTCCCAAAATTCCTCTAGCTGGCCAAGTCACTGGATGGAAGTCATATAAATATGAATGCATACACTTATTACAAGACCAGATGACACATCTAGGGGGTGTAGGAAATGTTCTGAGACTACCTGGATATGAAGATCATCAGGAGAAGCCTTTCTCTCAATCCCACCACCCTTATAGGTGTGTTTGATGGGGACACAGGAGAGGGTCTTCTCTGTCGCTGCTCCCAGGCTTTGGAACTCCCTCCCACAGGAGACCAGTCTGGCCCCATCTCTGCTGTCCTTCTACAAGGAGGCAAAGACCTTTTTCTTCAGGCAGGCTTTCCTTCAAATGGCTAGTTGACCAATGTCCAGTTCTGAAAGCTGATTTTTAAAGGGATAATTTTATTTTGTGTTTAGTCTTCCGGTCTGCTGTTTCTTAACCCCTGGCCTAATGCTTTAAGAGAAACTTAAGTACCGTGTAGGTAGGCCACTTTTTCTGGCTCTCTAGGTCTGTGCAAGTACAGACGCCCCAGCTAAAAGGATGCTGTGGTTTTTACGATGTCACACTCTCTGGATTAGATTGGTGTGCTTGACTGATGTGTTTACCTAGAAGAGATGGAACAATAAAGTGTTATTTATGCTTGATAAAATGTCCTGAACAAGTCTTCGTTTCAGTTTTCAACATCAAATAAATATTGAAACTTCCCTTCCTCCATCTTCGCTCTTTGTGTGCAGTCCTAAAAGCTGAGAAATGCATGAGAACTCAGTAAGAGCTACTTAACCGAAGCCTGGGGAGGTGAAAAGTGTTGCTTTTCAAAAAAGGTGAATGGGTTGCCTTTATTACTTTTGTATCCATGATTAGTGGCATCATGGTCAGAGTGTCAGAACTG
Organism: Intellagama lesueurii; assembly: GCA_037013535.1. Lineage (NCBI taxonomy): Eukaryota > Metazoa > Chordata > Lepidosauria > Squamata > Agamidae > Intellagama > Intellagama lesueurii. The sequence continues at coordinate 20,548,427 of JBAJHW010000007.1, read as the reverse complement.
CAGATGGCCAAATCTGAACCCAACTAGAAGTAACTGAGGGGGAACCCAACCCAAAATGCTGCTGAGACTCTGTTAGCTGGGGTGGGCAACAGTTGTCCCGCCAATGTTCTGGACTGCAAATCCCATCCTCTCTCAGCTTTGGCTATAGTGGTCAGGATGGACGGGAATTACAAGGCAAGAAAATATGGAGCTGCCAGGTTGCCTGTCTTTATCCTATGGTGTGGAGAATAGAAACATAGGGAGCTGTTTTAAACCAACAAGACCAGAACTTGTACATTTATTTGTTTGTTTGTTTGTTTGTTTGTTTGTTTGTTTGTTTGTTTATTTGCTTGCTTGCTTGCTTGCTTGCTTGCTTGCTTGCTTATTTTGGACCAATACTTCCAAAATGCCATCGCCAACATGGCCACCAGCTTTGCTCTCTAAGGAATTCAGGCAGTTCCGATCCAAAGAAGTAATTTCTACAAGCTCCGTGCTAGGACTTAGACCAGTGGTTCCTAACCATGTGTCCCCAGATGTTCTTGGACCGTAACTTCCAAAATTCATGACCAGGACAGCTAGTAGTAAAGGCTTCTGGGAGTCTTAGTCTAAGAAGTGCTACCGTGTTTCCCCGAAAATAAGACAGGGTCTTATATTAATTTTTGCTCCAAAAAACGCATTAGGGCTTATTTTCAGGAGATGTTTTATTTTTTCATGTACAACAATCTACATTTATTCAAATACAGTCATGTCATCTTCTTCTGGTTGCTGCACAATGGTGGAGGGCAGGGTTTCACTTAACTGGGGCTTATTTTTGGGGTAGGGCTTATATTACAAGCATCCTGAAAAATCATACTAGGGCTTATTTTCAGGTTAGGTCTTATTTTCGGGAAAACAGGGTAGATAGCTCAGTGGTTTAAGTATCTGGCTATGGAGCCAGTGGTTGGGAGTTTGATTCTCCACTGGGCGTCCTTGACAGAGGCTGGACTTGTTGATCCATAGGGTCCCTTCTGGCTCTGCATTTCTAAGATAACAACTGGGGATACAAGGTTGGGAAGCACTGCCTTAGACAATGGGTTCAGTGGCAGAGAACTTTGCATGCAGTAGATCTTAAAGTCAGTTCCTGATAGCTTCACACAGCAGATGATATTAAAGCAGCCTGCATGAGATACTGGAGACCATGTCAGTAGATCAAAAAAGATACGATACTCTTTATTTCTTTAAAAAAAAATGACCCAGTAATTCTGTTCAATCTTTTACTTCCTTCTTTGTACAACTGAGTTGATGGCCTTTGAATGGCCACTAGGAGACAAGAGAAATTGCTATAGGTAACTACATTACTTACAATGTGTTATTTCCAAATTATAGCTTGGCAAAGGATGGGATGTTTCCTACTTATGAACCAAAACATATCCACATGTTTTTGTTAATAGTCTGGCAGACCACAAGTGATGCCAATGCTGTAAAACTCCTGATTCATGTCATTTCAATATCCCATCTCTACTGTCAGACAGACTCCCATCAAAGTCCTGATGATTCCACTTCTCATGTGCTTCAAAATTACCTGCCGAGTCCTGCTTTTCCATCTTGTTTACTTTCTTCAAGAGAATGGGTAACCCTGGCACCCAGCGCTTGTTGGCATTCACTCTCCCACTCATGGCCTATGGCACAGAAGAGCCCTAGCTTATTGCGTGACTCGCTGGCATAACCACAGACTGCTCACTCTGCCTCCACAGTCATACACAAGGGTGTCCCAGAGTAGCAATGACAGATCTCACAGTCATGCGTACCAAAGAGGTTACACATTGAAGGCATCAATCCGTACGTTGGGTAAATCACATGAATGGCTTCCCCAGCAGGTGCAAAGCCTTGCATTGTGACTGTAGTGATGCATCAAAAGATGTCCATCACCAAGGCCTTCTTTGCTTGATAGACAAATACTGCTAAGATAAAACCTTACCCAGAAAGACAAGAACAGGTCTGTGGTGCCCAATATGATGTCATTAATAGGCATAGTCTTTCGAAGACCAGAAATTAATTGTGTAAAAGATTGAAAGCATAACTGCTTTGGTACAAATGACTGCAGAATCTGTCCTGGCTATCCTGGGACACCCTTGAATAAGGCCGCAGAGTTAACACATTATGGTCTTCCATCCATCTTCGCCTGCTGATAGTTCTTCTGAAACCTTTCACAAAGAAGTGCTCTAATTCAATAAGACAGGGTTGGGAAAGCTCTGTACTTTCAGGTGTTTTGGATTTCAGCACCCATAAACCGAAGCTAACACAGCCAATGGCAGGGGAACATGGGAGTTGTAGTCTAAAATTTCTGGCGAGCCGAAGATTCATCACCCCTGCCTCAAGCAATTCATGGACCAAACGAGGGGACCTTACTGCTCAAGTCACAAGGTACCTCCCCTGTAGTAGGAGGATGCTGTATCCCACTCTCATAGTTTCAAAGTGAAATTTAATTAGAAAAAAATAATAATAACATTGTACTTGCAACAACAACGAATCTTGTGGCACATTTAACACAAACATACATGTTTTAGCACCCACTTTCGCAGATGACAGTCTATTTCTTCAGACAAAGAGACAAGGCACCAAGGAAGTAGACTGTCATCCATGAAAGTTCACACTAAAATAGATGTCCTTGTCTTAAAGTTGCCACAAAACTCTTTGCCATTTAGGTGGAACAGCCAAAATGACTGCTTCGAAAATTATTACTGTATTTTTATACATCTGTAGCGTTTGCATGGCATACTCTTGATTATATTCTCTTTGATTTACAGCTTACTCTTAATCTTTGTACATACAAATCTGTATCAACAGAAGGCTTTTGCATGCATCATCCCCAGGGTGCGCTCTTGGAATCAATATAAACAAAGCACATCAGCCAAGCTTGGAAAAACTGCTTAAAAACTGAGGCAGAAATTAGCCAGGAAAAGCAAAGTGACCTATAGAGGTGCTTCACTGCAGCATTTCCGACTGTGGTTTCTCAGGGGTTGGACTACAAATTCCAGAATCCTTGACCATTGGTCTTACTGGCAGAAGCTTCTGAAAACTGACATTGGATCACATCCGTGAACCCAAGTTTGCTCTTCTGTAACCCTTTTCTTTTCTTTTCCTTTCATCAATGGTGGAAAGAAGGGGTAAAGTGCAGTAGAAATTATTCGGAGGTAAATAATGGCAATAACACCAACAAGGAAGTGAAAGGGGAACTGAAAGTCTACTCATTTAGCTTTTTCCTTCTTTCTTTCTTCTTTTCTCTCACATCTTTAGGTTGTTACCACCCGTGGATGGACACTCTTTTCCAAATTGCTTGTCGGCCACTCCTAGAGCCCTTCTGGCTGACAAGAGGGACATTTTGGGCCAGATCCAGACCTGATTAGAGTAGACCCACTGGAATCAATGGAACTTACAATTGACCTCATGACCAAATCAGGATCCCACCACCATGCACAAGTTCAAGATATTTCCTCTAAAGCAGACCAGGCTTAGCATTGCAGAAAGGTAACAACCTTTTTATTGAGTTCTGTTTAATGAGTTTGGAGAAAGGGGACAAAATCAATCCTAGATCCATCAACACGTATTCTGTTGAGGCAAAGGACTTGGCTTCAAATCATCTCCAAACAAAAAGAATGATTGCAACCTGCCACCTCTTGGCTGGATGTAAAAAAACACCAAAGCTAGAGAGAAAGAAAAAGAGAGAAATCTATGCATGTGTGTTTACTGGTGTATCTGTGGGCTGAAGTTGCCCCTCTTTCTCTCTTCCCTTCAGTTTAGAAATCCCGCCTTCAGCCTTCAAATGTCTGAAATCTCATCAACATTTCCTGCACACTTTCAAATCTGCTTTCTTTGCCTGGAGGGAATGCCATAGTTTAAAACAGAAAACATTAAGGGGGGCGGGAAATGGTGCTGGCCTACTTGGTGACATCGTAAAAAGCTAGCACATAAAAACATAATCCACTGACATAGCCCTTTCAAAAAAACCGTAATGAGATTTTGACACCTTATCTGACACCAGTACATCATTTCTTTCTCCTCTCTCCTGCTGGCTGGATAGGTCGGTGAATTAGGTATCTGACTGTGGAGTCAGTGGTTGGGAGTTCAATTTCGCCCCCCCCCAACCAAGAAGAACGAGCCTGTGTGGCCTTGGGCCAGCTGCACAGTCCCAGGATGTCCCCAGAAGAAGGGAGTGGTGAACCATTTCTGAGTATTGTGTGCCTAGAAAACCCTGGAAAGGGTTGACCTAAGTCAGAATTGACTTGACAGAGCATGATGATTTCAGCTCTCCAAACCAAGGATGGATCGCTCACCATTTGGGAGTCTGAAACCTGACCACTACAAATCACACTGTGACCAAGCAGGAGACGTTGCTGTACCTTCTGTCTGCTCTTTACACAAGCCTATTGCCTCCGTCAATGGCAGATGGGCCCTCCAGATGTTTTCAGATCGCAACTCTTAGCTCTTGTCTGGCTACGTTTGAAGGGAGAAGCAGAGGAAAAGCTTTCGGAGGGCCACGGTGATCCACCCTGACTTACAGTACTGAATTTGGTATGTACAGAAAGAATGGACCTCTTGAAAACACACTAAGACATACTCCCATGGGAACTGGAACTAGCCACCTAAGCATGGCACATTTTAAGACTGTTCTTCCACTCCCTAGTGGGCACCAAAGAGGCATCCAATGCCCAAGTGAGACCTCTCTCTATGGTGTATTTATGAGCATTGGATCTTCAAGAGACCCCTCCCAAAACTTTTGAATTCCTCCAGGTAGTGTGATTTCCTCTGCTTTTTCCCCCATCTGAAAGTTTAGCTCTTGTCACGTTTGGTTTCACATAGCAAGAGCAAAGTTGGCTGATTAGCTCAGTGGTACCTGGCTGTGGAGCCGAAGGTTGGGAGTTCGATTCCCCACTTGTGCCTCCTGGGAGAAGAGCCAGCCTGGGTGGCCTTGGGCAAGCTGCACAGTCCTACAGCGCCCCCAGTGGAAGGGAAGGGTAAACCACTTCTGAGTATTCTCTACCTCAGTGTTCCCCAACCTTTTTCGGACCGCGGACCGGTTGGGGGGTGCAGGCTCCCTGTGCGGACCGACTGGGGGGTGGGGGCACCCCCGTGCTCACGGGTGGGCGTGTCACGCTTGCGGAGGGGCGTGTCGAGCTTGTGCGCATGCGCGACATGTCCCTTGTGCTCGTGCGTGACACACCCACCTCTTGGGCGAGCCCGGCCTTGAGCGGAGGGGAGGCGGCTTCACCATTAGTCCCTGTAGGGATGGAGCAGCGCGACCCCGACCCGGCGTGGCTGCCGTATTCCTCCGTGTAGGGGCGCCTATAGCGGGGTGGTGGGAAACCCTTCTCCATTCTCCGCCTCGAACGCAGGGCTCCGCCGGAGCAACAACGGGGTGGGCGAGGGAGGCGAAGCCGTTGTGTGTGTGTGTGTGTGTGTGTGTGTGTGTGTGTGTGTGTGTGTCGGGAAATGGGGAAGCAGGCGGGGGCTCGGGCACCAACTTCCATGGGCTCGGAGGAGTCCTCTTCCTCCTGCTCGAACTCTTCGTCCGGGCTGAAGCTGAGCTCACCCAGGCCTTCCCTGTCCGGTTCCCGCGGGGCCCGCTTGTTGTAGTGAGGTGACGGAGGGCGAGGTGGCCCAGGAGTGCGCCAGCTCCAGCCTCGCCTCACCACCGCCGGGGCCACCCCAGGCCGTGCTCTTCGTGGACTGCATGGCGAGGAGCGCCAGGAAGGAGCCCGCCGAGGGTCCCCGCACCGCCTCCCCTCCCCGGGGGCTTCCTTCCCGCCCAGAAGCGACTCGCCCGCTGGAATCCCCTTTCCAGCCTTTCCAGACAGGCTGGAAAGCCTGCAGCACAGAGAAACCCCGTGGCTGGAGACAGAGCCCGGGAAAATCAAATGGCCTCCCCACCGGGCTCCTGCCTCCTGCCGCGGGGTTTCTCCGTGCTGATGGCTTTCCAGCCTGGCTGGAAAGCCAGCAGCACGGAGGGATTCCGTGGCTGGAGACAGAGCCCCGTGGGGAGGCCATTTGAATTTCCCGGGCTCTGTCTCCAGCCACTGGGTCCCTCCGCGCTGCTAGCTTTCCAGCCGGGCTCCGGGAGGCCGCGCCGCCGTTTGCGCAGGCGCACGAGCGCGCGCGCAGGCGCAAACAACCTTTGCGGGGGTGAGTGCATGCGGGGTGGGTGGGGCGGGAGGTCTGTCTTGGTGGCCCAGTCGGGCTTAAGCCACGGACCGGCAATGGGCCGCGGACCGGAGGTTGATGACCTCTGCTCTACCTGAAAAAGATCGCCGTAAGTCAGAACTGACTTGATGGCACAGGATGATGGTGATGATGATGATTAGCAAGAGTGATGTGGCCCCGGGGAACAATGACCCAGTTTTTCATCACTGCCTTAATGTGCTGCATTACCCAAGCCCACCCTTGATTATTGCTTCCTTTAAAAAAGAAAAGAAAGAAACAAGCAAAAGAATCTGGCAAACAAATCATATACTTTTTATTCCTTGAGCTCCAGTGTTTTAACTGTAGCAGCACTTCAGAAATGTAATCTTCTGTCCCATTAAATATACTTCTGTGCCTATACATTCTTTTTCAAATGTCAACATTGGTAAATTCATAAAAAGATCGTCTTAGAACAGCAAATATCAACTTGAATATTCACACTTCTTTAAAAAAAAATGTGCGTTTGTAGCTTAGAAAGCACCAATGGGTACATGTGTGCTTCCAGGTGTACAAAGTTTTGCTTTGCTTTTTAAAGACCTTTAAATAGAACATTAGAGCTGCTTGAGCTTTCTTATTTCTAGAACAAGACACAACGCGACAGCAGAAAACGTGCTTCTGGCTGCCATCGGAGACTTCTTAAACATTCGTGTCTACTCAGCAAGGGAAGGGTCTGTGTGTACATGCACAAGTGTCTCTACATACAACACACACACACACACACATAGCTGCTGTACGCACAGGAAGACTGATTCAAAACTGAAAATGACCCCACCCTTCTTGTTTCAAAGGGGGGGGGGGAAGCCTCCTTGGATGTAAATCAGGCCAAAGAGGACCTGACAATAACCCAAATGGCCACTCCACTCTGGCAGCGTGAACAACCACTTTATATCCCCAAATGCTTTAGGAGGTTGGGGACACAAAAATGGCAGGGGTAGTACTCTGAGATGCCAAGAAGTGCTAGTGCTAGTGGTGTGCCTGGCCCATCCAAGGGAAAATCTGGGCTCACGCCTTGCAAACAGCAGTCCCTCTATAAATACACACACCCCTGCAGCGTAGTGGACCAAGAGTTGGACTAGGGCTCAGGAGATCTGGGTTCAAATCCCTGCTCGGCCACAGAAACTCAACTGTGGGGTGGCAGCGTCACACGCTCCTTGAACAGCTCACAGACCTCAGAAACCCTACCAGGGTCAGCATCACTTGGATGCCACTTGACCGCACACAGCACACGCTAGCATAATGGTTTTGTAACTGATGCTTTTAAACATAATCTGTAAATAAGGCACAAGGGAGAGATGGGGGTGCAAAGTCAAAGAGGAACATCTGGTTACTTCTGGTTACAAGGCAAGGGGGGGTAGAAACAGTCCCTCCTTAGACAACATTGCCTCCTACAAGGGGTGCAAAGGACATGGTATGTTATTCCCCCACCCCATGGCAGTTGCGGTTCTCTGAGATGTAGAAGGGTGTACGTGCAGCTCCTGGACATCTGAAGATGCTCATCTTCCATCTGACTGCAGGCAAACATGTCAAAGCGTCTTGAGCCATACCTTCAGTTTCATGAAAAATCATTCACTGAGAAGCACGACCCATTACAATGCAAGCCTGCCTCTGGTTTCCACATCTGTCTGCTACAAAAGCCAGCAACTAACAAACCTATGATCAAAGTGTCCTTCAGGGTGATTCAATCAAGAGGCATCTTATGAATTCAAGTGCACACCTCTCATTAACCTGGTCATCCGAATCCTCTTTTCTTTTTTTCTTTTTTGCTAGGGCACAGGTGGAGAACATGCACTCCTCCACCGGTGGCTGAACTACAACACCCATCATCCTGCACCACCGAAGGGATTTCCAGTTCAACAACATTTAGAGGGGCCCCCCACACCCCTGGGTTAACACACAGTGGGCAATGAATGGCATAGCGTTTCAAAAGAAAAGAAAAACAAGCTTTTACAGCAACACAGTCCCTTCTTAAATCTATTGTTTGTAAATTTATCAAGTGCATGTGTCTAAACAGAGGCTTTTGAGGAGGCAGCCTTTTTAAAAAAAAAATCCCCATATCTTGTTAGCTGGCTAGATCGTTCAAGTGGTTTAGGTCTCCAGTTGCGGAGTCCGAGGTTGGGAGTTCGATTCCCCCGCTGTGTCTCCTGGGAGAAGAGCCAGCCTGTGTACCCTTGGGTAAGCGGCACAGTCCCAGGGCGCCCCTAGTGGAAGGGAAGGGGAAACCACTTCTGAGTACAGTGGACCCTCGACTTACAGACGGCTCGACCTGCAGACTTTTCGAGTTACAGACTTCTCTGGCCGCAAAATTTAGGTTCGACTTGCGGCTGGAGAATCGACCTACAGACCGGAAAATCAAACAAAATGGACCAAAAACGGCCGGTTATGGATTAATCGGTTTCCAATGCATTGTAGGTCAATGGAGCCTCGACTTACAGACTTTTCAACCTGCAGCCACCGTTCCAATATGGATTAATTCCGTAAGTAGAGGGTCCACTGTATCCTCTACCTGCAAAACCCTGAAAAAGGGTTGCCATGAGTCAGAATTGACTTGACGGCACATTATTATTATTATTATTAAACTATTTTCAGTTTTCCAGAAGAGAGCATAGAGCAAAAGAAAAAGAAAGAAAGGAGGAAGTGGAGAGAGTCCATCTAGTTGAAAACTGAAGTTCGCAAACTGCAGAATTTAGAACAAAAGTTAAGAATCATGGACCCTCTCTAGATAATGGGCTGTAAGTCCCATTGTCTATAGGCTGCACAGCCATCATGAAGGGGTTATGGGTGTTGTTGTCCAAAATAGGTGGAAGGCGAAAGGTTTTCCACTCTCTCTCCTTTGGGTGGACAAAGGGCACCTGTGGGCACCACAGATGCTGTAAGACTTCAGAGATACACACGTCTCTGTCACAAGTGCTGAAACTACTCTACACACCTTCATTTGCACAGGCCAGTTAACGTAGAGAATGCACACATGTACACACATACATGGGGGTTGGCTTCAGAGTGAAGTTTGACTTTACATTCTCCTTTGCTAAGGCTTTTCGGTTCCATGTTTTTAGTGCTGCATCACAACAAACAGCTGCCTTCCCGTGTCAGTCTTTCTTCTTAGGATAAGCAGCACAAAAAGGGTTGTCTTACAGGAATGTAAACTTGATGTCCTGCTCCTGGCCCCACCGGCAGGCGTGAACTTACACATGCTAGTGCAACAGATTGATGCCCACCTGCGAACAAGGCAAAGGCGGAGGCAGGCAAGGGAAGAAGCAGGGTTGGGATCTTGAATGTGTATCTGCCCTGCAGAACTGGAGCGGTTCAATTCCGCCTCCACAACTATGGCTCCATCCTATGGAATGCTGGGATGTGTAGTTTGGTAAGGGACTTAAGAGTTCTCTGCTGTGGTTCAGGGAAAGACAGCGGTGCAATAATTGTATAGTTCAGATTTATGCCTTGGCCAGAGTCCTGCCCAAGGCTCCTTTGTGCCTGGGGTGAGGCTTTTGAGAGTTTGTGCAACCCCAACATACACCTCCTTGAACAAAGGGTAAGCTTCCCAGAAGGCAATCTCTGTCAGGCATAAATGCAAGCCAGAGACCACAGGAGCTCTGTGATTTAAGCCTCACACTCCATCTGCAGCGAAAAGGATACTGTACTGGTGAAGCTGAGAAGCAGGAATAAATTAAAACCCACAAAACCCACACAAGAACTGAGATGCAATTTCTCTCCGCATTTCAAAGTACCTTTAGCAGTTTGGAGTCTTTGCTAAAAATGGGCTCAACACACTTAAGCAATCTGCGAACAGTCAAAACTGTTATTAGCAGAAGCAGCCACCAATCCCAATGTAAGAAAAAGGGGAAAATACACAGCAAGGGAGATTTCCAACTGTCCAATGTCTTAATTCATTTCAAGTTGTCTTCACATTGGATATTCTAGCCTGGTAGGGAGAGTACCACTCCCATCAGAGATACTGGGCAAAAAGGTTTGCGATGCAAGGGAGATGGTACATCTCACAACTCTAAAAAAGATTTAAGCCCTTTTAAAACTTACACACACACACATTCAGTTTTAACTCTGCTAAAAAACCACCCAAATCACCCATATAGAAAAATAAAGGATAAACATTATCCATCTATTTATGTCACATAATTTCTGAATATAAAACTTTGTTCAGCTCAAAGGCTTCCTCTTTATGGTTGTAAGGAGATACAAGAAGCCCAGTCCACAAGAATTCCATCTTTTTCTTACCCTTCCCTAACACACTTCAGGGAGGAAATAAGTACAACCATCTACAAAAATTATTATTGTGGTTCTCAACTCCACAGGGAAGAAATTGGTTTTATGGATGATTCTTTAAATAATTTTGGTTTAGAAAAAAAGCAGGAGGAGGGAAGGCTGAGAATAACATTTCTCTAGCATCCAACATACACATCCACCCACACTGGAATCCAGCTGTGAAGCTCTCAGAACCCTTTAGAGGCAATGAAAGGACCCTGTGCGTGGAGACACTCATGTCTCAAAAAAAATCTGCAAGGCTGGATCCATCAGCTCAGACGTCTTTTCTCCATTTCGCGCTTCGTCAGCAAATATTTGAAAAATTCATAGACAGACCAAGCAATGGCAGTTGAAGGCATCTGGTAGAGCATCCGTGCCTGGACTCCCTTAAAATAACCAGCAATGCCCCCCAGTTGATACACTGTCCTGAAGGCATTGGCCATCCCCGAGAGGTGCCCGCTAACGTTCACAGAAGTCAAGACCATGTTCTCTTGAGTGTTGAGAAGAGTCTTGCAGACATCCAAGGGAGTTGTAGCAGCCGCGGCCACGGCTCCTGCCACAGCGCCTGACATTACATGTGTGCCAGGGCTGTACTGCCGGCAGGGGTTCCACCACTCCTGCATAAACTCATAGGTGATGAAGTGAATGGCTTGGAAGGGGATGTTCATGGTGAGTTGAGTGGTATAGCTACGGTAGAAAGCACCCAAGCCTTCAGTCCGGTACACCGTCCGCATGCACTCCAAGACAGTCTTGTATGGGGAGTTGTACATCTGCATGCGCTGCTTCACCACTGGTTCCAGCCCAAAAGGAGAAACGATGGTCACAGAGGTTGGACATGCCCAAGGCAGGAATGCAGGCAGAACAGAGGAACAGAACAACAGCAACAAAAAAATAAGTTCAGTTAGATCCAAATCACAGGGTTTGACTGAGTACACCAATCCTACAACTGAAGGTAAGAATACTTCGGTAGACTGGGTTCGGCAAAAGACACTCAGAGCAATTTATGACATTCCTGCTCTCTTGGGAAAAGACATTATTCTTCTTAAGAACATGGCAAACTGCACTGCTCCCTTTCATAGGGCTGAAACAAAAGTTTGGAAAAAGTTAAGTTTTTTTGGACTACAGTGTCCGAGTAGTGGCCATGCTAGCTGGGGTAAGTATGAGAGTTAAAGTTCAAAAAGCCTAGTTTTTCCAAATTCGGGCTGAAACCCAATTAAAGAAATTGTAATCACACATTCCTGTTAGTACAAGCCAGTTCAATGGATCAATTAGCTAAATTTGTATACAGATAAACAGCATTTTGGAAACAAAAAAAACACACACACACATTTTAAGGTGATGCAAAGTAGGCATCTTAGAAAAACTGTTCCTGCTGCATGTAAGAGAATAATAAAAATGAGGCTTATTAGTTTTCTCTTTTCACCAGCAGTTGCTGTTAAAGTTTGCTCCTCAGTAGTTTTTCAGTCACTTTACTCATTAGATTAATGTAATGGAGTAATTCTGTTACCAGCTAATCTAACAGATCAATGTTGTAGCTCTATCGATTTAGCTTTACAAGCACTGCACAAATCTATTTAATGTGGTTGATAGCATCCATCCATCCATCCCCCACAAGCAATATGAGGATAATGACAGCCAGACTCCCAGGCCCTGCAAAAACTGTCACTTTTTTGGGAAGAGCATGACATGCAGATATTGTAAATGTCCACATAGTTTTACCATCCTTTCCTCTTTCCAAACTAACTGGACCTTTCACACTTAACAAAGTATTACCTTCAGCAGGATTCATGACACCATCATGGAGTAATGTGGCCATGCTCCCGGCTACTCCTGCAAAAAGAGAAACAAGACAGTCCCTATTCACAAAATAATCCTTAGATGGCCCTTAATGAATTTGAAGCCTCTCTTAACGCACAACACATCTGTTTGCTTATTAATTGCAATGTTATCATGGCTCACAACCAACAGTCAGGTTATTAGTATACAACCATTCACCATTTTGTATGCAAAAAGAAGCAAAGAATCCTTCATAACAGGGAATGCAAAATGCCCCAGCTTCAGTTCCTGGCATGTCAACTCAGACACTCAGCAGAAACTAAGTAAGCTCTAGGAACCTTCATCATCTTTTGAAGTTCATGCCATCATGGTGGTGGGGGGGCAGTCCCAAGCATATAAATGATGCAGACCAAATCTAGTTTTTAACTAGTCAAACCCCTGGAGCAAGCTGGTATTTCCCTTCAATGGTCTCTGTTTTGAGTAATATTATTTCAGAAAAGACCATAAAGATGTATAAATGCAATGTACAAATTACCCCATTTATTAATAATTTCTAAAATTAAGCAACATTTCAGAGGCGTATTTTTAAAACACAAAAGGGACAATACTCTGTGTTGAGTTCACGCGTTTTGAAGGTTTCCACTCTAGAACATTTAACCGGATACATGAAATCCACTGAAGTGCGAAGTTGCTCACATTACACTTCTCCCTTCAACAAGTCGGAGGTTAGGGGCACCAGACTCCTGTGTAGTTCAAAAATCCATGCAGAACTCTTATGTCCCACCAAATGTAAATAAAGCCTCTATCAGAGCGGGAAGATGGAGACACAATATCTCCTCCTCCCCCCCCCCCCAAACAAAGCACACCGCTCTGACCTCCCCCAACCCACATCATCCTCCAGACATGTCCCAGCACCCTCCCTGGCCACCACATGGCGCCACCATGCCAGGCGAAGGGGCCGGATGGGCTGCTGCCATCAGGCTAGTGGCTGACACACCAACAATGACAGGGGCCTCAGTTAAGTCTGAAACCACCTTTCTCAGGTCACTTCCTAGAGATGGATAGTAGCACAGTATTTATTGAATATTTATTTACTGAATATTTATTTATTTATTTATTAAAAACAGTCTGCTTTTAACCAAGCCCATGCTGCTCGGGACCCGTGCAATTCAAGGAAGAAGTGTAATTTTTGTATTACGGACATTTAGACTTGAAGATTATAACAGAAATCACTAGACTTGTGGCAAAGAGTGTGAATATCAGTACAGATGGATCACCAAACTCCAACTGGGGAAACTTTGGCACTTCAGATATTTTGGACTACAACTTCCCTAACCCTTTCCCACTGGTCATGTTAGGTGCAATTTCTAGAAGCTGAAATCCAAAACCATGAGAGAGCCAAAGGTTACTCTCCCTTGCTTCAAACAGAACCTCCAGCTACAGAGGCTGTGTGCCTCTAAATGCTAGACTCTAGAGAGAAAACGTTGTAAATGTCTAAAAACATCTGGCTTACTTTTTTTGGGGAAAAGACCCTGCTGGTCTAGATGGACTGTGAATGGATCCAGCCAAATAATACTTACATTTGCAGGATAACAGCCAATTGGATAAGACTTACAGGGCAAAATCTAGTTTTTGGAAGCTAAACCCCTGGATCTAAGAACTAAATTTTCTAGAACTGCCCTGACTCGCCTGACAAGATGTTCCAGGTATCTATTCTCAATGCTACCCCTTGGAGATGCTTATGCTCAAACAACTTAGAAGACCTAACACTCAGAGCATCTAGAATACTACGCATCTTCAGCCTTCTTGAGACATGTGCCTGAAGGCACCTGTGGAAAACAGACAATGAGTTGAACGTAGCAAGAGAGCTTAGGTTGCAAAGTTAGGCATCTTCCCGGCGTCTTTCTCTCCAGAAGCAGAAAAGGCAGGCTGACAATGTCAGGATTGTGAAAGAGAGAGAGAGAAAATGTGCATTGCTTGAGCTGAGTGGGGCACCCAGGGCGGCTATGTCTATATACCGTTGGCCAGATGGCTGTTGCCTCTGTGGTGAATAATGTCACTTAAAGTGCGTTTCATTTTCTCATAGCAGGCAAAGTACAAAGCATGAGCCGGGCCAGCTCCAACCACAGTCACGTTGATTCCACGTAAAGGCCGCCAGACACCTTCCGTTTGGACAATCGTCCTCAGGGCCTCGAACACGCCTGAGTACCGGGCTTTGGGATCAGGCTGTAAGCTCTGCATCCGGGTCTGAAACAGACGAGAGAAGAAAATGTGAGGTGGAGACCGAGACGGACCCCTCCCCAAACCTTCAAAACAACCATCCCTAAACTCAAGAGTTTGGAAAAGTCACAAGTCACATGATTCTCCAGCTAGCCATCAGGCATGTTGGATGTCTGAAGGGAGCTGAAGATCATTCATTCATTCATTCATTCATTCATCCATTAAATTTCTATACCACCCATCTAGTGGCAAGCCACTATTCTGGTCAATTTCCAACACAGAACATACACATCAAAATAAAAGCAACCGTCGCCCCACCCAATCGACAATAATGTAAAACAGAACTCCACTAAGCACCCAAGATGGCGGCAACAGACCCAAAACCACAATCAACAGGTAAAAGTAAATAACGACACTTATAAGGGGAGGGTGTCCTGAAATACCTCTCTGACAAGCACATGATTTTATGTGCTTTCTAAATCTTAGGAGGGAAGGGGAATCTTCCCTTAGGAGGGAAGATTCCACTAGGAGGCAGCCACCACTGAGAAGGACCGGTTTCTAGTTGTGGGCTTCCTAGCCTCCCTTGGGGTGGACACCCTCAGCATCGGAACCTGGGAGGCGTGTGTGGTACAAGTGGTTGATTTCAGGGAGAGGCACCCCCAACAGGCAGCAAGGTCCAAGAAAAGTTCAAAAAGTCAGGAGGATGCCAGCTTAAGAAAAGTTGGCAGTCCATTTTTGCTGCCCTAATCACCATCACTATCATACTTGTCAAGCTGATTCTCAGGTAAGTGACCTCTTCCAGGGTTTCCTAGGTAGAGAGTACTCAGAAGAGATTTCCCATTCCCTTCTTCTGGGGACATGCTGGGACCATACAGCTAGACCAAGGCAACATAGGCTGGTTCTTCTACAACAACCAGGGGAGTAGTGAACTTCTGATCTCTGGCTCTGTAGCCAGATAGCCAACCCATTGAGCTATCCAGCCAGCTCTCTCCTGCCCTACTCACTGGTAATGGTGGGAACTGATCTCCCCAAGACTTTTTGACATGAAACAGGTGCTCTACCACTGAACTACCCCAATACAAAGGTTATCCACACACAGTCAGATTATTGTTCCATCAAGAGCAGCGGCTCCCAACCTTGGGTCCCCAGATGTTCTTGGACCACAAATCCCAGAAATCCTGGCCAACACAGCTAGTGGTGAAAGGCTTCTGGGAGTTTCAGTCCAAGAACACCCAGGGACCCAAGATCTAGATTAAGACTGGACAATTTATGATCTTCCAGATGTTACTGGACTGAAAATTCCATCAAGCCTAGCCAGCAGTGTCAATGGTGAAGGATGCTGGGAGTTTGGTCCAACAACCTCCAAAGGACAGCATGTTGCTGAACCCTAATCCAGCCCCAACAATGATTCTCAGAAAACCCTACCACTTGGGGGGAAACCCTTCTGGATGAAAGTCACCTGCTGCAACTGGCTGACATGCCTCTCAAATTCAAACCTGGCATCTCCAGTTAGACGGAGCCCCAGACAGGAATGTAGGAGACTGTGGCTCCCCTGGGTTTCAGACAGGATTTTTTCCTGGTCCTACCAGGAGATGCTGGGAATTGGACATGGAGCCCTGCTCTACCATTGTGGCATACCTCTTTCCAACACAGCACTTGATCATCTCTAATGGTCTTCCATCCAAGTACTACCCAAGCTGCTTAACTTACAAAATCAGACAAAAATCTTGGGTTCAGGGTGGTGAGTAGCAAGAGCGGTAAGAAGCTCCATGATGACTTGTCCTCAGAGATCTATCACTATCCACAACAATGGGAAGCCAATTAAAACAAGAAGCTTTAGGCACATTCTTCAATAGCACACCAGCAGGGGGTGCTACAAACCAGCTTAACTAGAGGGTGATTTCTCCTAGAAAAATCCACTAGAAACTGGATACTTGGGCTGTCATAACACTATGATGACTACTTACAAAATTCCTTGTTCTCACTCATCTTTGAGTCTTTCCAAGATGAGACTCCCTTCGGCAGCAGTGATTTGCCACCTTCCCATGAAAACAAAACCAAATCTCATTTTCTTTCTTCTTTAGCTATCTAACGATTGATTGATCAATCTTCCATTTTTGACCATTGTTTTGAAGAACGTCATGCCCCTTCTGGTGTATCCTGTTCAGGAACTGCAGCAATTCTGTGCCATGTGTATTTGCTCACCCTTTCCAAGGGAGTCCTACATAGGAAAAATGCCATTCTGTGCAGGATCTTAAAAATCCTGCACAGTGTAGCGTTTCTTCTACTCTTTCCAGGTGAACTCTGTGCAAGAATTGAAGTAATCCTGCATACCTTGATATTTTTTCCATTTAGAAAATGATCACAAAACTTCCAAGATATCCTGTGAGTTTTCTCAGTGGGAAAAACCACCTCATGTGGGGTTTTTAAAAAAAGCACGATTATTCACCCTCAGCTTCTTTTCCAAGAAGGAGGATATGATTCACATCCTTACTCCCAACTAGGTGAGATGCTACAAAAGAGAACTTTAATGTTTACTGGCTTTTAATCATTTGATTGTATTTTAATTAATGTATACTTTAATTGTTTTCTAATCAGAGAATCATAGAACAATTGAGTTGGAAGGGGCCTATAAGGCCATCGAATACAATCCCCTGCAGGAATCCAGATCAAAGCAGATCTGACAGAGGGTTCTCCAATTTCCTCTTGAATGCCTCCAGCACTGGGGGGCTCACCACCTCCTGAGGTAATTGGTTTCATTGTCATACTGCTCTTACAGTTATGTTTTCCTGATATTCAGCCTAAATATCTTCCTGTAGCTTGAGCCCATTATTAATGTTCAATTTATTATGTTTTTAATCCTGTTCTTTTAATATTGGAAGCCGCCTTGGGTCCCCTTGTCGGGAGAAAAGGGGTCTATAAATAAAACAAACAAACAAATAAACAAACTGTATACACCATATCTCCACAATGTGCAACTACTACAAACAAGCACAGAATATGATATATATGTGTATGACAGAGCAGTTACTAATATTTCCAGAGCTACCTTTTCAAACAAACACACCCCTATTTAAGATTGCTCAAGCCCGGTTTGGACGGAGGAGCAAATGAAGACCTGTGTCTCACACAGCAACAAGAATGGAAGTCCGAGGGCTAAGCAAGGACCTACAGAGTAATACATTTCTGAGTCTGTATAGCAGACTCCGGGAGTCTGTTTTCTTTTCTTTTTCTTTTTTTTACATAATGGTGAAATTATGGTTCTTCCAACAAAAAATGACTCACTGACTAACTGAAATCAGCCTCATGTACAGTAGTGAAGCATTATAGGAAAACGCAAAATAAGAACTAAAAAGTTTTTTAAAAAATACCCGCAACAATACAAAAACGTAGTGGCACTTTAAAGACTAACTTTTAGATTTTTTAATGTGAGCTTTTGTGGAGAAGTCCACTTCGGCAGACAAAGATGAGATGTGAAGTAGCCCATCGAATACCATGTCACAAAAGGAAAGTAGGAAACTGAGAAATTACAGACCTATTAAACTATCTTCTACCCCAGGGAGATTGGTAGAAAACGTTGTTAAAGGTAGAATTATTTTAAAAAAAACAAGCTGTTCTGAGGATAAATTAGTACAGGCTTCGAAAAACTCCATCACCAACTTTATATAATCTTTGACAATGTCAACATTCGCATTGAAAAATGTGAAAAATCACAGTATATCTACAATGTGTGTGTGTGGATAGATAGATAGATAGATAGATAGATAGATAGATAGATAGATAGATAGATAGATAGATAGATAGATAGATAGATAGATAGATAGATAGATAGATAGATAGATAGATAGATAGATAGATAGATAGATAGATAGATAGATAGATAGATAGATCTGTATATGTATACAAACTCATATATATACATATATATGGATAGATTATACAACATGGGGACAGACAGCACACTGTCCATCAGTATAGTACAATTGTACCTGGTCCTCTATTTGTTAATCAACCTTAAAGCAATATTGTGGGCTATCTAACTTAAGTGATTTAATGTAGATTTAATATTGTACAGAAAGAGTAGGCAAAAAATATATTGCTCTTTCTCTCTTTCATGGTATTAGAACCTCTGGTTTGCAAAGTTAGGATTTGGACTACAACACCCAGAATGCTCAGCAAGCTAGCCAGGGCATTCTGAGAGTTGAAATCCAAGAAGTGACCTTTTCCAAGTAGCTCTCCTAGTTCAAGCGTAAGCAGAAGGTAGATTGGGTTCTCCTGCCAGATTTGCAGCAGTTCTCACTAGTTGGGTGGAAAAAAAAATGTCTGCCAGCTGAAATTGGATTTGCCCCGACCACCTAATGTTAACCCGAGCAATTACTGTATTTCTGTGCAAACATTCATTAACTACACTTCCCCGCTCATTACACACATACCCCGAAAATAAACATCTTTGGAAGTTTCCACTCTCCAATCTTAGAAGCATTGCTAAAACTCCCAACATCATTATTGAGTCACAAGATACAGCCAAAACTGTTCCATTTTGGGACAACAGCTCTCAGAACCCTAACCCTATAGGATACCCCGAGATATATATATTTTCCAAACTATGACATATCTCACCTTCCCAGATAAGATATCTCGCCTAACAATGCTAATTAGAAGTCACTTGCTAGTCAAAATCTCTTACTTCCAGCTCTAATAATCAGGTTAGGGTAGTGGTTCCCAACCTTGGGTCCACAGATGTTCGTGGACTAGAAATCCCAGAAACCACAGGCAGCCCAACTATTAGTGAAGGATTCTGGGAGTTTTAGCCCAAGAATATCTGGGGACCCAAGGTGTGAACCATTGGGTTGGGGGTGGGAACATCTGGCCCTCCAGTTGTTGCTGGACTGCAACTCCCATCCTCCTTCCTCATCAGCTGTGGTGATTGGGGTTGATAGGAGGTGGAGTCCAAGAACATCTGATGGACCACATGTTCCCCATCACTGCATTAGATAAGGCTTCCTTACAGCTACCTGAACTGCTTCTACTGGTTCAGGCATGGGCTGTTTAACCAGCCATGAAATCCAAGCAGGCGCCCCAAGCGAGTCTACTCAGGCCCAAGGAAGGTTTCAAAGGGTGCCTCTCCTTTGAAGAAGAGCATGTCAGATTTACAGTACAAAACTATCTTGGAGCAGGGCACCCAGCGGTGCCATCTCAGCACCCTGCCTAAGTGAAAGGTGCTCTTCTGTCTGCCATTCCTGATGCTTCACTAAATGAAACAGCAAGGTGTAAATCCAGGGTTTCATGCACAGCAAATCCCATTGCAACATAACCATCAATATTAAAAGATTGGAAAAAGCACAGATCTCTAATCCCAAAAGATTGTCTCATTTGCTTCAAATCCCCAGAAAACGCAACCGCACAATTAGAGGGGATAAAGGCCAATTTGCCAGCTGCCGAAAATCCTGAGATCGGTTAGAAGATACATATACCACCTCTGCACTGTTCTTCTGCAATAAATCCAAAAACGTCATTTCTGTGTTTTTAATCAGGGAGAGAAAGCAAATAGCCATCTGCATTTAATGGCTGGCCTTCAATTTCTACAATAAAATTTCTTTTCAGTGAGTCTTCACCCTGAGAACTTCAGGATGAAAACATCTTAAAAGTCACACTTCCTTGTCCAAGCTTCTAGTCCTTAAGCTGGGGGTGAGGAGTTTGTACACCTAAATTAAGAGCAGTGCTTCCCAACCTTGGGTCCCCGTATGTTCTTGGACAACAACTCCCAGAAATCCTGACCAACACAGTTAGTGGTGAAGTCTTTTGGGATTTGTAGTCTGAGAACATCTGGGAACTCAAGGTTGGAAGCCACTGATTTAGAGGATGCAAAAAATGGCTGCTAGAAGGACACCACCCTGCTTGCGCCAGGCACATATCCTGCCTCTAGGCAAAAAGAGACATAACAGAGATGCATTCAGCATAGAAGCAATACTGTCACGATGTGCTCACACTCTTCTTCCCCATTCTCCCATCCTCTCTCCATATATGTTAACCTCACCGGACCTCAAACAATAGGGCACAGCAGCCTCAGGCACCAAAACTGCTAGTTACACCTCTGCCAGAAAGCAAGGGAGTTCCCCTGTGCTCAAGAGGCAGGTTTTTGCAAACATAAAAAAAAAGGGGGTAAACTTTCATCAAAAGTATGGAGAAAGTCACAGAAGTCAGTTCTGTGCTTCTCTTGCTTCACTAAATAAGCACAATGAATATTTAACATCCAATGTTATTTATAAACTTTATGCTGCTTGTTCTTTTAGGTCCCCTACTTAGAAAATCTCCACTATTCTGATTTTACATTTGAAGTTAAACTGAGCCTAAGAAAACAAGCTCATTTCAGGACTTTCACAAGCTGGCAAATTGGCTGATGTCTACCATACTTTAATGCCTTTTACAAGAAAATTACTTTTGCCCCCATGTCTCCTAGCCCCAACCATGAGGCTCATTCACATATCACAAACAAGCCTGGTCTGTATTAACAACAGTTCATTGTTTAAGCCAGGAACTGCACAAGTAACTCAGCAAACTGTGACTTCTCTTCCCAATTTCAGGTTTGTTTATCTTCTGTCTCTTTTGGCAGTTCCTGTTTCAAGTGAGTAACTGGGGAAATAAGCCAGAGACAAGCCATATCTATGGTTTTCAACATCACAACAAACAATGGTCTGAACAAGCCAGAGTCTGTAAGCCAGTAACAAAGGTTCAAGAAGCAGTTTGGGACTACCCAAGAAACCATGGTTTGTAGGTGGAGGCTGGTTTGTATGTGGCAACAGGTCACATTTCAACAAACCATACCATGGTTTGTCAGGAATATGCAAATGCTGTCATTCTGTCCTAAGAATTATCTGAGCAGATCAGACTAAAATTCATTTTTAGCCCATTACCCCATTTTCTAACAATAGGCTTCTGGGAATTGCAATCCAAGAACATCTGGGGACCCCAGCTTGAGAACCACTGCCCAAGACCAATGCTTCCCAACCTTGGGTCCCCAGATATTCTTAGACTGCAAATCCCAAAAATCCTAGCCAGCACAGCTAATAGGGATGGCTCCTGAGAGTTTTAGTCCAAGAATATCTGGGGAATCAAGGTTGGGAACCACTGCCCTAGACAGTCCACTAGATTATGCCAATGGAACTGATGTTGCAATAAGAATAAAAATAAAAATGAGTTTTGATTTCTGTCTGCAATCTTAACTTTTATTCTGTCTCCAGGGGAACTAAGCACAGGGACGGGGTGGGTGGGGGTGGCGTATTTTCAAAACCACAGGACTCTGTTGATTTTGCTAGAGGAAACTAACACAGCTACCTCCTTTGGGAATTCCTGAACAAATGCCAAAGCAGAGGAGGCACAGAGAGGTTTTGCATGCCAAGGCTGACGGAAACAGGAAGAAAAATGACACTTGCCGAAGTCCTTTCTCAAAACCAATCATTTGAAAGGCTCACAAAGGGCAAAATCCCATTTTCCTTTTAATGCCCATCAAGAACGTGGTTGATCGAAACCCTCTGCAACGTTTACGCGCAATAGTTCAGAAAGAAACCAATTTGCTGTTATCCACATGAGATTTTTCTAAAGTGACCTATTTAAAGCAAACCTCATTAATAGAAACCAGAACAGATAATCCAAAGTCGTTTTGGGAAGCAGATCTTGGAATCTGCCTTAAAAAAACACACATTAAAATAAAATATATTGCCAATAAAACTGCTGTATTTTTTTTAAAATGTGTTTTAAAGTTGTCACACCAATAACATTGACACCCAACAGCCCTGCTACCAATTTCCAACTGCTAACAGAACTGTTTTAATTTGCCGACAATCGCAACATGTTGCTGCAATTTCCACTAAGTGATAGCCATGTCAACCTATTGTACGAAACACAGCACAAGCTCACAGCACTTTTAAAGATAATCAAATGTTATCCAGCACAAGGTTATGTGGACTTCAGCCCACCTCTTCCTTCTGGAGAAAAGACTGACCCCAAAGGGTTGAGCATTTTCCAGCCAGCCAGCACAGACACGATTGGGGAAAGAATGTCAGGCTTGAAGGAGGGCTGGCAATATTTACTCCCAAGGAAGCAGTGAGTGAGTGGGGAGGAGACTGAGAGGAGACCTGAGTGAAAGCAAGGAGGACGCCTGCTACAGGTGAGATGTATAGGTGCCACCAAAACGTCTGTAGACGAACTCTGCAAACAGCTCAATGTTCCCTCTGTGTATCTCACTGTATCTCTAGTATATCTTCATACCTGTGTTAGGTATTATTCTTTTTAATTTGACAGATTAAATCAGTTTGTTGTTTTATTTAACACTGTATTGTTTGATATGTTCTCCTCTCTTTACCGTTTGATGTTACAGTTATAACTGTTTTGTGTTTTTGAACTGCTGTTCTTCTTGGATGAGTTGTGTCCACAAAAGCTAATGCCAATTAAAAACGGTTAGTCTTCAAGCTGCCCCCAAGACTCTTGCTTGCTTTTTCATAATGAGAGTTCACAGAAGGATTGCAAATAAAGATGTGTCTTTCTCGGAAAAGGTGACCTTTTTGTTTCTGTCACAACACAACTCACTTCTTTGACAGAATGGCTGGTGGGACTTAAGAGATGAAAGGTTGAGAACCAGAGGTCAGTTTTAACAAGGAGATGAACAAGACAAGAAAGATGTGCTTAAACCAGGGGTCCCCCACCTTGGTTGGGCTGCAACTCCCAGAAGCCCTTGCCAGCACAGCTAGTGATGAAGGCCTCTGGGAGTTGCAGTCCAAGAAAGTCTGGGGACCCAAGGCTGGGAACCACTGGATTAAACAAACAGGTGGGAGGAGTCACACTTCAGCTGCCTCTGACTTGGTGCCCATCAACTCCATTCGATTACAACTCCCAGCATGTCAAGAGGAGTGCCTGTCGGGAGACTGCTGTGCATTTTAAGAACTCAGAAGAAATGTCTGTTTCCTTGAAGATGACATGGTCCCCACTCATGTGGCAAAATATCCCAAAATGTGAATTTAGATCTGCAACTTTAGATAAGAAGCATGGAAGACAAGACTACTAAATTATCACAGACTAACAGATGCAAAAAAAAAAACAACCACCGCAGGGACATTTATGTAAAAGGCTTGCTTTGGGACAGGACTCCCCACCCCCACCCAACCAGGAAGAATGAAGCTAATGCAGATTACTTTGAGAACTGCTGAGTGTCTCCATGAAAAATCATCCTTATTCTTATTATTGCTATTCTTGTCGTTGTCATCACCATCATGTTACCTGTAACAAAAAGATGTCACTAGCTAATCCCACAACATATAGGCTAGCTTTCAGGGGCAGTAGGGTTACAAGGATGAACACAGGCTGGAAGCAGAACAAGGACGTTTTTTAAATGTCTGAACACCACACCTAGTTTCATGACAAGAAGGCTTCCGTGAAGTGAGCCCTTCAGCTTGTTTACACTATTAGGGGAAATCATCCTGTCTGCATGACAGATTAAAAAGTTTAAGATAACAGTGTTGGTAAGGGCTAAAAGCTTGTCCTCCTGGCATGTAATTCTTCCGGCTCTTCTGTTGCCAATACAGCTGTCTCACTAGACAAGTCTGCCTCGCCAAAGTCTGCCTAGGCCAGCATTTCGTATCCATCAGAACTTTAAAAACTTACATTTTGGGGGAACTAAAAAAATTGGCTCAGGGATTCTGCTAGCTGTCAGCCAACAAAGTGATTTTTAAAGCCTTTATTTTTCTGTTTATCATATATTGCAATGTGGTTTTTCATGGTCTCAGTCAGCCAGCCTGGCTGATTCTCCATTACATTCCCTCGCTTCCTTGCTCTCTAAACCAGACAATTAACATTCTACAGCCCCCGAACCTGCCCAGTACTCATCTGGCTGTTTTGTGCCCCTCCCTATATAAGTGTCCCCCCTCCCCCAAAAAAGAGGTTTTCTATATTTTTGTTTTGTTTTGAATTCTTCACACCTGCTTATACTTGCCCTCATGCATGGCCATTCTATTCCAGAACAAGAATACATAAGGAAACCATTTGTAATATATAAACAAAACAATCAACATGTGAAGACTATTAGCAAGGAGTCAGTGACTGGGTCATTCTCATATATTCTGTTCTACTTTTAAGCTGTTGCTAAACTGTTTTTGCTGGCTGGCTCAGTGAGTTGGCTCAGTGAGTTAGGGATCTGGCTGTAGAGTCAGAGGTTGGGAGTCAGGCACCTGTTACGCATCTCAGAAAAGCCAGCCTGGGTGGCCTTGGGCAAGCTGCACCGTCCCAGAAGTGCCCCCAGAAGTAAACCACCTCTGAGTACTCTCTACCCAAAAAACCCTGGAAAGGGTCGTTGTAAGTTAGAATTGACTTGACAGCACACAATTACTATTAATTCATTTTTAAATCTCATGCTTATTCTGACCTACAAGGATAAGCACTAAGATTGAGTAAAAATGCCATCATTGACATAAACTCACATCATTAACATTAAATCTCATTATGACACTAGCGTTAATTAATTGTATGAACAACCAGAAATCATCATTACCATTAATGATTACCATACCTCCCTTGACAATAATATTCTTTTAATATTACTTTAATGTATATCAACAATAATTTTCTTGTATTACATTTACCGTTGTGTTGTGTTAAATTGGCCAGAATCCTCTTAATCACACCCATCAGTGTCAAATTCATCACCATACACCTCACCTGCAAACTGCACAATTTGTAAGAGGCCAATTCAAAATATTTTCCAGTGATCACACAACACAAAGACCAGCACAAATCAGTCCAGCTCTTTTTTGCTCCTGATTCAGACGTTTTCCCCCTGACACTGGGGGCTTCTCCTTCTTTTAAAGCTACAGAATTCAACTGTTGTTTTTTTCTTGTGTGATCATTTTTTCCCCCTCCACAAAAGAAGAGGCAGACATGACTCTGGATGGTGTTATGGTGATGTATTAAGCTGGGGCATAGTGTTTTGGGATAAGGAGAACACCCACTCCTGTGATCTTTCTCCCTAGTTGTTGTTGTTTTATTTCTTTTTAAATAAACTACCAAGTTTAGCACACTATCACCTTAGCGGTGCGTTGATACATTGGTTTAACACTGGATCACCTCTGCACAGGAAAAGAGAGAGAGAAGAAAGGAGATCCAGGTGGGTGGAGATCCAGGTGGGCAGTACCACAGGGAGGGGGACCAAGGGCTGTGAGGTGCAGAGTAGACCTTTGGTCTAGATGGGCTGGATAGAAATCCAATAAATAAATAAATAAATAAAATATCCAATCACATTAGATTGATGGCGAAGGCAGCAAAAAAAATCTGAGGTCTTCAAGAGATCACCTAAACCAAGCACAACTATAAAAGAGTCTGTGAATCAAGCCAAGTCACTCCAATTTGGCTTGCCAGTGTAGTCACTCCCTAAGTCTAATAAGAAAACAAAGCTTCTCAGTGGCGTAGTGGAAGAGTATCAGACTGGGATTCAGGAGATCCTAGTTTTAATCCCCATTGAGCCATGAAATCCACTGGGTAACTTCAGGTCAGTCACCTTATTTCTTAGTCTGATTGACTTTGCAGGCTGCGGGAAGAAATGAGAGGCATAGACACCATCTTGAGCTCAACAGAGCAAAAGGTGGGATAGCAACATAACAAACCAACCAGGAAACAAGCTGCAAAACCTTCAAACTGGTCCCCCGCAGAATCGCTGGCCGACTTGAAGGAAAAGTAACAAGAAGCCAAAGTTTAAGGGATTCCCCCTGAAGTTTTATCCAGCCAAGAACATGCTTGGTGTGGCCCAACCTTGGTTTCCCCTTTCACAACCAAGCAGCCATGGCAATTGTACCCAGTTAGGGCTATTGTCAGAATAGTCATGACAAAGTGTTAAAAAGCTTCCCGGGAAAGAATACACTTTCCGCCAGTCAACCTCTTCTGCCCCAGCTCTCTGAAGGGAGGTGAGACAAGAACAAGGAAAACACCCAAACCTGAAAATCCAAACTTCCCTTTAATTGTTTAAGGCACTGGCAATCAAATGCAGGAAACATCTGGCACTGTCTAGCCCATAAAACACAAAATTGAAAGTTTTCCACTCTATCCACTAACCCCTTTGCTCACCTGAAACCTACATTTCAAGCTCCTCAGAAGATGGATTTGCTTCTGACATTTGCCCTGGTTTGTGAAATGCCATGTGTGCATCACCTGACACTCTCAAAACAATGGTGTAAATAAATTCTCAATTCTTACCTTCTCCAAACCTCAAGTTCTTTCCCTCCCCAAACATCAAGTCACATGTTTGCAATTTCTTCAAAATGGGATAGAATTGAAGTCCTCACTCATTTGCAATGGCCAAATCCAAAAACTCTACAGTAGGACCCCCTTATCCATGGGATCAGTATCCACTGATTCACTTATCCACAGTCTAAAAATATTAAAAGAAAAAAAAATCCAGAAAAAAATATTTTCACATGTATTACCAGATCTGGACTCTAGAGGGAGCCAGAGACTGTGCTCGGGATACTTGTTAACGAAGAATATATAGCATGGTCTCTGATGCTCTCTAGTGGCCAGTTCAGGTAATGCATGTGAAAATAATTTATTTCTGGATTTTTTTCAATAGATAGATAGATACTGTGTTTCCCCAAAAATAAGACAGGGTCTTATATTAATTTTTGCTCCAAAAAATGCATTAGGGCTTATTTTCAGGGTATGTTTTATTTTTTTCGAGTACAACAATCTACATTTACTCAAATACAGTCATGTTATCTTTTTCTGGTTGCTGCACAATGGTGGAGGGTGGGGTTTCACTTAACTGGGGCTTATTTTTGGGGTAGGGCTTATATTATGAGCATCCTGAAAAAATCATACTAGGGCTTATTTTCAGATTAGGTCTTATTTTCGGGAAAACAGGGTAGACAGACAGACAGATAGACAGACAGATAGACAGATAGATAGACAGATAGATAGATAGATAGATAGATAGATAGATAGATAGATAGATAGATAGATAGATAGATAGATAGATAGATAGATAGATAGATAGATAGATAGATAGATAGATAGATAGATCACTATTATCCCTTTAGTGCACAGCACTCTCTGGGCAGTTTACAATAGCAGATTCAGTCAAATGAAACCCAATACAACACAAACAAACAATATACGTCAACAAATAATTAGTCCCTTGCCACATGTGAGCTTGGCTTTAAATAGAATAGACAGTAAAACAACTTAAAATCCCAACTCAACATTCATAAAAAGCCATTAATGAAAAGTTCAGTTTTCACCCATTTCTTAAAAGCTTGAGAGGAAAGGACCCTGTCAAACATCTATTGGAAGCTTGTTATGGATTTGATACTGAGCCAGTCAGACATACTCTCTAAAGCAGTGGCCCCCCAACCTTGGGCCTCCAGATGTTCTTGGACTACAACTCCCAGAAGCCTTCACCACCACCACTGCTGGCCAGGATTTCTGGGAGTTGAAGTCCAAGAACATCTGGAGGCCCAAGGTTGGGGACCACTGTTCTAAAATATGGCCTCAGTAACATCAACAGCAGCTGACAGACCAGTAGAAGTGGTAAACTGAAAATACTGAGTCTCCAAAATGGGAATTATGTGCCAAATATGTATGTAACATGAGAGTTTTCTGGAAGTGGAAGCTAGGGAAAAATTCCCTTATTACAGTTCAGTATAAAAATAAGATCATGGATCAAGCTTTAAACAAACAGAACAAGTTTTGTGATCCTTCATTATCTGAGTTCCAGGGTGGCTCATGTCGAACTTGCACATCAGCCTGCAAGAGATAACAAAGAGGCTAGTAAGCTGTCAAAGAGGCTAGCCGCCTGCATTTCTCCAGCAGTGGCTCTGTGGCCAGTATAGAAAGGAAGGATTTCAGCCTGTTAGCAGAGAATCATAGCAGCGCAATTAAAATTCTGAGTGAAGTAATATTTTCCTTTGACTGGTAAAAGGTTAGAAATAAGGCAAGCTTTCAAGTTCTCCAGAACTCAAAAACCTGCCTTTTAACTTTCTAGTGATCAAGTTCTTACTCAACCCTTCACTTTTTTTTCTACAGATGGATGACACACTCTTTTTTCCCTAGCAGTGGCCCAACATCCTGCAATTAATCAAGCTAAAAGTGGCAGATAAAAAAATTCAAATAATCTCTGATAACACACTACAGAGGTGCCTCGACTTACGAACGTCCCGATTTACGATCATTTCGAGTTATGACCAGCTCCGGCCACAAAATTTTGCTTCGACTTGAGGCCGGAGCTTCCAGTTATGAACAGAAAAAGGCAGGGAAAAAAGGTGGGAAATTCAAATTGCTAACCGTTGGTAGGCGAAGAGGCTGCTTCTTTGTAGCTCTTTCGCCCCAACGGTTAGAGTGAGTGCGATCGGAGGAGGCTTCGGACTGCCTGGTAAGGCTTTCTGCTTTTTAAAAACTGTTCTGGGTGGGTTTTGCAGCATGGTTTTGGGCTGGGGGGGTTATGTTTCTGTGCTGTGATGGGTCTTGGGGGGTTTGTTTGTTTTTTGGGGTTTTTTTCCATTTCCGATGGGTCTTGGGGGGTTTGCTTGCTTTTTGCTTTTGTTGTTTTTTTTCCATTTCCGATGGGTCTTGGGGGGTTTGCTTGCTTTTGGGGTTTTTTTTTCCCATTTCCAATGGGTCTTGCGGGGTTTGGTTGCTTTTTGTTTGTTTTTCCCCATTTCCGATGGGTCTTGCACGATCTTGCTTGCTTTTTGCTTTGCTTTCTTTGCATTTCCGATGGGTCTTGCATGCTCTGCTTGCTTTCTGCTTTGCTTTCTTTGCATTTCTGATGGGTCTTGGACGCTTCGCTTGCTTTTCTTCCCCCCCCCTCCCTTCGGCCGGGATTAATCACGTTTCCGATGGGTCTTGCAGTGATTTTTTTGTGTGTGATTTTTTTCTTCGGCCAGAACGGATTAATTGCATTTCAATGCATTCCTATGGAAAATGGTGCTTCGACTTACGACCATTTCGAGTTACGACCGGAGTTCCGGAACCAATTAAGTTCGTAAGTCGAGGCACCACTGTACAAAGTTTGCACAACTGAATGAGCTTCAATGGCAGCCCTTGCCTTGAATGACTAACTCCTGTTGCAACAGCTACTTTTTATTCGCTTTCTGTTTCTGTTTTTTAGCCAGAAAGCCAGTTAATGGTTGCCAAGACAAGCTTCTGATGCAATTTAGGACTTTTTTCACTTTCCGTTTCAAAGTTACTTAATTTGGCAGGGCAGGAAACAGGGAGGAAATATATATTACTTTCAGTTTCTTACCCTCTCTCCTGGTGTTTTCAAGTGAAGGAAAAAAAACCCTTAAGGAAGTTCCAGATGATGCCACAGCGAACAACTTTCAGCAATTAGAACCAGTTTTGTTCAGACACTGTAAACGTTTTTGTTTTTTCCACGAACTACAACACCCAGGTTCCACCAAACAACATGGCCTAGGAGTTGTAGTCTACAAAATTAGCTCTGCTTACCGTCGTATCTGCTCATTCAGCATCGCATAGAGATTGGAGAGAGTGAAGTGAATGTCATAGCCTTTTTAAAAAGGCCTCCCAAAACAAACAGTATACGTTTGAATAAAATCATCGTGTTCTCAAAGGCTTTCACAGCCGGGATCCGATGGTTGTTGTGGGTTTTTCCGGCTGTTTGGCCGTGTTCTGGAGGTTTTTCTTCCTAACGTTTCGCCAGTCTCTGTGGCCGGCATCTTCAGAGGACAGAACTCTGTCTGTGTTCTGGTGTAGTGTGTGGGATATCCCAGAACACAGAATTCTAACTCCTGTCCTCTGAAGATACCGGCCACAGAGACTGGCGAAACGTTAGGAAGAAAAACCTCCAGAACACGGCCAAACAGCCCAAAAAACGCACAACAAAAATCATCATTATTTTTCTAATCTGCAGTGCTTGGACTTTCTGTCCTTTGAGCACAGTCTTGCCCACCAAAGGAAATCCTACAGATAATTGGCCACAGGATTTGTGTGTGTTGCAACACGTTCTGGATAAACTCCAAGTGTGCATTAGAAAACCCTGATGGGATTTCATCATTGTTTCTCTGCCAACAGGCAAGCTGTCCAACAGGATATTGTGGTGTCCAGTATCCAGTATGGAAACCACCTCTTGCTGTCCCAAATTCCATGAACACTCCTCTAGAAGAGGAAGAGGAGGCAGCTGGAGGGTGGCAGAGGCTGCAGTAGTGAAGAGAACACCACACTCCTGAAGAAGAGATGGAGTAGACACTTTTCGAAAGTTCTCTGGCTCTGAAGGGGGTCTTTGGGATCAAGGCATTATGGGGGCAATCACCAAAAACTCCTAAGCCACATACCCCGCAATGTCTAGCCCTCAAAGAATACTCTCCAAGCCAGGCATTTCTTAAACAGAAAGCTGAAAAGCAGTCAAGCTAGAGCAGTGGTTCCCAACCTTCGGTCCCCAGATGTTCTTGCACTACAATTCCCAGAAATCCTGGCCAACATAACTAGCGGTAAAGGCGTCTGGGAATTTTAGTCCAAGAACACTTAGGGACCCAAGGTTGCAAACCACTAAACTGGAGTGACCAGATCAACAAGGGTCTGGGGCTCTTTGCTCTGCCTCTTCTGCCTTACAGCGTTACTGGGATTCACAGCAGGAATAGCACCAACAGATGGAGGGTGGGGTCACTTCCTGGAAGACCACATTTAAGGCTGTATAGAACCCTGTGCACTCCTCTATTACATATGCACAACTCTCATAGCAAACTCCATATTTTACTCTACTCTCTCATGGAGGAGGCGGGATCATAGGATAGTTTTATTATTGTTATATCGGATTTTAAAATCTTTTAATTTAAGATGTTATAAATATCAGTAAAACAAAATGGTAATAAGCAACAGCTTTGAAGGGTAAGTTCAGAGGAACTTCTCTGTTGCTGCTCCTAGTCTTTGGAACTCCCTCCCACAGGAGACCAGACTGGCCCCTTCTTTGCTGTCCTTCCACAAGCAGGCAAAGATCTTTCTCTTCAGGCAACTTCTCCCTTAATGGCTGGCTGCTTGAGTTGGGTTTTTTAATGGGTGGTTGTGCCTTACTGCTTTGAATGTATTGCTTTGGTGTTGCTTTTGTCTGTCTGTCTGTCATCATCATCATTAAACTTCAGAGCTAGAAGGGAACCCAGTGAGCCCAACCCCTCTCAAGGAGGCACAGTGGGGAATCGAACTCCCAACCGCACCTAAACCACTGAGCAATCCAGCCGTTCTGTTTGGTCCTCTTTTTTGGCATTTGTACACTTACTGCTTTTAGCTTTCAATACTGTATTGCCTTTTAATGATGGAAGCTGCCTTGGGTCCTTTTCAGGAGAATGGCGGGGCATGTATTTATGTATTTATGTATGTATGCATAAATAAATGAATGAATGAATGAATGAATGAATGAATGATCGGCTCATTGCAGACAGGGGACTGGAAAGAAACAGAGAGGGCTGCTTAGCAAGTTCACGGGAGGCCAAAGCTCTGAAGCGGA
The DNA here is from genome assembly GCA_037013535.1 of Intellagama lesueurii. Classification (NCBI taxonomy): domain Eukaryota; kingdom Metazoa; phylum Chordata; class Lepidosauria; order Squamata; family Agamidae; genus Intellagama; species Intellagama lesueurii. The sequence continues at coordinate 20,516,488 of JBAJHW010000007.1, read as the reverse complement.
GACCTCCCGGCGCAAAGCTGCCGCCTTCGCGCAGCCCTTTGGACTTCACTCCCAGAGCCAGAGTCTGGAGCGAAGCGCTGCACTGCGTCACATGGAAAGGTGGCTTCCAAAAAGCTGTGGTTCCAGCAGAAGGACTGAAGCTGTGCCACGGGCTTGCACAAAAACAAAACCAGCAGGCCCTGTTTTTATCTGCCCCAAACAGGAAGTGCTTGTAAACAATGTGAAACAAAGTTGTATACGTTCAATGCTGGCAAGTTCTGGCAGCACAGTGTGGAAAAGCGGGCCAAGAAGACTCTGAAAGTACTCCATGCAGGATTAAAACAGCAGCCTGACTAGAAGCAGCTGCCTGGGGCCCCTCCTCTTTCCACAAGACATTGTAAAAGCAACCTTACTGGAAGGAGGACAGGAGAATACTTCCCCCTCTCTGATGACACAACCGCCATGCGCAGCCAAGAAGGAACCCACGGCTTTTCCCCTGCCGTCTTTCACCCTGAAGTCTCAGCCAACCCTTAAAATGGCTGGAAGGCACATGAAGCCCCATTGCGAAATGACAGACAAGCCAGCCTAAAATTAAAAAATAAATCAACCAGGCAGCTTTCCATGTCCACAATGGCAGCCCAAACCAGGGGTAGAAAGCAAGCCGACGGGGCCCAGGCAAACGACTCAGCCCACGCCTGAAGCCAAAGCAGGTTAATTAACTTTTCTGTCAGCCACAGGCATGGGGTAGACAGAGATCTACCGCTAAATCACCAGACAATGCGCAGCAGATGACAAAGAATTCCGATACTCCTTTCTTTAACAGCAGCAACAAAAATATTAAGAGTGTGGAAATGTAAAGAGTTTAGTAGGAAAGCATGCAAGAATGTTGCAAACTGAGTTCTGATAGTGGAATAATATTATAAGGTATCACTGTGTGTGTGTGTACTCGCACCCATGTGGGTGTGAGTGTACACATACACACACACAAACAACCCCATAGATCCAGAAGGCACTTGAAAGCAATCAACATGAGACAACTCTAGCCAAGACCCAAGCTTCTCTATGCTTAGCCATGTCCTGCAAATCTGCCTGTACTCATCTGACCCATGAGGAAGCAGAGCAGAAAGGCACAAAGAAACTTGGCAAGAGAGACAATGAAGCCACACAAGCAACCTTAATCCTAGAGCTCTACCAATTTGACCTACAATTCCCAGAATTCCCAGGCACCACTCTACTTCACAGCCATTTTCTTCACGATGAACACAAGGTAGCTTAAAGTACAGGAGATTTCAGTTCACCACCCCAATCCGCACACCTTCAATTCATACGCTTAGCAGAGAAGATAGCTCAGTGGTTTAGGTATCAGAGGTTGGGAGTTCGATTCCCCACTGTGCCTCCTTGATGGCGGTTGGACTTGATGTTCCCTAGGGTCCCTTGCAGCTTTGCAGTTCCAAGATTTTTATAAAAGGAGGATGGCTTTCTGGAGCAATGGGGGATACATATCGACCACCATTTTAAAAAGCTCTGCTGGAAAGCAGAATTTAAGCCAACCCAGCATGCTACTTTTCACATGACAATTTACCAGCATCACTCAAAAATGCAACTTTCCCCCCAACTTCTTAAAATGGTACAAAACATGAAGGGGAGAGATAATCCAGCTCTCTTTTGCCTCCCTCTCAACATTAAGAAGACCAATATCATGACTACAGAAGAACTACATAACTTTAATGTCGACAATGAAGAAGCTGGAATTCTTGAAGATTCTGTACACCTTGGTTCAATCATCAATCTGAATGAAGACGGCAGCCAAGAAATCAGAAGAAGACTTGGAAGGCCAGCCATGAAGGAACTAGAAAAGATCACCAATTGTAAGGATGTGTCATTGGAGACCAAGACCAAGATCATCCACATTCTTGTATTTCTGTTTACAGAAATACAAGAGTGTGGATGTCCTGAATCAAACCAAGCCTGAACTCTCTCTGGAGGCAAAGATGTTGAAACGGAGGCTGTCCTACTCTGGGCACCTCATGAGAAGACAGGATTCTCTGGAAAAGACCATCATGCTGGGAAAGGTGGAAGGCAGCAGAAAAAGAGGAAGATCAAATGAAGATTGACTTCCCAGTCATCAGGAGTTCCAACCCACCAAGCTATATCAGGTCTCTACACTCCCACCAAGTTTAAAGGGACTCACAGCTGGATAAACATATGTAATCTTGCAGTGTGTAAGAAAGGTTCGCCTGGAAAAAAAAAACACGATGCTGTTCTGCCTCCACTGGTTATGTTTCAAACTTCTTCTTCTTAAATTGTTTGCTTTCATTTTATTTAATTTCTTTAACTTCCACAAAGACTAGCTCAAATTTCTGAGACAAAGGCAGAACATAAACCAAATCAATAAACGTAGTTCACATCATAACAATATTACTGCAGGCATTTTTGCTGAAATATTTATAGCATTTTATTCCATCATTCATTCCTTAGAGATGCTGACTTGTACCCTGCACTGCGGAAAGACTGGAAATGACACATTTTAATGTTAATTAAAGTGCCACAAATACTGCTGATACTGTGATAACAGACCTCATGTCATATCTGGCTGCAATCTTTTTGCAATGTTTCACAACACTTATTGTGGACTTGTACAATCAAAGCACAGCATCACCTGTCTAAAGGATCCTGGGGTTTTGTTTTTGCAATTAGCATACATATTAAGCCTGCCAACAATTTAAGCTGTTTATAAGCTTAGTTGTTCTAGTAAGGTTAATGCTATACAAATGCTAGATCAATGTCTCTTTTGCTTTATTTCCCCCCTTCTTTAAAGCAGCTAACTTAACCCACATTTGCAAACTCACTAAGTGGGGGCTTGTAATGTAATTAAATTCCATGAGAATGCTCTCCCTCCTCACTTTACAATGTTTTACTGGTCTCTAAACTTTTAAACCTCCTTAATCCTTATGTTAGATAAATTAAAGAGGCTGCTTAAAGATCATTCAAGTCCATTTACAAGCCATTTGGCCACAGTTCCCTAAAGCAAATTATCATGCTTCAGCCACAGAGGAAATAATTTTAGTTTCTTAGAACAACAGAAAACTTAAAGAGGCATCACATCCTCTTAGATATTCTGCACAACATCTTGGATCATTTCTGAGCATTTCCAGTGTTTAAGATATCCAATGACTGGCTGCATTGAAACATCACAATAAACCATTGTTTATTGTGATGTTTCAGTCTTCATTATTATGAAGGTTACAGGGATCACATAATCCCCCGTTATGGCAGCTCCACGGGTTGCCGATCCGTTTCCTGTCTGAATTAAAGATGTTGGTTATAACCTATAAAGCCCTAAATGGCTTGGGCCCCAGCTAACTCAAGGAACCCATCTCCCTTTATGAGCTGCTCGAGTGTTAAGGTCATCAGCTGAGGCCTCTCTCTGGGTTTCACCACCTTCACACATGTGCCTGGTGGATACACGCAAGAGGGCCTTCTCTGTGGCTGCCCCCAGCCTTTGGAACTCCCTCCCACTGGAGGCCAGGCTGGCCCCCTCTTGGCTGTCCTTCTGCAAGCAGGCCAAGACCTTTCTCTTCAGGCAAGCTTCCCCACAATGATTGGCTGCCTGAATAGAGTTTTTAAAATGGATTGTTGCACCTTACCCCTTCGAATACGTTTTGGTGTTGCTTATGTTTTTAAGTATGGTATTTGCTTAATCCGTTTTAGTATTTGTATACTCACTGTTGCTAGCTTTAAATATTGTCTTTTAATGATCCTTGGGGCCTTTTTAAGGGGAAATGGAGGATAAAAATACAAGGAATCAATCAATCAATCACGTCCCTGCACCATGGACCATGTTGGATGGGGATATAGGCCAAAACATCTGGAAAGTCAAAGGTTCTCAACACCCGCTTTTAGAACATAAAAAAGTTAATTTTCCAGATAGCATCTTTTCAGAATCTCTCAGCTAACACAGTCCATGCTGGCTGAGGGGTTGGAGATTCTGAGAATTTTAATCCAAAAAAGTAACTTTTCCAGGCTCGGCCTAGTTTATTGTGTCAGGAAGTAGCCAGGACGCCCACTAAGCCTGCACACATGCCACCCCACCTAATAACGTACAGATTCCATTTTGCAGGAACCACAGTTTAGCATTCCATCCAAATCCTAAATGATTGGGTAAGCTTGATCCCGAGCTTCCTGAGATTTGAAACATTTTTTCTCCAGTCCTAGTCTGACCCTGATGACTATACGACACGGTCTCTAGTTTACCGTGCCCTGCATCACCACAAAAGGTACAATATTCTGTCCATGAACGGACTTTTCTCCCTGGCACATTCTGGGATTTATAGCCAGAAAAAAGGAAATTGTCAACATTCTGGCTTTATCAAGCTATAATTAAGTCACTTCATCGTATGTACACTGGACAGTGAAGAAAACTGACAAGGGGGGGGGGAATGATTTGTGTGAAATGTGGTGCTGAAGGAGAGCTGTGCAGAGACCCTGGATGGCAGAAAGACAAACAAGTAGATCCTACATCAAATGAAGCTGGAACTATCTCTGGAGGCAAAAATGTTGAAACTGAGGCTGTCCTACTTTGGGCAACTCATGAGAAGGCAGGATTCTCTGGAAAAGACCATCATGCTGGGAAAGATGGAAGGGAGCAGGAAAAGAGGAAGACCAAATACAAGATGGACTGACTCCCTAAAGGAAGCCACAGGCTTGAGTCTACAAGAGATGAGCAGGGCTGTTGAGGACAGGGCATTCTGGAGATGGCTCATTCACTGGGTCACCATAAGTCAGAAGTGACTTGACGGCATATAACAAGAACAACCCTGTGAGGACATAAAGGGGAGGAAAATCATGTGAAGCACTTGAAGCTGCTGGTAAGAACAGTTCATCATAAATGTAAAAATTAAAGTAAATTTAATTTCCCCAATTCACATGTCCTAACTGATAGGATCCCTGTTCTTAACGGTGTACGCCAAGGATGTATCCTTGCCCCCCTGCTTTTTAATCTCTTTCTAGCTGATTTCCCTTCTTTTCTTTTAGACTCTGATAATTCCCCTCCAGCCCTTAATGGGACTCCTCTTCCTGTCCTCCTCTATGCTGACGATATGGTCTTACTTTCTCTCACTAAATCTGGTTTACATTCTTCTCTTACCCATTTACAACAATACTGCTTGTTAAATTATCTTACCATCAATTCAGACAAGACAAAAATTATGGTTTTCTCTAAACGCTGGTCCCCTTCCCTCTGGTCAATAGGTCCCCACTCTTATCATCAAGTACAAACCTTTAAGTACTTAGGGATCCTCTTACATTACAAACTAAATTGGTCCCCTCAGAAAAAAGCTGCCATTTCATCCACATCTCAGAATCTAAAGGCAATTGCCAAGTTTCACTTCTCTGCCGGTAATCAATTCGTCCCAGCTGCCCTCCATATATTCCAAACCAAAATTATCTCACAATTATTATATGGAGTTCCTGTTTGGATTGCATCGGCCCACTCTGACCTTGACGGCTTAGCGACTTCTTTCTTTAGGAAGATCCTTGGCCTTCCAAATTCCATTCGACTTACCTCTATCCTACTTGAATTAGGGACCGATCTCCCCTTAACCCTGGCTTGGTCTCTCACTTTTAAATATTGGCTTTGTTTATTTTTAACCAGACCCCCGGATTCGTTACTTTATGCTCTGTTAAGAGATTCTTACTCCCACAAATGGATACAACTTATCCATTCTAAACTGTCATCCATTGATATCCCATTAGAATCACTCTTTGATTTGGAATTATCTCTCACTCACTCTCATATCAAAGCCAAGCTATATCAGTGGGAGTTTGAACATCTAAGTGACCTCCTTAATCCTACATGTTCTCCAAAAATTTTCGGCTTATCCCCTGTTTTAGAATATCCTTTAAATTATTTCAATCTACTGACTAATCCTACGCGGCGGAGAGCTTTCATGCTAGCTCGGTTTAACATCTTCCCATCAGCCATGCATTTTGGCCGTTTTTCCAAAATCCCTAAAGACAAAAGACTTTGCCTTTTCTGTCATTTGCTGCCTGACACCTTAGACCATATTCTGTTTAGATGCCCAGCACACCACTCCCATCGGAAACTCTTTTTAGATCACTGGCTGATTCCCTTTTCGGATCACTTCCCTGACCTTCTCCCTATCTTCTTGAGTGATCGCTGTGCTCCCCTCACTGAGGCGGTGGCAAACTACTTAACTGAAATTCTGAAACTTACTGTTGCCTTATAATGTTGAATTCTCCTTACCCCATTCTCCGGGTAATATGTATTACTTCTCATGATTTTGTACTCCCTCATTAATGTTGATTTTGTCTATTTCCCCTGAGTTACTGCCTAATGCCAATAAAGGTTTATCGTATCGTAAGTAAAATATAAACTTCTAGCCACTTTGACATAATGCTTCCACAGATGGGTGCTACGCTTCCTTTTTCCAAATGGAAGCCGTCCGCTCCATCATTCTTAATGCGTGGGTGCAAGACCACAGATGCTTAGCGGTGAGGGAAAGGTGCTCTGCACATGCTCAGAAAAAAGATGATGGGAAATTTGGCCTGGTCCTCATCTTTAAGTGGGGCAATCTAATTTGTATTTCCCAGTGCAGCATGCACGTTTAGGAGAGAGTTACCTTTCAGATCACACACACTTCTGAATTTCGCGATGCCGTTTCATGTCAAAAATTGTGTACAAAACTGGTGCTATTGGAGAAAGTTGTGTACAAAAAGCACAGGTGTAGTTTAAAAACAGTTGAAGATTGTTGGAGACTGCATACAAACAGACATTGACCAGATAGAGACAGAGCAAAATGGACATTGACCAGATATACAGAATGAGTCATTCATTTCCTTATTACATGTATATACTGCCTTTACTCCTGGGAGCTCCAACATGCTTGTCTTCCTCATCACTTTATCCTCACAACCACCCTCCAAGGTAGGTCAACCTGAGAGTACTAATGGTCAAAAATCATCCGGTGAATTCCACGACTGAGTGGGGGTTTAAACCTCTATCTCCAGACTCTCACTCTACACTCTAACCTCTAAAACTATACTGACTCTCTAGCTAAAAAGTACCATTTTTGAGCTCAATTTACAGCATGTATGGCAGATTCTCTCCGATACTTAAGCCACCGTGCCCAATTTTCAACAACGCCTAAAACTTCATACTATCCTCTGGAGCTTTCTGAACTCCATTCATCCTGTCCCCCTCAAAAGATGGCAAGGAGACGGCTCAGACATCCTGCAACCAGCTTTACTGCTTCTCTCTGCCAAGATCTCTCCCCCTCGCTCACCGCAACCGAGTTTACCTAGTTTCATCCACCTCGCAAAATGGGTTGAATAGGTTCATTACCTGTTGCACAAGCCAGGTTATTAACTTGACACTTGAATAAAAGGGCCTCCTTTTCCTTGTAACAGACAAAGCTGCAATGGGAGGGTACGAATTGGACTCTGACCCCCCCCCCCCCCCCCAAGCACCAAGGCTGCATATTCTGTAAACCACCTGCTATTCCAAGACAGCCCCACCATTAAACGCTCACTTTTCTCTCCCTCCTACTCTTATCCCAGGTTTACAAATTCCAGCACTGAGCCCAATCAGGAACAAAATGAAACAAGACTCCTTGTGCCTCTTCACGGAGAGGAGAGGTGGAGAACTTTGGGGCCTCCTCATGTTTGGCACTACAGTTCCCATAATCCTTCCTTCCTTCCTTCCTTCAAAATATTTTTACCCTGCCTTTCTCCTTGAAAAGGAGTTGAGGCAGCTTACAACGTTGACAATGAGGATACAACGGTGGTTAACATCATTAAAAGCCAATATTTAAAGCTAAGAACAATGAGCGTAAAGAGGCAGCTTACATCATGAACAGGCAATATCAAAGCTAAGAACAAAAGTATACAAATATTAAAAAGGGGAAAAATGCCACTATGAGAAATAAAAAACACAAAAATGGAAAACACAAGTAGTACTAAATTCAGTCAGAACAGTAATGCATAACAATTCATCTAAAAATCTCACACAGGTCGCCAGTTACCGCGGAAAGGCTTGCCTGTAGAGAAAGGTCTTCACCTGCTTGCGAAAGGACAGAAAAGATGGGGCCGGCCTGGCATCCAGTGGGAAGGAGTTCCAAAGTCTGGGAGCAGTAACAGAGCAGGCCCTCTCCTGTGTCAGGTGGCCACGAGAAAGGTCTCTCCTGATGACCTCATTGGTTGATGGCAAACATATTAATTACAATATATTATTCATATTAGTATATGAGATCAGTATGCCATAACGGGTGTATTATTGTCACTGTCAAGACAGAAATTAATAATAATAATCTTGCAACTGCAGAGCTGGAAGGGACCCTATGGATCATCCAGTCCAGCCCGTCAAGGAGGCGCAATGGGGAATCGAACTCCCAACCTCAGAGACCTAACCACTGAGCTATCCAGCAGTTCCTTGTGTGAAGGCAGGCATGTAAGCACAATGCTTCCAAAGTGAGCAAATTGTTGCGGTCAGGACCAAAGCTAACAAAACTGGGACTGACACCCAACACCAAGAAACAAGCAAGGGAACAAATAAATAAATAAAAATGCGAGCCACATCCTCCTTGCATTTATCCCCTCTCACAAGCTCCTCCTCTACCTCTCTTAAGAGCAGAAGCTGGAGAAGTTTCGTCATGGAATGACAACTCTCGGAAACTGAGGGATTCTGGGAGTTGTAATTCTCCCCCCCCCCCCCAAAAAAAAAGGATTTTCCCCAATCTCTAACCAAGCAGCAGGCAAATTCCTGCTACAAAGCACAGCCTGGCTCCCAGCCTCAGCCCACTGCCACATTTTTTTGTTAATGAAAGCTGTCCCGCCAGACACACGCCCATGACGTTACCAGACAAGGTGCAAACCTGGCTTTCCGGCTGGTTTTGCAACACAGTTAAGTGGCCGAGAGCAGGCAGCTTCTCACACTTGAGAGGGCTGCTGACGGCAGAACATGCCAGCACAACTAAAGACTTGAATCCATCAGAGGAGAGAATTATGTTTATGCAAGAGTCCTAGCATCAGATCAGGGGTGAGAGCACACTGCTGGACTGCAACTCCAGCAAGCCAGAGCTACAGTAGCCAATGGTGAGCAATGCTGGGAATTGCAGTTCTAACAACTTGTCTAACGCGGCATTACATACTGGGTGAGCAAAGCCCACTAAACAATACAGAGATCTATTCAGTGCAATCATCTGATTTCACTCTGTGCTTGTTATGTTCTGATTTATCTGCTGCGTTCCAACAGGTGGCCTATCGCTGCATCCCCTTTGCCATGTGGCCTTACTGCAATAACCCTGCCTCCTCCACAACAATGCAGAATAAGGCCATGCACTTGCAGGGCAACAAGGGGCCGGCCCTACCATTAGAGATAAGAGAGCCAGCACTGTCGCCAGAGCAAAACTCTAAACTAGAGATGGGGGTATTCGTATTTGTATACGAATATCCCCACACAGGTGGCGATAACGAGGGTCCAGCCCCCTGGGGCCAGACGGTCCACTCACCGATCCGCCGCTGCCTTGGACGCCGTGATTCTTCCAATGGCTCCGCAGCGCACGATCCACTAGCCACTCTTCGACCTTGCAGCAAGGCTTGTCCTCCCGCCTCCTGCCAGGAGTGGCGAGCCAAACGCGCGCGGCGGAGCCACTGGAATAATCGCTCCATCCGCAGCAGCGGCGGATCGGTGAGTGGACCGTCCGGCCCCATGGGGCTGGCCCCTCGTTATCGCCACCTGTGCAGGGATATTCGTATTTGTATACGAACACTCCCATCTCTACTCTAAACCGTTACATGGAAATGCAACAGCATTTTACTAAAAAAAAAAAGTGGCCAGCATCATGATCCTCTTGATGGCACGAAAGAGCAGCAAATGGTTAGTTGTTTAACTTCCTGTAGCTGTATTCTTACTTCCAGGGATGGGGAGAGTTTCTCGTGTAACTCTGTCTCATGTTCCAGAATAACTCAAATGCCTTTGAGTAATCTACACTTTGAGTTGGGGGAAGAGTTACAGCCATTTGCTGCTCTGCTTCAGGAGGAAAAATGTCTTCGGCTGACCCTGACTCCAGCCAGCTTTGGTATTCAGTAACAGCCACCCCTGCTCGACATGATAAGGCAGAAGAAGAGGAAGAAAAATGAGTCATTCAATTAATAAGTTGCTCAGGGCAATTACAACCTTCCCCAATCCCGTGCCCACCAAAAGCGTTGCAGAACTATTCCCGTCATCCCCAGGGAGCAGGGCAACAAGCTGATTGGGGATGGTGGGCCCTGTAGTTCAATATATCAGTGGTTCCTAAAAGGCGCCGTGGCACTCTGGGGCACCACCAAACCCAGCCAGGGGCACCGCGGAGTCCTCCGAAGGACTTCCACAGAATCCACTGAAGTACTACGCAGGCTAGGGTTCTCCCCTCTCTTCTCCCCCCACACCCAAAGTATCATATTGGGGGAGCCATGGCCCGTGGCTCCCAGTCAAGGGAGCTGGGAGTCAGATAGATAGATAGATAGATAGATAGCACCAGTTTGGCTGAACTTGAGAGAGAAAACTCACTTCAAACTAATGAATGGGGAAAGTTATTAACTGAACAGTGGAGTGGAGAAAAAAAAGGTCAACATCATCCATTTTTATGTAAGACCTAAGATTGCTTAAAAGGGAGGTACTGTTTAGTAACAGTGAACCAGCTGCTAAAGCCATCACGGGATCAGAAACCACCCACCATCAGTACCCCACAGAAAAACTTGTGGTTCTTGTTGTCCTGAATGTGGCAGCCAAGTGAGTTCCAGAAATAAAAGGAACCAATGAATGGAGTCAAAAAAAAAAAAAGAAGCCCTTATGTCAGGAGGTGAGGTCTGCTCTGTGTGTGTGCGTGTCTGTCTGTCTCTGCTAAGGATTCACCCCTGCAGCCAGGCCCTGTCTCTTAGCTATAAACTCCAGCATGCTGTGTCCTGCTTTTTTATATAAAAGTGGCATTTTGAGTCACACCGCTGAGTGCCCCTTTGCCCAAAAAAAAAAAAAAAATCTAATTGAAAATGCATGTGAATGAATGCTGGGGGGAGGGGCAGGCACACCCCTTCTTTCCGCTTCATCCTGGACTCCCTTATTACTCAAATACGTTTTTTCCGAAAAGCAAAGTTTCACAATCTCCTACACGAGGGCAGCGTCGGTTAGTCACCCTTTGGCCAGACGACGTGCAGGGTCTAAGGAAGGCGAAAGCAGGTTGGGAATCCCAGTCGCCTCCTCCCCCCCCCCGCCCCGTAAATTGGGCAATAATGGAGAGGTGTATGCAAGAGGATGGCGGGCCTAAGAGCCACCCCTGCTCCCAGGTGCTTCTGGAAGTCAACGCCAGGCAGCTCCCATCCCCAGGTGACAAACCGAGAAGGAGGACGGGCCGTAGCCAGCGGGGCCGCGCAAGATCCGCGGGGAGAAGTCGTTCTCCCGCACACCGGATCCCTAACGAACCATGATTTGGAGGGGGGGGCGGGACAAGGAGCACCACCCGAGGGATGGGTGGAAAGAAAAAAGGAGGAGAAAGTGCTGTCTCCCAAGAGAAAGTTCATGCTTTCAGCACCCATAGGGCCAAAGGGGGAAGGGGGGATGCATTTCTCTAACATCGCTGGATTCGCCTCCAGATTTTGGTGACCCCTAAATCGGGAGGGGGGGGGTTGCTGCAGCTCTGATCCCCCACACACACACACACCCCAAAACACACACAGCCACAGGAAGCCCTGTGGGACCTCTTTGCCCGGGGTGCGCTCGCCCCGGGACTCCCCGGCGGCGCCGTCCGCCGGCCGGCTCTCACCTTGACGGAATCCATGGGGTACATGACGGTGTGCTCCAGGACCCCGGCCACCGCCCCGGCCGTCATGTGGGTCCCAAGGGAGGCGCTGAGGGGCAGGCTCTCGTAGTCTTCCCCGCCGGGACCGTCGGCGTCCATGAGGAGCCCTGCGGGGCCGCCCGGCGCCGTGGCCACGGCGGGCGCGCTCTGGCCGCTCCTTCCTCCCGCGACGCCGCAGCTCAGCTCCATCCGTGCGCCCCGCCGGCGCGACCGGCCGCTCGTCCGCTCGCTCGCTCGCTCGCTCCCCGCCTCGCTGGCTTGACTGGCTGGCTGCGGGAGGGGAAGAAAGCGAGAGCGAGAAGTGGGAAAGGGGGGGGGGGGGCGGAGAGAAAGTTCACTTCTTCAAAGGCACGCCTCTCCCCCCCCCCTCCGCCCTCCGGACCCGCCCGCCCGTCCGCCTCCGTGGGGCCGGCGCCCGGCCAATGGCGGCGCGCCGAAGGGCCAAGCGGCCCGGCTGGCACCGACGCGGCGGCAGCGGCGGATCCGGCGCGGGCAGGGCCTTTTCCCAGCGGATCGCCGACGGAGCGCGCCCTGCGCAGGCAGGGCGAGGCACGGCGGGCCGTTCTCACGTGCGCTCGCTGGCCGGCTCGGCCGCGTGGAAAAGCCACAAGAGCGCCCGAAGCCTCGGCGGCGGCGTGGCTTCCAAAGAGGGGCGAGGAAATGAAGGCGTTCTGGCATGCTTTCTTTCCCCCCCGCCCGGGGGGAGCTCTGATCCCCGGGTTGGGGTGACGGGGGGGGGGCAAGCCCCAGGGGACGGCTCGGGCCCGATCTGGAGCCACTTGCGTATGCGTCTTAGTCTGGGTTGATTTCTTTTCGGGGGTTGTGTCCAGATGTGGTTGGGCTTCCGTTCCACCGGGCTGGGGATCCCGGAGGAAGGAAGTGGCTGCCCCCCCCCCCCAAATCTGGAGAGGCACAGATTCTCCTGCCCTCCAGACTTTATAGACTGCCGCTTCTGCCAGAGCTAGTCGGGGCTGATGGGCATTGTAGTCCACCTCCTGGAGGGCCACCGGGTCTCCACCCATAAGCTAGGGAAATTTAGGGTAGTTTGTCAAATAAAAGCTGCTGTTGAGTAGAAAACCAGTTAGAGGTCAAAAAAAGGGCAACGGGTACCATCCTGAAAGCAGAGAAACCGGACATTAAGCAAGCACAACAGCCAGCTTAAAAACCAACGACGAGAACAGCAACAACTGTACTTTGAAACAGGAGTAGGCACATTGCGATCTTGTTGTTGTTCTGCCATCCCCAGCAGCTCCAGCCAGAATGATTGGGAGCGAAGGGACGTGGAACTCAACCATATTTGGAGGCCTGCCCATTCCCCCTTCTTCGTTGGAAAAGCTGACTTGGAAATACACGTTCTCCATGGTCTAAGAGAACAACTAAGTAGAACCACAAAGATCCAGTAGTGAGGAGTTCCACTGGTTCACTGCCACCATTGAATACAATCCCTGTCTCTTTCTGCTTGGCCTCTAGACTCAAGGAGCAATGTGCACCCCAACCAAAAAGGTTTCTGAATACGTATGAGGAATGAGCACACAGGCCTTGTTTCGACATGCACAATAGTCAACAAATGTCTGCATTCCCCGTCTATAGCACATTCAGACTGGAAAAGAAAAAGAAAAAATAGGCTATGATCAACCAGGCTGTCTAGCAATGATGGTTGCTGGTATCTTTAAAACAAAAAACGTTAGGTCCGAGTCTGGGAACCTTTGCTCAGGCAGCTGCTTTGGACTTCAGCCCTCTAAAATCTCGGCTAGCAGGCCAATGATAAAGGTTTCTGGGGGTTGTAGTCAAAAGCATCTAAGAGACCAAAGTCCACCACCAGTTTGGCCTGGTCTACACACAGCAGCAGCAGAATGAGGTGGCAGAACCTTGAAGGAAGAGACGAATTGGCTGTATCTGAACCGCAGAGAAAGAAAACGTTTTAGGGTTTAAAGGGACACATTGTAAAAACCACAAACACCAATTCTGCTCGTAGCTGCTAGTAGCTGGCAGTTAACCTGGTGGCATGGAGCTGTTCAGGTATAAAACTAATCTACCACCTGCATCCTGTAATGGCAGAGTTTAGTTGACCATTTCTGGCTACTTCATTTCACTCTATATATCCAGGGAGACAATTCCTGAACAGCAGGCTGGTGTGAGCAAAGAGGTGGCAAAGAATATTATTAGCAGAGCAAAGATTTAAACCTTGCTTACCGAAGTATGATTATTTAGGATACCAAACTACTTTACAATTAAAAAAACAACAACAGAGAAAATACAGCACAACCAACTAATGAAATAACTAAGCAGTGATCCCATAGTGGAATATTCCATTTGAAACATGGGGGGGGGGGGAACTGGCAAGGTTTAAAAGCAGGCAAGTGGCTAGTCTAAGGGGAATCACCGTGACATGCTCCCTGGTGGAGCCATATTCCAAAAGACGCAGTGAGTACACTCCACTTACATATGATACTACGCTACTGTTACTATAGCTACAGGCACAGAATTGATATCCTACTATGCAATGTTTTAGTATTCTGGTGCGTGTGTTGTTTTGGATTGTGAGCATCTCCTTCACATGTGTCCCTAGGAGCTGTCATCATCTTTGCTATGGTACAGCCTCATTCCGACCAGGCCCTCTTTTGTGCTTTCTGTCTGCCCCACGGTTTCTCCTATTCTGCGATCAAACCTTTGCCTTCATTGCCCCACTGCTCAACCCCACTATTTCACACTTACTCTATCTCCGGCACATGTGCATCTTTATTCTCTTTGTGTGGCATCTACTGTGCATGGTGCCACACAAAGAGCATGTTAGCAAAATGAAAGCCACAACCAACCCTGGGCACACAGCTCTAGACTCGGAGGCCGGGTTCTTGTCCCCATGGAGCTTTTGACATGTTTCCCTCATCATGTGTGTTCCCTGATGACGTGGTGACATGATTGAAAAGGAACACAGTATTATCATAAACTATTTCCCTTATGGCCCCTTGGCCAGCATCAGCATAAAAGAAGTAGATGTGTCACATGGAACTGACCCATGACACACGCAGAGGTGTGGAGCTCGCTTGCCGGCTCGGGCAGCTTCACCTGCTGAGTCCCATAATGTGCCCACATGGGAGATAATCACAACAATGTGCAGCAAGTTGTAAGAGCAAAGAGCGAGAGAGCAGGGGAATCATATTTAATGCAATAAGCTTCAGGAAGAACTGCAAGGAAAAGAAATTAACATACACTAGGAAGCAATGTCTATTTTCTGTCACTTTCACTGTGATCGGTACATGCTCACTGTGTGCAGTGTCTGGAAAATTAATATTTTCTTTACGCCTGCACTCTCATGATAATAAAAGGAACTAAAAAGCTACCGTTGCACCACAACAGGAGTGAGGTTCCCCTCTGGCAAGTTGCAGTCATGGTGTAACATAATACCTTTGTTACGGGAGAAAAAAGAAATTAATAACAAATAAATAACCATTTTCAGAGAGGTAGCCACGTTAAAGTCTATTTCAGCAATAACAAATACAAAAATATGTTGGCATCTTGAAAGCTAATGACCTTATCTCAGGGAGACATTTTGTGGATTGCAATATTTATTTATTTATTTATTTATTTATTTATTTATTTTATTCAATTTATACCCCGCCCATCTAGACCGAAGTCTACTCTGGGCGGCTAACAATAATAGATAAAAGTAAAAACAATATAATAAAATAAAGACAGCAGTAATATAATTCAATCAACTCCATACAGGAAGTTGTGGCTGAAGGATAACAAGAAATTACTTCCTTCGAAGCTCTGATTAAGAATATGTTTAGATGTCATGTTAAGCAGTTTTGGGACTTCTTTTTCTGTTGCTTTGTTTTGTTTTACTTTTGTTTTCCTTGTTTTTCTTATTTTTCTCTTTTCTTTTCTCTTTCTTTTTTTCTGTTTTCTTTTTTTGTTTTGTTTTTGCTTTTTAACATTTTGACTTACTGTGAGTCTGGAAAAGTTCCTTTTTGGACTACAATTTCCAGCATCCCCTAGCCAGCATTGACAGAAATGAGTACACTAACTAAGGGATTCTGGCAGCTGCAGCCCAAAACAGGAATTTCCCCCAGTTTCACCCATGAGCAAAAAAAAAGGCTGCAGCTGAATCACTTTTCCAAAGCTCTTTTTGCCCGCAAGAAGAGCTAAACAAACCAGGATTGTTTCCCTCCGTGGTTTGTTTCAAATGATATCCTAACTCAAACCTCTGTTTCTCATCTCACCATCAGAGAAAGAAAGAACCCTGGCTATGGATTCTGTGCCATTGAGAAAGGGTGTCCATAAGAATGAGAAGGGTGAAGCCACACGATGGGGTGAAAATAATTCATGCATGTAGCACACACTGCTCCGACATACACATGCATTTTTCTTGTGTATGTGTTGCATGCATGGTTTGTTCTTTAGTGTCCCATTCAATGACATCTAGAAGCCTACAACAGTGGCAGAACATCCTCAGAGCATGGAATTGGACAGGGTTGAGGCAACATGCGAGAGGCATCAGAAATTCTAAGTTTACTTAAAGACACTGAAGGAGGACGACCACCATCAGAACCCAGAATGAATGAAAACAGTGCTTGAGGATGCACGGGATGTCACAGAATCCAAACCGAGCAGTCAAGCTCTTTATTTATAGGAGCAGCCTCTCTAAATCTCTTGCTAAGCAGCTGAAGGTCCATCTGCCTGCACACATTACGATAGCAACAGGACTTTTATATTTAATGGAGTTCCACCATCACCCCATCCCATCCCTACATCAGAATTCATAAATGCATGGAGTGTTCAGTGGGGGGAGCAAGCACCTCCCCTGCCCTCCTATGGAAGAAATTGATCCCACTGATGTATTAGGGCATTGCAAAGCTCCTAAAACCCCACCACTACTCCCTACTTGATAGGATGGGGACTTATGGACCCACCCACCCCAAAAGAGGAAATACATCAAAGAGGCATGTTTGATAAAATGTGGATGTGCTAATTTATATGCAAGAAAGAATGACTAGAGTTTAATTGGGGGGGGGGACTCAATACCTCTCTGCATATGGTATAAGAGTAGGATCACACAGCCCATGATTTTTGTGTTGCCTGGGTGTTAACAGCTAATTGGTGAATGTATTAATTGCCATACCTTTCAATGGTGCTTGGAATAGAGTCCTTTGAACTGGGGGCCTCACTCTGTCTGCAGAACAGGACATGTGATCACACTATTATCTAATGCCAAACGTGAGACTAATTTACTATCTGCCTGCAAGGAAATGTAATTAGAGATCACGAGGATTTCTCAGAGAGTGCATGCATTGCCATTACCACTGCCCTGTGGAATGAGGCGGCACAAGCCGCTCATGAGCACCCATTCGATATTCTCTCTGCGGAAATAGGGCTCTCATAATAGAACTGCAGAGTCTGCAGATGCTAACATAAATTCTTCTTGGGATGCTCTTTTATTTGCAAATAAAATATCATTTCAAACATACGGAGCTTGAATCACTGCCCAGAGACGCCTATTTATTCAATGACTGATCAGCGTCTTCAGGATAAAGACCTGGGAGAACCTTGTAATATTGACCAAGCTTGCTGATTACAAAATTATTCAATATAGTAAAATCCATAAGAAAGCGGATGAGGCAGGTTCATTTTAATTGTCCCTCTATTAAGCAATAAGGAAATGGGCCAGCAGCAAGTTACTGGCCATCCTGGGTGGGGGATTCTGGGAGTTCTGGTTCAAAAAAAAAGTAATGTTTCGAGGCTGTGAGCCCTCCCTTCAGCAGCACCTCCAAATGACCCATTGTGACATTTTGACTGATTAGGAAGACTGAGCGGCGCTTATCTTAGGCTACTCTCTGAAGGCAGGTGGAGGCATGGTATGTTTTGATGGGTCGCAACGTTCTCCCTGTAAACCATGCGTACAGTCAGATAATGAAGGTGTGGCTGCTTTTAAGCACTCAGGCAGGAGGAAACCTTTCTGAGAATAGAGCCCGGCCCTCTTTATCTAGCAGATTCAGTAGGATCACTTTCCTGGCAAAAAATGCAAACTCCTCCAGACCCCGACATAGGGGAGGGAGGTCCCTTTTCTAGCCTTCTCAGTGTTAACCCACTGATGGGACGGATGCAACAGAAGAGGCGTTTTACTTCCACCAGGCCTTGTTTTACTCCAAGCCTTTCCTCGACCCCTGCAGCCTATGGGCACGGCGTGGGCAGGCAGAAGGTGGTCAAGCCTGAGGCGGGAGAATGGATTGTGCCGCTTCTGATGGCATACGGTGGATCACATTTGTTCAGTCCTCTCTCACATAAAGAAGCCACCTAGAAAGCCAATGCAAAACCACTTCCTGACCTACCAGCTCTCAAACAGATATGTTTTCCCCTCCTGGCATTGAATGGCTATGGGCTGCTATGGAAGTTCACGGCAGAGTGGCAAGGATACCACTACAGCTTTATACATCTCACATCCCTTGAAAATTGGATGCGGCTTGACAGCACACCACAGCAACAACATGCCCTAGCTAGCCATGTTGACTGGAAGATTCGGAGGGGGCATCTAGCTTAAAAGGATAAGCGTTCAAAATGTGCACATACGTCTTTGCCCCTTTCCCCCTGCCTTCCCTTTGGTCTTAAAAAGAAATCAGTGATGCCGTCAGGTTAGGACGTCCAACAGGTTCTGTCATTCAGCATAACAAGGCAGCGGTGGGGAACACAGCAAGACTAGTTTTCCACATTTGGAAGTAACTGAAAAATTCCAATTCAGAAATGAAGACTATGTGGCCCTGTAGAAAATTGTGGACTCCAATGTCCATCAGCTCCAGCCAGCACAGTCAGTTTCTAGGAATGATGGGACCTGTGAACCAATATTATCTTGAAGGTTACCAGTTCCTTATGCCTGGTCAAAACTTACCAAACCATACCACCCAAAAAAGTCTCCAAAGGAAAAGAATAGGAAAGTGTTTCACCTGTTTTAAGGCATAGCAGCCCACCAAGGCCTGCATTCTGTCCAGCCAGATGTTTCTGCTCTAGAGTCAGACTGAAGATTGTTCCTCCACATTCCAGAACCTTCTAGATTGTTCCTTGAACCTATGCTCACAGCCCTACTCAGTCCTCAGGCGGTAGCCCAAGATTTCGCACCAAACTATCACAAAGGAAGGGCCAGCTCTGCCGTGGCCATGGTGGGGCTCAACTAAAAAAATACAGGAAATGAGTGGTCACACCTCATGTTCGCTGGAAAGGCAGAAGAAAGAGGTGGTGTGGGAGACAGCAGTTAAGATCAGGGCTGCAGAAAGAGAACTTAGCCTCCCTCCTGTACCATATTCCTGATGAAAGTCATATAAGACTTCTGTTTGCCCTGGGAAGGAACCCATGTTCCAGGAGGATGCTGACAGAGAAGATGGCCCTCCCAGCATACATGTGTGCAGTTTGCCACCTTTTCTACTCTATCACCAGAGGCAGGAGATTCCTCCTACCTCAAGGGCAGGAGAGTGTTTGATCTTTTAAAAAAAAGTCAAGCCACAGTTTTGAATCAAACAGAAAGGAAGAAACACTGAGAACTCAATGTGAGTTCCATAAGCATGTTGGGGCACGGGCTATTACGTACAAATCCAAGGTGGGAGGACTGGATTTTTATCTGTTTAAACTGTGCCTCTTGTATATTTGAAAATTAATGCAACTGAGAGTAAAACACCTGTCAGGTGTCTAGTTGAAGGACACCAAACTTGGGTAAGCATTGAATGCTCCGGGGGGGGGGGGGGAAGAGCATCTCCCCTGCCCTTCCACAGAAGAAACTGATCCCGCTGATGAGTTCTCTTGCAGAGAAGAGTTCTGGTGCGGCAGGAGAGGCTACGCATCGCAGAAGAATTGTGCCATCCGTTGTGTTGACCCAACTCTCTTTAGTAACTTGTCTTTCAGGTTTGAAGGCCTCAAGGTAACACAGGTGAAGCTGCAGCGTTGAAAATCAGTGTCAATGGGTGATCCCACAGGGTTTGTTTGTGGAGGCCGGAAAGTCAAGAAGGCGTGAAAAGAACAAGGATGTGCAGGTGAATAATCAGCCCCTGAGCTGAAATGCCGAAGAAGGAAGGAAGGTTCTTCTGCTTTGTCTTTTCCTCCCAGTCGGGCAGCCAAGGCCAGCCCCGACATTAGGCACCGTGAAGCGATGACCTCAGGTGGCGGATACAGAGAGGCTGCCGTGATCGCTTCTTGTTTCTTCCTCATAAACCTGCTTGGATTGTTTCCCTTCCCACAGATTTGAGGGTAATGCTGTATATGGCACACAGGTCTGTCCTGGACCCCCCCCCCCCCCCGAAGTTCCCTTGCAGCTTCAGGTGTAATGGAAGACACGGTTTCACTGCCAGGAGCAAAATAAGATTCAGCTTCCAGCCCAATCCGTGTTGCATGTTTCAAAGGCTGTGTGATGTTTTGCTGATGATGCCAGAGTTGGAGTAGGACTTCTGTTGGGCTAGGAAAAGTGTGGTTGTCTAAATGTCCTTCATTTGCGACTCCTAGCATTCCTAGGCAGCAATGGCTGAAGGCAAGGCGGGGTGTACTTTGCCCACCCCTGGACTACGGGGGACCCTGGTGCAAATTTCATCACTTGGCCATGAAATCCACTGGGGGACCTTTCACCATCCTCTCGGTCTTTTGTCTCGCTATAGCCCAGGTGAACCTACCTCACAGGGTTGTAGTGAAGATGAAACTGAGGTGGAGAGAATCCTGTATACCAGTCTTCTTGGAGAAATTGCCGGAACCAAAGGAAAGTATAAAAGGTGGGAAGTATCATTCCAAACTTTACCATGAACCACAGGGTAAATGTAAATATCAAAAAGGCGGTTGCCAGTTCTCAACATCAAACTTGTATCTGCTGCGTCCAGTCACTCCATGCGGTAAGCAGATATTTGGGAGGAGAAGGGAGCAGCAGCACCCGTGTCTTGAACCGATAAGAGTTCACCCATCTGGGATATCTCGTGATCATCAGCATCTTGACCTGTAGGAGTGATGTGTCCCAAAAGGCACTTTCAAGATATGCTTCATTTCACATATAAAAGAAGAAAGGAGGGCTGCTTGGTGTAATCTGGTTCTTTATTTATTTAATAAGAAAATTAATTATTTACAGATGCAGCTTTGAATACAAATCAAAATTTCAAACTGCTTTTTTATGCCTGTTACATTTTCAGACATTTTAATGCTCAGCGCATTGCTGTGGGATGATTTACTGCTGAGTCTAGCTTCACGTTCATAAAGGTACATGTGGTGCAGCAAAAAAAAAGAAGAGGAGGAGGAGTCATCAGGCATGGAGACTGGTCTTAAGGAGAGCAGAAAGGAGAAAAGTGACAGCTGAATAGTTTCTCGCTGATACGCTCATCTGTCATCTACATTGCAAAACAGGGGGAAGGCCATGCTTATACCCTGAATGAAGAACCCAGCTGCTCCCACGTGTGTAAACATTGATTCTTTCATCACCCGAGAGCTTCAACATAAGCAGAGTTTGAAAAGGTGACTCTGAAGGACTGAAAGCACACCCACTGTC
The DNA here is from genome assembly GCA_037013535.1 of Intellagama lesueurii. Lineage (NCBI taxonomy): Eukaryota > Metazoa > Chordata > Lepidosauria > Squamata > Agamidae > Intellagama > Intellagama lesueurii. The sequence continues at coordinate 20,495,155 of JBAJHW010000007.1, read as the reverse complement.
AGTTTCCAGATTTAAGACTGGTCTGTGTGTCAGTAGAAAACCTCTTTTGCTCCTCCTTTCCTGAAGGAGGAGAAGTTTAAGGGAACACCACTATTCCTGGGTGTCCATCCTTTGGTAGCCAAAGCCCAAATAGAGATTTATGGGAAGTCAGTGGTCAATCCATCTCTGGTACAAGGGCATGAAGGCCAAAGCTCCTTCGGAGACCTGATCAGTAAGCACAGGTAGTGCAGGTAGGCCAGAAATGGTAGCTCAGACTACTTTTCAAGCAGTTCTCAAAAGAAGAATATAACAAAAGGAGGAAGATGCCATCCTGACACTTCTGTCTAGGGTTCAGATGAGACTCTTTCCTAGTGCTACCTGGAGATCTCTGGTATTTCCCTCCCCCTCCATTTGTGACCCCCAAGATCATCCACACTCTTGTATTTCTGATCAGGGATCGTCATGTATGGCTGTGAAAGCTGGACAGTGAAGAAAGCTGACCAAAAAAAAAAAGGATTTGTGTGAAATGTGCTGGAGGATTGATGTCTGGATACCCTGGACAGCCAGAAAGTCAAACAAGTGGATCCTAGATCAAATCAAGCCTGAACTCTCTCTGGAGGTAAAAATGTTGAAACTGAAGCTGTCTTACTTTGGGCAGCTCATGAGAAGGCAGAACTCTCTGGAAAAGACAATGCTGGGAAAGGTGGAAGGGAACAGGAAGAGAGGAAGACCAAATACGAGATGAACTGATTCCCTAAAGAAACCACAGACTTAAATTTACAAGAGCTGAGCAGGGCACTTGAGGATAGGACATTCTGGAGATTAGTCATTCATAGGGTCACCATAAGTCAGAAGCAACTTGGCAACACAACAATAACAAGCCCCATTCATGTACTAATCAAGTACTTTAAGCTTCCAAAATAAGATAAAATTAGGTGAAATCAGGTTCCAAGCAGTATAATATGGGATGCTTTGAGGAGCAACCTCCACAGAACACAGTGGCTGAAATCCTGTATGTTGTGGCATAATATAAATTAATGCCAGCATAAGCTTGCGAGACATTACACCTGAGCACCCAGCATTGTGCTAATAAACTGTGCAGTCAATCAGACAGCTCCTGTTTTGGCTGGTGCATGGCATGCATGCAGAGTGCTTTGTGACCAGCACTTCCACCCTGCTGTGCTTTTCCCTAATGCTGCCACAGGTTTGTGTCATGCACGTGGGGCTGTGCTAGAAGATTTGAGCTATTAAGTATACAGGATTGCAAAGCTGACTAAACTCAGCTCCTTCTGAACATTCCAGTGCCCTTCCTGGATTTCCTAACTAAAGAAATAAGCCCTCCTTCCCTGGGTGTAAAGGAACCGGGTATGTCTGTGTTTACATTACAGCATCATAAATCACCTATTGACGTGGAAGATTTGAACCATGAATGATCACTGCAAGACCTGATAATCCCTGTATATCAGGGATATCCCCCATTCCTGCTTTAATTTATTGTTCAGTCAAAAGGCCTGTCATTACATCAAGTACTCGGTGTCTCATGAGAGCCTGCTCTATGGTAACTGTTCACTGATATGCAGGGAAGAAAAAGACTCATTTCAGTAACACCATAGAAGTGGAATATATAAACTACATCACCATCTACTACAGCATCCACACCATGTTGCACTTCTTATTTCTCAGCATAGCTGGTGCATGGGGTGGACCAAAAATTCAAGCCAACAAATTAGGAGTGAAGTAGCAAGAATTTGTGATAGGATGACATGTTTGCAAAATCACTGATTTACAGTATTTCTTTTTTCCTTTTCAGGAAGCCAATTAGCAGCTATTGGCAATTGTTTTAAAAGGGTAGCTAAAGATCCTGAAACGACCCCAGTTGCTGAAATTAATATCAGGAGGATGACCTGATCTTGCTTCCATATTCTTTTGATTTCTTGCCTTAATGTTCACTGCTTTGCCATTTTTATACTTTCTGCCCTTTTGAGGTTGCTTGTGGATGGAACTCCATCTTCTATAAGGTATGTTTTTCTTTGTTGCTTATCCAAAAATATACTATCTGCCTTATTCAAATCAACAGCTTTATCCATGATAACTTACTTATCCTATTGTTGAGTTGCAGTTTGATAGCTCAATGGCTTAGGTCTCTGGCTGTGGAGCCAGAGGTTGGGAGTTTGATTCCCCACTGCGCTTCCTTGAGAGGTGCTGGACTCGATGCTCCATAGGGTCCTTTCCAGCTCTGCTGTTCAAATGTTGTTGTTGCTGTTTGACTTTCTAAAACTCGAGATGATTGGACTTTATAATATGCATGAAAAATGTAAGTACTCCATAAGATTTAGCCAACTGCTGAAAAATTATCCTTGCAGGTTGGTTATGCCTACATATATATAATCTGTTGGTGCTATTTTAAGGCATCCAGCTATGATACGATGAATAGTTTATTTAGATTTGTGACAGGCCTGATATATGTCATTTACACCTTGTTTCATAGTCATGTTCTGATATTATCTATCTAATGCAAATATCTTGGTCTTGGATTGCACATATGAATTCCTCAGTTTCAGCGTGAAGATGGCCTAATGTAAGCCACGAGTTCGATGAACACTACTAGTAGTACCTTTATTGGCATAAAGAGAATAAAACATAACCAAACTGGTTCATGAAGTGCCCCACGCATACAAAATCCAGGAGGGAGGAAAGCAGAAGACCAAACCCCCTAAAAACCTTTAATTGAAAGCGAGGCTTCGCTTTCTCACAATTCAGCTGATGAAATCTGCATGAACACTACATAAACATCACCCTAGGAATGTAGCTGTCAGTTCAGTTTCTGACTCCTCAGTCGTCAGAAACATGATTGCATCATGAATCTGCTCTCAAGTAAACTTTCTCCCCAACCCAACTCCAGATGAGGAGAACCAATCCAGTCTGTTCCTAGAATAGTGGTGGAGAACTAAAGTTGCTCTCCAGATATTGCTGGATGTCAAGTGCCATCTTCCCTATTGGTCATGCTGGCTGGGGCAAATGGGATTTGGAGTCCTGCAACATCAAGAGAACTACACAGAATCTTCACAGATATCAAGAGAACTACAATTTTCCGTTCTGGCATGACCGATAGATTTCCTCTGGGTATTTTTCTATATACCAAGCAGGGTTTTTATACAGATATCATTGCAGCACCTCAAAATAGGAAATTTATTTAAAATATTTTTACCCCACCTTTCTCCTTAGAAAAGGACCCAAGGCAGTTTTCAGCATTTAAAGACAATATTTAAGAAGAAGAAAAAAACAATGAGTATGCAAAGGTGGCAGACATCATTAAAAGGCAATATTTAAAGCTAAAAACTAAATATAGAAATATTTAAAAGGATCAAACAAAATACCTCTCTTAGAAATGGGAAACACAAGCAGTACTAAAAACACAGTCAAAGCAGTGAAGCTTCACAAGCCATCTAAAAAGATCACGCTCAGGCAGCCAGTCATTGAGGGAAAGCTTGCCTGAAGAGAAAGGTCTTCACTTCACAAATGGCAGCGATGATGGGAAATATCTACAAATCAGTACAGGTTGAGACTGGATTATTTCACCTCTTTTGCTCTATGAGCATCCAGCTAACGTGTTAGGTCTGGGAGGTTGCTGGGAGGTTTTTTTAAATAATAATAATAGGAGAACATGTAATGAGCATCGTGGTATGATGACCTTTTTCTTGGCTTCCCTACAAAGAGCTTCTAGCAAACCAGGACACGCCTTTTATGGCATACTTGTAAAAGGCATTTTATTATGAGCATCATTTGTGGGAAGGGAGCCTGTAAATTGCAGGGACACAACAGAAGATAGGAAGAAATGTGTCTTTGCTTTATCTGTAAGGTCCCGGTTGCTGGAGGTCAAACAGGTTTTTCTTCCTCAGGATAGAGATGCGTGGTCAGCTTTCCCCAGTTTTCTGAAACTAGGATACACCAGCAAATTTAGCAATAAAAGAAATAAGGATCGAGGGATCCATGGAAATATGGGGAATTGTAAACATGGCATCTGTTATTTTCTTTCTCATACGCTGTAATAATTTCAATACTGTTAAAAAATATATATTCTGTGTATCTCATGAACTTAAGTGCAGTATACAACAGCTTGTGCCGGATAAAATGTGTTAACCTTAAAGCTGCCACAGAAATCTGTTTTTGCTACCGTTTTGTTAGTAGACCCAGCATGGAGTAGTGGATAGAGTGAAGGACTCAGGAGACTTGGGTTCAAATTCATAGTCCACCATGGAAATTTTCAGAGGGGGTGGTGCCACTTTACAACTGTTCCTGGAATATTTCACTTACTTTGAAAGCCATACCAAGCTCACTATAAGTCCTTTGCTACTTGATAGCACAACACACACGCGTTGGTAGTAACACAGAACACAGCATCAAAGGTAACAACAAAGAGCTCGTGTTTCATTTGAAAGGCAAACCAGTCTTTTGCAGAAACATCCTTTGTGACAGTATCCCACTTTGGTGGATCTAGAAGTACAGGCACCATCATCCACAAAAGTGCATGCCATAATATATATTTTCATCTAAGGCAAGGGGCAAGCAATTTCAGAGGATCCCAAGCCCCGTGGTTCAGTAATTAAACTGCAGTACTGCAGTCAAGCCTCTGCTCATGATCTGAGTTTATTCCCAACAGATTCAGGTAGCCAGCTCAAGGTTGACTCAGCCTTCCATCCTGCTGAGGTCAAAAGTGTTTGCATAATTATGTTGTAAACTGCCCAGAGAGTGCTTTAGCACTATGGGGCAGCATAAAAGCTGAAAAAATAAAAACATCATTTGCTGGGGGGCAGACTTTGTTTTGTGGGCGATCGATCGTGCTTCTTGAATGCTCGTGGAGGTAGAATTCTTCAAGGTTCTTTGTTTGTTTGTTTTGCCAAAATATCAAGGTGAGAGAGGTTTTTTTGTTTTGTTTTGTTTTTTCAAAAATGCCTGGGGGGGCTGCATATGGTCCGCACAATGCCCACCCCCTGATCAAAGATGTCAAAAGAATATTTGTTGGTTTTGCTGCAGTAGTCTCCCATAACGACATGTTGCAAACTGTTTTAAGCAGAGATTTTTCTCATTTCATTGCATAGCTAGTACTTTTGACTGCATGTAACAATCAGCATTCTGCCTGCACAGCCAGAAAAGAACTATCCCATTTGGAATGCAGGCTACAGACATGCCACCAATCAATCAAAGACCTCCTTCCATGTGATCTGATCATCATGACTCAGCACCAGCAGTACATGCAGATATGTCAAGGTTTTCACTGCCTCCTTGCGGCAGAAAGAAGTCTGGCTTTTGATGGCAAGGTTAAGTCTGGTTAGCTCACATGTCATACAATGCAACACACACAAAGAGAGACACACAGACACACACCCTGGATCTTGAAATGTTCCCTTTTTTGCACAATCACACCCAATATTCTATAATTCTATCATATTCTGGATTCGGGCAGTTGTAGTCCAAAAAAACGAACTTTTCCAAGCTCTGCTCAGTCCATTACTTTTTAAAACAGGGATGGACTACAACTCCCAGCATCCGTCACGGCTGCTTTTATTGCCTGGGGTTGATGGGAGATGCAGGACAACATCTGGAGCATCACACTTTGCCTGGCCTATGGTAAAATATACCCGTTACTTTCCTGTTATATTACTATGAATGGTACTGTTTTCCAGGTTCAACCTATCCCATAACTGAAACCAACATTAGGCAGTATGTGGCACATGATGGTGCTACCTCGACGTTCAGATTGTACTGTGCCATTTTACACACATTCCTTCTGGAGCAACTAAAGCTTGGAAAACAGCTGGTACTTCACTCTCAGAAGAAGGTTTAGGAGGCATTGCCTTCAGGTGCTGCACAGGAGAGCCCAGAAATCAGAGAGGGATAACTCATCCTTTCCCAACCTGGTGCCCTCCACCAGTTAACTGCTAAGGGCCATTTTGGTTGGGCACTCATTGGATGCAACCAAGTTGGGGATGGATGTACCAGCAAATCTCTGGCAGATCAAAATGTGGCACCTTGTTATTAACATGAGTCTTTCCTGTGGTGTCTTTTTACCCCTGGGGTCCCTTAGCCATGGCTTTCCTCAGCCTGGAACTCAATGCCGTAGCCCTCCAGTTCTACAATTCTATGCTTTTGTGTTGTTTTTTAAATTGAATTTCTTTAGAACAAACTAGGAAACCTCTGGCCTTGGGGCTGATCCCAGCTCCCTGGGGGCCAAATCTGTTCCTCTGGGTATAAGCACACAGTTCCTTCACCAGAGGGTGTCACTGAAAAACGTTGTCAACATTCCTGCAGAAAAATGGAACCAATGTATAGCGACCCTAAACAGAACATGTTGGTTCTACAGATGCACTTTGGTCTCACGGAAGGTATGCAGAAAAGAGACCTTATAATCCAATTTCTATGCCTGATGAGGACATTGCACCCTGCACTTTTTGCAATTCAGGTAATTTTTTTTGTCCAAGCCAATGTAACAGTTTGGGAGCTTTAAAAAAAATGCCCTGTGCCATTTTGGGGGTAAACTAGGATGCAGTCAAGCAGGAATAACATACTCTGTTTGTTAGCAGGATGGCCCCATTTGGGGGAAGTGGAAATTTTACTTCTTTGGGAGAATAGTGCAATTAATTCTGGCAGGAAATACCCTAGAATACAGACAAGGCAGTTTTTATTTAATTTTTATTCCAACTTGTATTTTCTAGTTCCGAGTGTTTGGGTGGAAAAGGAACATACACTCCTTGGAATGGGGCATTTTTATACTCCAATATAGATTCCAGTTCTCATTGGGGTAAGGGAAAATAATTCCAGAACTCAAATTAAAAAAAAAAAAACCAATCTTAGTGCTTTAAAAAAAAATCATTGATGCTTCTACTCATCTTTTCAAACATGTGTTAGAAGAATTCTTTGCTGCCAGTTCCCACACTGTGTAAGTGTCATGAGTGCGTGCCCTCACAGGTACGATCCTGTCACTCAGAGGGTTCTGTTCTTCCTGTTGTGAATGCCTGCCTGGGATCTGTGTATTCAGCTGCAGTTCCCACCTTCCCCGGACTAGAGCTTGACATGATGACCTCCCTCTTGTTTTTCCTGCCGTGCCTCTAAACATGACACGCTGGTACGGCCGCCCCCTCTGAAACACTTTAGCAAATCCCTCCCGCATAGGTCGGATCATGTCAACAAGTCCATTTCCTGTTACTGAGCATATAAGAACATTATTTGGAAGCAGCTGCTGTCTCGGGCAGTTGCCACCTTGGTTCCTGCATTCAAGGGGGGGGGGGGGGGAACACAACCTCCAACACAATATTGTGGTGTCCCCTCACCTCTTTCCAAGTACTCAGCCATGCCCTTTTCTAAGACATCTTCCAAACAAAGCTTTTGTGGTGTGATTTCCTTGCTTCCCTCACAGAATTTTAGGTGGAGTAAGTTCCATTCCAGACATCCTTTCTTTTTTTAAAAGTTTTTATTTTAATTAAAAAAAACCATATACAACAAAAATACAAAAAATACACATAATTATAGCTTATTATAAACTAAATTCTAACGTGCACCCCATACCCATGGGACTCCATTTAACAATATTTTAATTACGGACTACCTCTCCAAAATTGTAGAGTATTCTTTAGAGGCTTTCCCCCTTCCTTTCACTAACACAAATTCCACAAATTTACCCCAAATATCATAAAAATTGTTAGAACTTATTTCCCCTCTTTTTATTTTGAGTTCAATAGTCAATTTATCGTTTAATGCAATGTCCCATACTTCACTATACCAATCTTCTATTTTAATATCATTTTTGTCTTTCCAAAACCTAGCTATTAATATTCTAGCACTTGTCATAAAATTGGTGATTAATTCTTTCGAGTAATAATCCAAATCTGTGTTATCAAAAATTGACAATAGAGCAATTTTAGCATTAAAATCAATATCTTTACCAAATAACTCTAACTCTGTAACCACCTCATGTTTTCCTATTCCTTCTTCCATCACCTACACACAGCTTGGAAAGTTAGCTTTTAAAAGTAATTTGTTGTGTACATGTATTACAAAGCCTCACAGTACAAAATGGCTACTACGTATCAGAGCCTGATGTTACTTTGTTACTTAGGGCTGATGACAGAAAAACTTGAAAAATTCCACTTTAAACATCCTTTTGAAAAACAAATGTAAAACTCCAAAATGCTACAGTTTACGCCCCAACCCATAACAAACCAGCAACATTGTTCTCTGCAAATTAAACTGCTTTTAGAATCAGGCCCATCTCAAGACGATTTGCTGCCCAGGGCAAAGAATAAGATGCATAAAAGCCAAATAGTCTGGCATCTGCTTATTTCCTGAGTGTTAGTAATGGAATAATGTCCTCCACAACAGCTGAAGGCAGCAGATAGCTTAGGGGGTTCAGGGCAAGACCCACAGCACACAGATCTAACAGCCGGGTGACACTTGAGGCAACTGCCTCACTCTGCCTTACAGTAGGGCCGGCCCTGTTTGAAAGGTGGCTTCCTTACACCCCTCTAATGAGGGGTAATGTATTAAAAGCAAGGTGGCTACTTAAGCATCACTCAAATCGAGGATATACATCAAGGACACTGATATGCAGAAGACTATACCTTCTGATTTATATGTACGACCGTACAGCCGTTACCTTGAAACTAACGATGCACTGCTATATTTTGCTTGCATTGAAGCTATTTGATCTGTTTCATATGGGGTATATATTCCCCCATCCATCTGAGGACTGCTGTTTGCTGTATGTTTTAATGCCATAAAGGTTATGTATGTATGTATGTATGTATGTATGTATGTATGTATGTATGTATGTATGTATGTATGTATGTATGTATGTATGTATGTACAGCTGCAGAATTAGAAATGCTTTTTTACAATTGAAAAGAATCCCAGTGCATCTCACTTACATGGGAAGAACTAGGATCTTGCTGCTGAGTCCCCAGCCCAGATGGTCCATGCAGACAGGCAACTTTGTGGTCCCTGATCTCCTTCCTTTGGTTCTTTGTTGCTACATCAGATGTGGACTGGAGAGCTCTTCAGAAGGGGGAGAGAGAGTACTATCCCCGCTACCCATAGCACTTCAGAGAACTATCCTTTCTCTATGTAGAAGACGACACACGGTCACCCCTAGTGAAAAGTACTATGTTACTTCCAAACTTTGTGTATCCTGGGGAGAGTTAGGTGGATCTACTAAGGAGGAAATAATAACATGACCACCCACCTTCACGCCTACTAAGGGTGCTCAGTCCTCACTGGGCTGTTTTGGTGGATTTTTGCTTTTATAAGGTGGTGGGAGAGGGTTGCTTGTATTTGGTACTTCTGCAAGCAACAGGGCTTTCCTCAACATACTTACAGCTTGCTTTTCTTTCTGAGCAGCCCCATTTTGGTTCAGTTTCCGTCAACACCAGAGGCTGGGAAAAGTAACTTTTCTGGGGCACTACAACCCCCAGAATCCCCAGCCATGCCAAATGGAGGTTCTGGAAGTATAGCCCAAAAGGGTCATTTTTTTCTGATCTAGGGTCAACACTCATCACTTGAGGGAAAGAAAATGATGGCTGAGAAAGCTTCCCCTCTACCCATGGGCGCAACAGCAAACCAAAAGAATTTTCAATTTGAATTTTCAATGCAGACAGATCGGGACCAAGGTGGACATCCACTTTCCCCTCTTTGATAGGAACATGCATAGCCTTGTCAAAAGGAGATAATGGGGGAAACTCTTCTCTCCAAACTCCTCCCACAGGGAGGCATCATCCAGAATTCTCTTGAGATGCAGTTAAATAATAATCTTAGACCTGCTGCTGTATCAGAGCTATTTCCCAGAGTCACTATAAACACAACAGTTACCTATCATTAAAGAGAATAATCATTTCTCCATGTAGTAAATGTGATCTGTACAACAATGTATGCTCATCATAGCAAGCTGTTGGAAAGGAAGTGATGATGAAAGAAAGAACTGTCATGACTAGCCTTCTTAGTTCTTCCTTTTTCAGCCAGCTGGGGGTATAGCTCAGTGGTAGAGCATTTGACTGCAGATCAAGAGGTCCCTGGTTCAAATCTAGGTGCCCCCTTCTTTTATTTTTATTCTTTTTAAAAAAGGAGAAATTCTACATCTTTAACTTGTGTCTTTGTGCCCTCTTACCATCCTTAAAGGAGAGGCAAATAGATATTACACCAAACCATTCAGGTGAACATAAACGAAATACCAAAGAGCTGTGTGTTTATTTTATTCTGAGCACATGCATTTTGATATCAGTCTTACTTCATTTACTCACTTTCCTGTTAACTTAAATCACAGTGACTTAAAAGCCCAGCCCTTTGAACAGTACTCAGAGGATTAATGGGAGTCAAGCAGGAGTGATGTAAGATGCTTCTGGTGAACTAACCTGTTTGGACATGCCCTTACATCTGAAAAATCCTTAAGCATGCAGTCTTACACCAGCTTATGCAGGAGTAGAAGTAGGTTAAATATAAGCAGCCTCAGAGAGTCTACATCTTGCTCCCCTCTGAAGATTCATGGGTGGGCATCAAGGACATGGCTACCCGATCTCCCCGCTATAGCCATTTCATTGTAGAGATGCCTTCACACACCTTCCCCCAAGCCAAATCAGGCATAGCAGGTAAGACTGGCCAGATGAGGAACAAGAACGAGCTCCTGCATTTCAAATAACTCTATGAAAGTGGGAACTTCAGCCAGTGTTGCTTTCAATGCGCTCTTCCATGCCACTGTTCACAGTCCAGAAGTTCTGTCCTCTTATCTAGGTGGCTGCCCTCCTAGCTGTTGTCCTGCAACATGGAGATTACATGCACAGCTTATCTGGTTGCACACACAAACTATCTGCTTGGAAGCAGCATCCAAAAGCAGAGTAAAAAACACAGACAAGGAGAAGCACCATAAAAGTAGACCAGGAAGAGGAGCCAGTTGAAGAACAAGGCAAGATTCACTGAAAAATGAATTGCACCGGAGTTAAAAATGGCCAGAACTGAGCATTTCAGTAACCTTATCCTTCAGAGCTCACCCAAAACCAGCTGCTAACACTTGGACCAAATTTTCTGCTCTTGGGAAGAACTGTCTTCTTCCTAAGGAGGCTGACATGCTTCATGAATGGGACATCTCCTGTGCCTGCGCTTTGTGGCCCTCTCTTGGACTGGGAGGTCCCACAGGACCCCTCTCCAAAAAGACAGGTTCTCCAGAATTTGGGGACTCGTGAAGCGTGCAGAATTAGAAACTTCAGTTGCAGGTGATATTTCTGTCCCCGAGTCAGTCGTTACACCATTTTGGACCAGTCGTCCTACATGCACTTCTGCCTCTTAGCAGACCAATCCAAGTTCCATTTGTGCATGGCACCATGCACAAATCACACCCTTGGCCATACCCTTTGTAGAGTATTTGGCACTTTTCTACTAAACCCCAGCCCCAATATCCCCCTTCAATCAGCTGCTCTCCTTCTGGGTCCTCATCCTAAGACAGACTCTAACGAGGACAAGTTAAATCAAGTGGAGAGACATTTAACGCCCTCTAGATGTGGTCAGAATTGGACTACAACTCCCATGTTCCCCAAGAATTGGCCTTGGGGGCTAGTGATAGGCAGGGACCCATCATCATCTGGATCGGAGTTCCAAAGGTCCTATAGCATTATTTTATTTGTTTAAAATATTTTTAAGCCGTCTTTCTCCTTAAAAAGGGACCCAAGGCGGCTTACTCAAACATGCACAGAAGAAACTGCGATTGCGCACTGCCCTCGTCCTTCTTCCTTCCTTATGTAGGATGAAGAACTCCACCCGATCCTTCGAATACTGTACAGTTGTCGCAAAGGAGTCTCTTCATCGTCCCGCACGTGTGCGACTCTCCTTGCGTATCTCTATGGCCCTCCTCCCGCTTTCCTTCAACGGCCCGCCCTTCAGAACGTGGCGTGTTTGTGGCGTCACTTCCGGCGCGGGCCTCCTTCCGCCTTTGCCGGCCGGGACCCGGAAGTGGCGGATGGCTGAGGTGTCGCCATGGCCCCGCCGGCCGGCGAGCGGTCCGGGGAAGCCGCGAAGGGGAAGCGTGAGGTAACGGGAAGGGAGGCCGAGTGGAGGCGGGGAGTTCGGCGCGGGCTACCTGCTCGGACGCCTGGGTTCCCCGGGGCGCCCTCACAGAGGAGGAGGCGGTGGCGACGCGAGTCTCTTCCACCCCACCCTGGGGGCTTCGGCGGCTCTCCGGAGGGCGTCTTCCTTCCCACCTCCGGGAGCGATAAGGAGAGGCGGGAGGGAGGGAGGGAGGCAAGGCTGCTCCCTGGCCCGTCCCGTCCCTGTGGGTAGGAAAAGGAAGGGAGGGAGAAAGTAACGTTTCCACAGCCCGGAAACGTTACTTTTGGGGTTGAGGGGGAACTATAGTTCTCAGAATACCGGAGAAACACTCTGGCTTTTGGGGGGGGGGTGTTTGTGGAGTGACTGCAACTCCCAGAATTCCTCACCAATTCATATTCTGTGTGTGTGTTTATGTGGGGGGGGCCTGATGGGAGTTGTAGTCCAAAAGCATTCGGAGGCTGCCCTTGGCCTCCGCTGGGCTAGGAGTGCTTCTCCAACTGGGGTCCCCAGGTATTCTTGGAATGCCACTCCCAGAAGCCGTCACCCTTCGCTCTGCTGTCCAGGGTGGCTGGGAGTTGTAGTCCGAGAACCTCTGGGGACCCCAGTTTGGGAACCACTAGATTCTAAACTGGCCCAAAACAGTCGAGGCAGGTCTTGTCCTCTTAAAAGGCAGGGGCTCTTGTTTTATCCCAGCAGGCAGAGGTCACCTGGGGACATGGTTGGGCTCTCATTCTGAGCTTACCACCTCTTGTCTGAACTAATGAATCTTCTTAAGCCTGGGGTCTGCCTGTTTTAGTATTATGCCCTTAAGTGTAATCTAGGCTAGTAACTGGGTATATATACAACTTTTCTGAGATCTATGTGGGTTTCAAGTTTAGCAAATGTACATTTTGATCAGTGCTCCTATAAATAAAGCCTTCTCCCCCCCCCCCCCCCCGCTCTTCTCCCAATTTAGCTCCCATATAATATGGGTTCTTTAAGCTTGCTTTGCATGGAACTGTTAAGGAGTACAGTGTGCATCAAGCAGCTGAAATATTCCTCCGAAAAATCATTATGTCTCCAAGGTAAGTATCCCTAACTTATTTTATATTGGGATGTTATAATCTGGGACACAAATGCCCAAAGTCATTTAGACTTTTATCGAGGAAATTCCAAAATCCCCAGTTCATGTAAGCTGCTTCTGTTAATTGCTACCAAAACATTTGCCCCTCTGAAAATATTATGGTGGTAGCTCAGAAAGCCATACATTGAATCCATGGTAGTTTACATTGCATTATCTAACGCCAGTCTGAGTAGCCCAAAAAAAAAAAAAAAAAGCTAGATAAACACCCAGAAATCCATCCAGATGTCATGGAAGGCCCAATATATATTTTTTAAACCTGCCGATTTACGAGTGTTGTCCACCCACATGACTGGTCTGTTCTATCAGTGCAGTAATTCAATCAGCCAGGGTCTCAACAAACTAGGTATGCTGGCTTTTTCACCCCATTGACAAACCATAGTAAAAAAAATTAGGGTTTGCTGTTACAACTGATTCTTAGAAGAGGAAGAAACTAGAGTTCCTGGTGCAAAAAAAAATGCACTTCAGGATGCCAGCAGGATATGAGCAAAACACTCCCACAGTGTTACGGATAAGAAGTGAGGTAAGGGCCTGTTTTAATCTCATTCTGGTTAAATCACTCCAGAGTGTAACCAAACGTTCTCATGAATGGCTGCATATAAGCACACAAAATACTGGTATACTGCCTTCAGTGGGACTAGCATGTACTAGTGCTATCTGTTTGTGACTATAACACTATTTTTGACTGTGACAATATACACCACTGTACTTTCTTCTGATAGGAATTTGTAATTCATATGATTCCCTTCAAGAGGCACAATATATAGTATTATGGTGTGCTAGCTAGAGTTGTTTGAACTCATTTCTGAGTGGCCTTGAAGAAGTCACTGCCTCAGCCTCTCTTACCTCACAGGATTGCTTTCTTGAGAAAAGATGATACCCCTATATTGAGTTCTTTAGAAGACATGTGATGTACAAATCAATTGTTTGCTAATAATTTTGCTATGTTTGTGTTATTTCTGTGCATGTTGGGTACGAGTGGGAGAATTCCTTTGTAATGTAACTGCAGGATTTCTTTTTCAGTTCCTATTTACACCATTGGTTTAGGGGAAGATACTTGTGCCTTGTGAATCTGTGGCATCTGGCTGACAGCAGAAGTTCTGGGTCTTCCTCTGTCTCCTTATCCTGATTAAACTGTCCCAAAATGGGTAGGTAAGTATCTGAGTTATGTCTGGGTAAATGCAAAAGCCGTGCATCTCATGGGGATAAAGTCAACATCTGTTTGATGTTGTGTGTCTGCTGTTTGAAGTCTGATGGTTCCTTTGCTCCTTTTATCAATGCTTGCAAAAGTAGGAAAATGAATGGCTCACTTTGCTACTCAGTTAACAGCTATGCACTGCTGCTATGTGGCTGTACAAGAATAGGTGGCAGAGAATATGTGCAAAAGGTGGTAAAATTAGATTGTATACTGATTGTTTGAGAACAGAACAGATTGTATCACGAAGAAATGGCCCATGGTAGGGTCTAGCTGTAGTGTGGTGTGTAGTTCATTTTCTGAATTAAAATCAGCACACAGTTCAGAAAATGGGTAAATGGAATTGGAAAATATGCCACTGAATTTTAAATATTAACAAAGAGGATGCTACTTCTAATATAACATTTCCTGTCATGATTTTATATGTACTCATATTTTTAATCATGGGCATAATTTTAGTCAATCAAAACTATTTTAATTTATTTATTTTAATTAATTGGCTAAATCTTCTATCCCTAAGTACCTCAGTCATCCTTAAACAACCCTGTAAAATAGGTTACTATGATCATCCCTGAAGGTGCAGACCTGAGGGTTGAGGCTAAGAAGACCGTGACTTACATAGACCTAATGAGCTCATGTCTTGAGATTACATTTGAAATGGGAGTTTTCTGGCTCATAGCATGTCCTCGTAGGAATTACAGAGCAACAACTCTTGAACGTGCCAGTGTTTTAAAAGGTGAAGTTGGCAGAGCTTAAACATCAAAGCCCAGATTCATGGTTCCTTGTCATACCTCTTCTCCCACCCAAAAGTTCTTAGCCTTGCTGCTTTAATGTCCTATCCACAGGTTGGCAACTTCTGCTAGTGAGCTCCCTGAGTCTGTGCTGTACTTTTTTACTGCCCCACTGAAATGTGGTGAGACAGCAGCAGGAAGAAAAGCTGCTTGCCTGATTTAAAACAATGCCCCATTGGTCTGTTTGGTCACCATACTTGTTGTTTTAAAGTAAAAATGCAGCTTCCCACCTGCTCCTGTTCTTCATCCACTCCCTAAGCAACTTGTGCTCCTTGACTCCCAACATCTGGTTTTCTAATCAGCCATTTCTGTTGAGTGCAATATTTTAGGTAGTTAAAACAATGTAAAGTGGTGTCTACTTCGTAGGTATTTGTAGAAAAGCATATTGCAAGTTAAGAGCAAATTTTTAATATTTGGAATCTGAGAAGTGCAGAATCCTCCATTTGTAGAGCTTATCATCTGTCCAAATTGATGGTGAAATATTTTGTGGCTTAAAACATCTGGATTCCAGCAACAATACCATTGGTAAAGTAATATACTGTTGCGGGATTGCATTTCATGCCATCTGATTTTGTTTTTTCTTCCTTTTTTTAACTTACAGGATCAGTATTTCTTGCTTATTTCCTGCTTCTTGGCACTTTAGCCTTTCGCCCATTGGATGCCCTCGGGTATTGAACACCACATTACGGCAGATTATTGTCATTGGGCTACTGACTGCGGCATTTTTCTTACTGTACTATTCTGTTCTAAAATATGGTTATCGGGACAAAAAACTGCACAGGTAAGAATAGCCCAAAGGAAAAAAAATGAGTGCTCATTCAAAGCTGAAAACAGTGACAAAAGTCCAATTTTACTCCCAGCTGGATTAGACCCTTTGAAATAAATGGGATGCATCAGTCCCCACTAGTGATGGGCACAAAACACCATTTGGTGAATTGCCGAACCGGTGGTTTGTCCCCATCTCTCATCCCCACTAATCTTAATCCCCATTGATTAGAAAATTGTCATTAGCCCAATTGAAGTCATAGCTCGTTAAGTATACGCTTGAAATCTGCTTCTGCATTACTATAAATTCATTGGGGTTTGTAGTTTGATCTTATGGTTGCCTATTCAGTCGTCCTACTGTGTTCAGTCTAAATTGCTCCCCAGGCAATGCAGCTGCTGTCTCTTCTAGATACCTTGCTCGAGTGACAGACACAGAGGCCACAGATACCAGCAACCCTAAACTGAATTACGGCATCATGGTGGACTGCGGGAGCAGTGGGTCTAGGATCTTTGTCTATTGGTGGCCAAGACATAACGGCAATCCTCATGATTTACTGGACATCAAACAAATGAGGGACAAAAACAGAAAACCGGTGGTCATGAAGATTAAACCAGGTATCACAGAGAAGTGCTTTTTTTCTCTCTCTAATAATCTTAAAACTTTACCACTAGGAGGCACAACAGTGATAGATTTTTAAAATGCAACATTTGTGTCAGAGGTGAGAAGCTTCTGGATTTCCAGACATTACTGGATTGCAGCTCCCATCATCTCTGACCATTGGACATGCTGGATGGTGCTGGCAGTAGTTAGGGAGATTCTTTGGTTCCCCGCCTGTCTCCTGTTATAAAAAAATCATATTTTGACAGGTGGCAGTGCACTTCTATTTGTAGTTTTTAATGTTTTTAACCAAGAAATTCATTTGTTTATTATGTGCTATCAAGTCATATCTGACTCATGGTGATCCTAATTAGATTTTCAAGATGTTTCAGAAATAGTTTTGTCAGTGCCGGTTTTTAGTTTTAAATGTTGTCTTTTAATGACATAAGCCATCTTGGCTTCTTCTTAAGGAGATAGGTGGGGTAAAACTATTTTGAATAATAATAATATCCACAATTATTTATCATATCGTGCTGCTTTTAACTCTTTAAAATAACCAAACTCTTCCAAAAAAGAGAGAGAGAGAACATCTTATGTTTAACTGACACACTTTGTGAGTTAATGTTTGCTTCTGTTTATTCCTTTCTCTCCAGGCATTTCAGAATTTGCTACCTCTCCTGAAAAAGTCAGTGATTATATTTTCCCGCTTCTGAACTTTGCTGCAGAACATGTGCCCCGTGCAAAACACAAAGAAACACCTCTGTATATACTCTGTACGGCAGGAATGAGGATTTTGCCAGAGAGGTGACTTTAGTATCTTATTTCTACTGAGATTCAGTGTGAAGAATTGAATGCAATTGGTATATTTATTTACATTTCAACTCTTTGGAATTTTGCAGCCAGCAAAAGGCAATATTGGAAGACCTGCTAACAGATATCCCGGTGCATTTCGATTTTCTCTTTTCAGACTCTCATGCGGAAGTTATTTCAGGAAAACAGGAAGGTAAGAAAACATTTGACAAGCTGAAACTATAATTGTGAGATTGATGGAAAGGTTGACCTAAATAACAGACAGATGGTACAAGGAAAGTAATAGCAGACAATGTGATGGCCCCTAGCCCCAAGAGGAAGAGCATGGAAAAGTGATGCATCCCTCTCTAGGGTTCCTGCCTGGTTAGTTAATCCTCACTGTTTTGCACCCCTGCATAGGGCATTGCAGTTTGCACATTGTTTTGTTGTCAGAGGGAATGGTGTGTTGCAGAGCTATATTTCCTCTGCTGCCCATTAATATTGGATTTGTAATTTAGAGAAATTGAGCAAGGCTAGTAAGAATGAGTCTCCCCCCCCCCCCCCCCAAATACAGTTTATAGAAGAGGAGATGGGGTAAGGAGGGACTAATTCTGCAGGTAGTAGTAGCTGGTTAGTTAAAAGCTATTTGGGACTGGAGCATGCTGAGGATGAGATCCCTTGCCCATGCAAGATACAAGTCGAGGAGCTCAGGATAAAGTAGCTGGAAAGAGCATATAGGCAGAGGGTACTTTTAGGGGAACTGCCTAAACCTCAGATGTGCGCCATCCAATCTAGAGCTTATGTGAATGGTACAGAAAAGCTGTCAACTATCAACTTGCATCACCTTTCTAAAATGATTCCCAACAGATAATTAAACCGCATGAAACACACTTCTTGCAGCCAATTCATGTTCCTTCTTATAACACTCTATTTGATTCCCTGTTTTGCTCAGCTGCCCACTTTTAATATTCTGCATCCTTGTTTTTTGTCTTGCTTCTTTTTGCATCTTGCCCTGCCTACCTGCTTCCTGTAACCCGCTCTCCTCTGCACCTGCTGCCTTGTGTCAAACCTTTGCAAACCTCTTCTGCCTTGGTGATTGTTCTCTAGCTCTGATAGCATACTCTGGTGGAAGAAGGTAGAATTGTTGGGATGAGCACTACAATTCTTTTTGTTTACCTTTTTCTGTGAGAAAAAGGATATTTAGGAGAGGCTGGTGTTCCTGGGTTTCCGATGCATCTTTGTAGCCAGAGAATTGTTCAACCAGGTACTTGAATAGCATTGATCCTGTTTAAATAAACGTATCAGTGAAAATAAAACTTAAGTCCTACATTGGTAAAGCGGCACAGGTACTGTAGTGAAGACTCTGCTCACAACCTGGATTGTGGGCAGTTCTAGTATCCATACACACATCACAGGTATCTGAAGAGGGGTAGCTCTTGTGCATATGTCTGTACATGTGAAGGCTACCTGAGTCTGGACTACCAGTAATGCATTACACAGTCTTGGCACATGCAGCTGTATGCATGATGGCATCATTCCTGCAGACGTTCATGTTGTATGAATGGATGTCAGGAGGCGGGTCTAATTGTGTGTCACTGTGCGGGAGGCTTGTAGATGCCGTCCCATTCATGCTATAATAGAATGCATGAGCTGTTTTGGTTACAAAAGTATTTTCTTTCATTTTCATATTCAGAGGAAGTATTGCTTGACATTTTTGCCAGGCAACTATGTTGTAATATAGTTGGGTTTCATTTTGCAGAATCTACCACCCAGCAATATTAAAATACTTAGAATTATCCCATTAAATTTTATCTAGGAGTGTATGCATGGATTGGCATCAACTTTGTCCTTGGAAGATTTGAGCATACAGAGGATGGTAAGTGCCTTAAGTTAACACTACACCTGGATAAAAAATACTGGTAATAATAAGTTTCAAGAAGTGTGTGTGGAAGATGTAACAAAGTTTTCTTTTTTTCCTTTTTTTTTTCTTGTTATGACTATAATTTAAGACCTGAGGTGTTGTTTTTTCTGGATCAGACCTAAAAATCAAGCATTTTTACTCTAATGGCATCCATCCAGGTATCTCTGTCTGCTCAGAACAAGACATCAAAGGAGTGACTCCTCTTTCCCCAGAATCTGGGTTGCAGAAATACATTCCTGTTAGATGTAGAGGCTCTGTTTTAGATGTCATGATTCAAAGATGTTGATATTCATACACTTTGGGGGTGGGGGCTGTTTGCTATCGCCACATTTGCAAGCAGGTAATCATGTAAGTGATCCACACTACTTTTTTGTCATTCTAATTCATTAGATAGCTCTGTTCTTTTGGACTGTTTGATACACCTTTAGTGGAAATGGATCATGTCTGCGTCTTGGCTGGCTTAACGTATAATGCTAAGCTGTGGTTTAGTATTTGGTACTATACTCCATGAAAGCTCATACTATAACAGTTTTGTCAATCTTTGGGGTAGGGCAGCAATTTTATTATTAGCTAAAGTTTAAATTTGGTAAACTGGGAAACACGTGCTTTGATCAAGGTGAGTTCAGTTTATGTAGCCTGAGACGCCAATGAGATCTAAATTCCGTGACTGATCTCGGGTAGACTAAACCATTGATCCATTGGGATTTACATAAGTGTTGATTTACCCTTCACCTTTGCCTAGTTGAGGCTAGTCATTGGTCTTGGACTTTGCTAGGATTGCAGGCCTGCCCTTGGTGCCTTGTGGCCGTCTGTGGCAACTCAGAGTTAGAAGGTTCAAGTATTCAAAAGGGTTCTCTTCTGCCTCTCAGCCATTCTGCCTTTCATTTCTTGCCTTTCAGAAGATGATGCTTTAGTGGAAGTCCATATACCTGGCAGTGAAAACAAGGAAGCCATTGTTCGCAAGCGGACTGTGGGTATACTTGACATGGGTGGTGTGTCAACTCAAATAGCATACGAAGTCCCTAAAACTGTAAGCTTTGCCTCTTCACAGCAGGTTATTATCTGTACAACTTTTCTTCTTTTCCTTTTGTTTTTTTCCTTGTGTTTTAACCCATATCCATTGATTCTTTTTCTTTTGCACATTATGAGTCCTGTGCTTCATTGCGTGAAATCTTCACTGCCAGGCAAGAGCAGAGGTTGAATGTGGATGTCCCACCAGCTGAGCAATCCAATATGTATATCTTTCATTTCATCAACTTAATCCAAATATTCCATGACATCTTTTTAAATTGTGGTATAGAACTTTCATTTCTCCTGATATTTAGCTTTCAGTTTGTGTTTTGCTAATTACATTGTGATCAAATTGTTCAGTGTTGCATAGATTGTCAATACTATGCAGGGCACATATTACTTTACAATTGACTCATAAAAAGCTAGTCTTAAGTAGAGAAGTGGTTTTAATTCCTCAGTAGAAGTATGAGCAGTGTGAGCATAACATGGGATGATATTTCTGCCATGTCTGTTCTGTTTTAAATGAAACTCTGTGAAACATAGAACACCAAGTAATGATTGCATTTAACAGAAACCTTTCTAAGGCCCAAGGAAATGAAGAGGGGGCTGATTTGGCTGTATATTGATTAATTCGATTTGACCTTTATCATGAGGCATGGGAAATGTGTGGCTCTCTAGATATTGAACTGTATCTCCCATGAATCTTAGACTCCATAGCCAGTATTGAGGGGAAGGGGAGATGCACTCAAGCAACATCTGTATCACATTTCTCTGTTTTATAGGAAAATGAATTTGTGAAATAGCAAGTGTTCCTTGCTCTGAATAGCCTTTTCTGAAATAATCCAATATTTTTCCAGATTTCATCAGCGGTTTCCTATGACTACATCCTCTTTTTTTAAAACATTTTCTGCAGCACTCTTGTCTTTAAGATCCAGTCCAAACATGGTGTTTTACCATCTGCTGGATAGCTCAATGGTTTAGGTATCTGGCTGTGGAGCCAAAGGTTGGGAATTTGATTCCCCACTATGCTTTCTTGAGAGGGGCTGGACGATGATCCATAGAGTCCCTTACAGCTCTACAGTTCCAAGATTATATTATATATAGTATATGGTAAGCACTAGGCATTATTTTCTCCCTTCAGTTGGTTTGGATCTTAGTTCCCAAAAACCATGGTTTAGCTTTGCTGCTGGAGCATGCATGTAAGCAAACACTGGATGGCATGCTTATTGTGCAAGTATAGACTTCTGGGTGAGTAACTGAGGACAAAAGGAGATGTATAGATTAATTGGTAATAAATTAAAAGTGGAATGGTGGGCATGTGAAAGAAAATTACTGGGATAAATATTGGGACATGTTTAGTCGTCCCATGTCTGGCAGGCCAAAATCAGTTTTGTGGGTCATAAACTGCCTCTGCCAGGTCTACCAGCAGGGTGTTTAGTGTTGTGGTGTTTCCTTTCACACTTCAGTATCAGTCTTAAGAATTCTTCTAGAATCAGCCAGCTGGATAGCTCAGTGAATTAGGTATCTGGCTTCAGAGCCAAATGTTGGGAGTTTGATTGCCCACTCTGTATCCTAGAAGAGCCAGCCTATGTAGCACTGGGCAGACAGCATATATCCAGGGTACCTTCAGAAGAAGGGACTGGTGAGCCACATCTGAATACTGTACCTTATACCTAGAAAATCCCAGAAAGGGTTACCAGAAGTCAGAATTGACATGATGGCACTTAACTATTTATATTATAATTTGAGAGCCACAAAGCTGAATTTACTGCAGTCTTCAAACTTTTGAGATGTATAGGGAGCGTTTGATTATACCTCCCATTTGCTGACTTGTAGGAAGAGGTTGCCAAGAACCTGCTTGCTGAATTTAATTTGGGATGCGATGCTCACCAGACTGAACATGTGTACCGAGTCTACGTGGCAACTTTTCTTGGATTTGGTGGGAACGCTGCCCGACAGAGATACGTAGACAGCATATTCACCAATACAGTTTTTAGAAACAGGTAATATACAATGACTGAGTTGATTTCCTGTTCCAAATAATTGCCCTCCTAATACAATAATGCCTTATTAGCACTCGGGATGTGTTCCAATAAAATGGAGCACTCTGTGAATCAGTACTAAAAGGGGCAGCTTAACATTGCAGCTTATGGCAGGGTTTTTAGAGGCCCAGTCTACTTCCTGGGTTGTTCTAGTGGACAGGGCCCCAGATCTCCTGGAAGCCCAGTCTCCTTCCTTCGGGTAGACTGGGCTTCAATCAAGCGCCACAAATTGGTATCATTGGAACCCAATAGAAGCAAATGGGATCATAAAAGAATCATAAAATCATAGAATAATGGAGTTGGAAGGGGCCTCTGAGGCCACCAAGTCCAACCCCTCTGCACAATGCAGGAATCTAAATTAAAGTATATCTGACAGATGATTATCTTCCCTTTCCATTGCAGCGATCATGTATCCCAGAGGTCTGGGGAAATCCTCTGTAATTAGTTTTTCAGAAGCTCTGAGGGCTTCAAGGGGAAAGAATGAAATTCCTGCAAGCCACTTTGAATGTAGGCCATGGGTACACAAATCACTATAACTCAAATGAGTTTTTTGTATGGACAATGGAGTTTGAGAAAACAGACCTACTGTATATCACACATATATTTCAGAGAACTGAGGAGGTAAAATTTCTGCAGTTAAGATCCCAACCCCTGCCGTTGTGCGAGAGGAGCTCCCCATGTGACACAACCTTTAGATGGATTTTTTTTTAAGTTATATTTATTTTGGAATAATATTGCTTAATCTTGCCTGCAGGCTTCTAGGCAAACAGATTGGCATGACTTCTGACAGCCCTTATCTAGACCCTTGCCTGCCTTTAGACATTGAGGATGAGATCCAGCAGAATGGTCAGATGATGTATCTGCGAGGGACAGGGGACTTTAACTTGTGTCGTGACATTATCCAGCCTTTCATGAATAAGACAAATGAAACCCAGACTTCCCTCAATGGGGTTTATCAGCCTCCCGTGTACTTTGAGAACAGCGAGTTCTATGGCTTCTCTGAGTTCTATTACTGTACTGAGGATGTATTAAGGATGGGCGGAGATTACAATGCTACTAAATTCATCAAAACTGCAAAGGTAATGGAGTTCTTTACTTTTGCATATCATAGCGTTGGAGTGCTAGGCTTGGGCTTAATGGTGCACTTGTCCATGAAACTTGCCAGTAGGTTTACCCTATCTCATACAGTTGTTATGAAGCTAAACTAGGTTGATGGGCTGGGTGGAAGAAGATCCTTGTATAGGAGTCTAGGTTCCTTGCAGGAAGAATGGGGCAAAAATGTCATCAGACAAAGTTGTGTTGGTGGAGAAAAAAGCAGACTCAGTTGCTTGCTCTTAACTCAAAAAACCTCATTGGCTGGAATCCTGTTGCACCATTACCAAAAAGGCATAACATTTGGAGGTGAATTGCTTCAAGGTGTGAAATCTCTGTAGACATTATCTGTTGCATGCTGAGTTGTTCAGCTTGGCACAACAGGATTTCAGCCACTGAATCGGTGGAATTTACTTTAGTTTGGACTTGCATTCTGCAGTTGATTAATTGGGTCTAGAAGATACTTTCTCCAGTCTAACTTTGCCATCTGTAAAATAGGATTGTGGAAACACATGCAAACATGCCTTTGCATCTTGTGTGCTTCTTTCTCAGGATTATTGTGCAACAAAGTGGCCTGTTCTGCGGGAACGTTTTGACCGTGGTCTTTATGCCTCTCATGCGGACCTTCATCGGTTAAAGTGAGTGGCATTCTTCTGTGATTGAATGTCCTTGGTTATCTTCGACCGAGTGAGAAACAGTCTAAATCATAGAAGAAGCTTTACCCATGGATTTTCAGAAACATTTGATCTTTTTGTTAGGATGCTCAGGTTTTCACGATTTGTTGAGAAAGAAATAGCAATAATCTTAGAATTGCAGAACTGGAAGGAATCCTCTGGATCTGTCAAGGAGGCACTGGAGGGGAATCAAACTCCCAACCTCCAGCTCTGCAGCAGATACTTCAACCAGTGAACTCTCCAGCAGTTCAAGGATGATGTAAATTTAATCATTAGACCCCTTTATATATGGTGAACATTGTACAAATCATGTCCCAGAATATCATTGGCTGTTACTAGTTTTGGCAGAAGACACGACTTCAGCAGCACAGTGTGCCTGATCTGTTGAAATTCTTCTATTTCTGTTTTAGATTCATACATACACACACACACACGGGAAGTGCCAGTTAAGAAAATCTGCTACATCTTCACCTGTCTGTGTGTGTCTATCTGTCTGTCTGGTTTATTTGTTTGACATTCAGGCTCACAACCATGAGGCACTCCTTGCCATCAGAGATCTTAATAAACCCTTCCAAATAAGCACCCAATTGCTTTGGACTTAATCCAGATAATATCTGCGCAAGTCCTGGTAAAACAGTGGGAATCTGAATGTGCAATTAAGTGCTCCAGACCAATGGAATTTAGTGTGTTCTTAACTTCCTTTGAATTGCCTATTGCATCTTAGAGATTTGTTGCTGTTCAAATAAAAAGCCCCATTTGGGTGACTTGTTATTTATGTTTTTTCTGTGCAGGTATCAGTGCTTTAAATCAGCCTGGATGTATGAAGTATTCCATAGTGGCTTCTCTTTTCCTGTAAACTATGGCAATTTAAAAACTGCATTGCAAGTCTATGATAAGGAGGTGCAGTGGACACTGGGGGCCATCCTCTATCGCACACGATTTTTGCCTTTGAGGTACGACTTGGCTTTTCACCCCATTAAGGGTGACATTCAAAAATAGCTGGTCAGTAGCATCTACCTGCTGGTGGATAATTTCCTCCAGAAAGTTTTGCATCACTTATACTTCCTGAACTTTAAGTGGGCCTAGCAAAAAGCCCACCAAAAGATGGACATGGAGGCTAAAACTGAGTTAGCTGCAAATCCTGCATCTTGCTTGCTTCTCTGTGCCCACATTTGTTCTTGAACCTTTGTTTCCAAACCTGTCAAGTTTGCCAGTTTTTTATTCTTTCACAGGGTTGTTGGGACAATATTATTATTATTATTATTGCACCCCATGGTGCTAGAGCACTCTCTGGGTGGTTTACAACATAATTATGCAAACAGCAACTTGTGCCCCAGCAAGTTGAGTACTCATTTTACCAACTTTGGCAGGATAGAAGGCTGAACCAACCTCGAGCTGGCTACCAGAATATGTCGGCATCAAACTCACGTCATGAGCAGAGGCTTGACTGCAGCACTCCAGTTTAACCACTGTGCCATGGGGCTCAGTAAAGTGGAGGGAGGGGCGAGAACAAGAAGAAGTGATACCATCTTGAGCTCATTGGAGAAAAGGCAGAAAATAAATGTAGTAAATAAATAAATGGCTATCAGGAGACTAGAAAAAGAAAATTTTCCCAAGTAAAAAGCTTGCAGCTTCCCTGAGATAGGGAGGAGGAGAAAATGCGCAGACACACTTGCAAGCACACTGGCGAGTATAGGGCTACTTAGTCATAACTTTGGGAGGTTCATCACCTCGTTCTCTCTTCACAGAGACATCCAGCAGGAGAACTTCCGAGGCAGTCACTCTCATTGGCGCAGCTTCTCCTTTGTTTACAATCATTATTTATTCTTCGCCTGCTTCTTCGTTGTCCTGCTCTCCATCCTCCTGTACCTGCTGCGGTTACGGCGAATTCACCGGCGAAGGCTGCACAGTGGCTCTTCCCCTTCCCTCTGGATCGAGGAGGGTCTCCCCCCACAGAAGATCCCAGGAGCCTTGTAGAGTGACCGAAGACCCGCTGCCGAAGACTTGCTCAAGAAAAAGCCATTGTTTTGCCTCAGGGTTTCTTCTCTCGTCCCTAAGAACCATTGCCTGAGCCTCTCACTGCAAGGGCCAGAATCACAAGAAAGAATACAAAAACCGCCTCTATAGAAGACTTGATATATATATAAAAAGCAGGGTCAAGCTCAAGACTGGCTAGACTGAGGGAATATCAGCCAAAATTATTTTCAAATGGTTACCTTAAAAGTACATGCACTTTGATGTGGGTGGAGTGGGTGTTGGGGAGGGGGGGAAATGGGAGGGGAGCTATAGTGAAGACTTGATGCCAGTAAATGAATAAAGGGGAAAGTAGCAAACAGCTCCAGACACTTTTAGACCCAGTTCTTCTCTCGGCCTGTTTCTCAGAATTATTGTGGGTGTGAGCATAAGCTAACAGACCATCTTGCTTCTAAGGTCAGGGGTGGCCAGCTCATGGCCCTCCATGTATTCTTGAATTGCAACTGTCTTCAGGCCTAGCCAGTGTTGCCCATGATGAGGACTGATGGGAACTGTAGTCTCTAAACCATCTGGAGAGCCAATCATTCTTTGTTCTAGGAAAGGGGTTCCCAACCGTAGGTAACTCAGGTGTTCTTGCAGTGCCCAGAAGCCTGTATACTAGTGGAAGTTTCTGGGAGTTGCAGTCCAAGAACACTTGGGTGACCCACAGCTGGGAGCTACTGCTTTAGGAGCTCCCTGCTGAGTTCCATAGTTGCTAATCGTATAGCTGAACCACTTCT
This sequence comes from Intellagama lesueurii, assembly GCA_037013535.1. Taxonomy (NCBI): domain Eukaryota; kingdom Metazoa; phylum Chordata; class Lepidosauria; order Squamata; family Agamidae; genus Intellagama; species Intellagama lesueurii. The sequence goes on along the minus strand of JBAJHW010000007.1, from coordinate 20,468,344 downwards.
GACCAGAGGCAATGGGATCTTTTGCTCTTTCTTCCCTGATATGAACTGCAACGGAAACTTGAGCAAATCATCCCCTTAGTATGCCTTGGTCCCTCAACTTTATGTAATTCAAAGCCTTTTTTTTTTTAACCTCATTCATTTTTCAGTCACAAAAGGTTGTGAGTCAATCAAAGGGCCCAGAACATTGTGAAAAGTTATACTATAGGGCTAAATCCATTTGTTGCTTGTGTGGACCAACTGAATTAGTGCAACTTAACAGAAATTCTTACTTAGCAAGTTCAGTTGATTCAGTGGATCTCCTCTGCTCCAGACAATACAATTAGATTTAGTCCTATGTTTTTAATTCTATTATCAGCCCCCAAATAAAAATAGTATCACTTATAGAAGGATAGTGCTAACATGCTGCTGTCTCTTGAAACACTGCCTTCTCAGGTTGGGATCACTAACCAGGAACATAATACTCTTGACTGGGTCTGGAGAGGGAGGCTGGTGAAAACATCTGTTCTCATCAGGGAACTTTTCCATCAGCGATGCATGCAAACTGTTGTTGCACGGTGCTTAGTGTTTCACGGTAGCGACACTCAACCAGATAGATATAGTCTTTTCTGGTTCTTCCTTGTTGGGGGTGGGGACAAACCTGGCTAGGAGGCAGGTAAGATTAATTAAGCTGGGATCAGAGCCAGCCTCTGGAGCTCCCCCCCCCCCCCCAATCTAAAGGAGAATCTGTCAGCAGAGGAGAGATTCAAGAAGTGTTTGCCACTGTGGGCAAATGTAAGCTGCAAAGCCGCCTCTAAATCTTCTGTTGCTGTTTGTACTGGGAAAACGTGTATGGAGCAAGACATTCACTAATACAGGATCAGTCCAAGGGCTAGTTCCAAAACCCTTGCTCAGTTTGAAATGTCATCTATGCATACAACTTATACATGCACATACCTTGAAATGTTACTCAGTCTAATGGAGTCCCACAATGTCCTGGGGGGAAAAAACCAGCCATTCAACCTGTGAAGATGGGATTTGTTGTTAAGTCGTGTCCAACTCTTCGTGACCCCATGGACCAGAGCACACCAGGCCCTCCTGTCTTCCACTGCCTCCCGGAGTTGGGTCAAATTCATGTTGGTACCTTCAATGACACTGTCCAACCATCTCGTCCTCTGTCGTCCCCTTCTCCTCTTGCCTTCACACTTTCCCAACATCAGGGTCTTTTCCAGGGAGATTTCTCTTCTCATGAGGTGGCCAAAGTATTGAAGCCTCAGCTTCAGGATCTGTCCTTCCAGTGAGCACTCGGGGTTGATTTCCTTCAGAATGGATAGGTTTGATCTCCTTGCAGTCCAGGGGACTCTCAAGAGTCTCCTCCAGCACCACAATTCAAAAGCATCAATTCTTTGGCGGTCAGCCTTCTTTATGGTCCAGCTCTCACTTCCATACATCGCTACTGGAAAAACCATAGCTTTGACTATGCGGACCTTTGTCGGCAAGGTGATGTCCCTGCTTTTTAAGATGCTGTCTAGGTTTGTCATCGCGAAGATGGGCTACATCCTTGCAAATACTGTGATGAAGAATGTCTGACCAGCTGTGGTGTTAGAAAATAAGCCAGTGGCACTGCACAGTCGACTTCAGAAAGTGATCTTTGTGCAGTTGGGTAGCAGCAGTTGTGCTGTAGCAGAGATTGTGTGTATGTGTGATATTTTTCTCTGATTTCTCAGTAAAGTCTCATTTTTAGTGGTGAATCGAACGAAGAGAGACTGGGTGGCACTAGAACAAAAAGATGGAGGTGGTCCCTTGTTTCTGGCTATCAGAAACTTTTCTCACTTGAAACAACGTGTAGGAAGAATTCAAAGTAGGATGTAGAAAGAATAATTTAAAGCAGTGTTTCTGTGAACAGCTCATAAAGTGCAAGTTTTATTGTCAGAGAAAACAGCATCCTCTCTCCTTTGCTCATGTGCCCACTTCTGAACATTTTTTGAGATAGAAGTTGTCGTCCTGATACCTTTTGTAGAATCTTCTTAAACTTCTGAAATCAGGATGTGGCGGAAACACTTTAAAAGAGTATTGGCTTAGAATCTCCCAACAAGCACAGCCCATGTCACCAGCCAGCTTCACCAGAGAGGGAACCCTTTCCAAAACCATTTCTGTAACAGAGAATTGCTCTCGCACACACAAACCTGCCTCATTCATTGCAGCCCTTTTTTATGGTTAACTTTCCCCTGTTACCTCTAATGTTCAGACATCTCCCCCCCCCCCCCCCAAACCATCCACAACTATCCCCCTCACTTGGTTCACTAGTCTTCCCGAGCTGAATCACAACTTGGTCTTCTGCATATGGAAGTTGAGAAATCCAAATAAAAGTCATCACCGAGCGTGAAACTTTTACTGGATTAATTGCTACTGTGAGGAGAAAGCAAAAACTCCTTGAGTTCTGTAGAGGAAATACAAGATTTCCAGAATTGCAGGTCTCAAGTCCCTAGATCCATTTAGTAGCTGCTTGGGGTTAAATTTCCAAAATCCCCGAGACTTAATTTCTGATGACCCCCAACAAAGAGCAAATTATGTTTTTATTATGGTTCAGTCATTCTTGTTGCAAAACACTTTTTCCTTATAACAATGTAGATAATGCTATTGTATTTATTTAATTTCTATCCTCCCTTTGGCCAAAAAATGGCGCTCAAGGTAGCTAATGTCAGTAAAATTCCATTAAAATCAACACAATGAAAACCTATGGGAGTTGAAAACATTTAAAAACTAAGCAGTATATTAACTCAGCAAATAAATGTTGCAAGCTTCGTGAGTCTTCCACAGAGTAAGTACACTTGATTGTAGCAGCTGCTGTGTTCTGTCTTTTGCAAAGGGTGTCTACCAATACCCTGTTCAACTCCCCACTGCCACCATGGCTTGGGTTCTCATCCAATGTTCCCTATGTTCGCAACGTGCTACCTCACCCCAACAGATTATCCAAACCTTTGTCTCTTTTGAATGCAACTTGTTATCTAGGCTTCAGAAATGCAAACCGAAAGCAAATCACGTTGCGGTTTTAGTAGTTATAACAACTGGACAAGCTTTTATCTGCTGTCAGGTTGACTTAGTCGTAAGCTCTTTCTAATCCAGAGCATTCTGCAGTGCAGCTCCACCTGGAGAGTGAAACATGACACTCTTGAGCAGCTTCTATATGACAGCTTCCGTCTCGGTTCTTGGGCCTTGTGGATCATTTTTCTTCATCCCGAAAGGTCGTGTTTATATGTTTGTATGGGCTTCTGTGCTTAACAAGCTTAGCTTTTCTTCTCTTGCCTTTCTTTTCTCCTGATGCATTTAGAGAACAGCAAAGGCATGTAGGGAAGAATGCAGAGAAATGACCAGGGCTTTGGCCTCTGGCCTTGAGCAGTGACCTTGCCGGCTCAGTGAGTGACACAGAGGCCTCTTGCTTAGCACGGTTACTTGGACATATCCATCATCACTCCTTCTGCTGCTGTGTTACAAAAACAGTATCTGGCTGATCATCGCAGAGCTATCTCTCAAACAGATCCAAGAGTGGGAGTGTTTCTAAGAGAAAAGAAGATCAAGTTGCTTCTGTTTGGTCTGGAATGTTACCCTGTGGATGTGGAGAAAACAGTTTTTCCCTATTTTCATTCTCCAGCTCGGTGTCTGTTTGCTTTTAAGGTTGCTGGGACAAAAGGACTCGGTTAGTGAAGCCCTTTCAGAAAGGGCATAACAAAGAGGACAGCCATAAAGTCTTAATAAGCTTGATGACACATTTGATCTAGGGCATGTTGTCCTCGATGCTGCTTCATGTGGGCCATTGTTGCTACTTAATGATGCATGGACCTCAGCAAATGCCACGTATGCAGTAGTAATAATTCATACAGCCTCACTTTGGAGAAGTCTTTTTTTTTGGGGGGGGGGGAAGCATGCTACTCTTCAAGTTCCCAAGGTCACAGTAGAACAAGTGGTAAATCAAAAGTGGAGAAATGTCTGACCCTCCAGATGTTCTTGCATTAAAACTTGCATCACCCTGAGGCAGCATAGCTTCTGTTGGGGGATGATGGGAGTTGTAACCCAACAATAGCTAGAAGGGAACTTGTCCACCATCTCTGAGCTAAATGGAAACTGCATTTCGGCTTCCGGTATTTCTATTTTCAAAGAGTAAAACTGTTTTGTTGTCTGAGAGGGAATCCTTCTCTTACATAGGTTTGTCTTCTTTGGTTCATTGAATTTCCACTCAGCCTTTCTTCTGTGGAACTCAAAAGAGTGAATGCAGGATTTTTGCCTGCCTAGAAGAGGTCAGATTCAGACCCGCCTCACTTCAATTAAGCTATTGCATCATGCGCTGCACAGCTGCATGGCTATCTAGGCTTATGAAACTTTGCTTTTGGGTGTAAATGTGACGTAGGGTTTAGTAGAACAGAAGGAAATTGGAAACCTTCAAGTAAATCCAGTGCAAGCAGACAAAGAAGTCCAAGCATTTGGTGAGTATATATATTTTTTAAGTGTTCTGATGAATAAAACAGCCCATGCATTTCTACTGGCAGATTTTGTTTGGTGGCCTGCTGAGGGACAATAAAATATCAGTGCCCACAATGATCTCAAACTATGTTTCCAGCCTTCACTAAATAGTGGCCACTGGCCAATTCAGGAAACTCAGAAGCAGATGATCTGAATTTTTTTTTAGCCTCTGATGCATTTAATATTGCTGAGGAAGGCCTCAGAACAGCCTACTGGCTGAAGCACATTGGCCGTTTTTAATGAATAAAACATATCTTTTTTTACATCTTGAGATTCCATTTCTCCTTGCACACTGGCCTTCCTGAACACTGCTGCATATGTTTTGGGTTTCAACTCCCAATAGCCTTGACAACAGGGTTGTCTGGCCCAGATGGAGGCCCCTGAGTTGTGAATGGATTACAACAAGATACACAAAGCACACTTAAAATAGAAAATAAAATTGGCGTTTGTGATCAATTCCATAATTAAGGAAGAGAAGTATTCTCACACCTTGGTGAGAAGTTGAAAGCTCATCCAGACTCAGCTGCTACTTCATTACCACTGTAGCTAGCCTGGGCAAAGACATAAGATGAGGCCAACAGAAGAATGTCTGCAGACAGGATGGTCTGGAGGGAGGATAATGGAAACCAGTCCACTGCCATTAATCCATTGCAAGGTGGGGGCTCTTCAACCCCAATGATTCATTTAGGTTCCACCTATATGTACCAATGGTATCTACCACCCAGAAGAGTGGCTTTTCCAAGCTATGTATCATGCCTGAGAGTTGAGATTGTGAGGGGATGAAGGGCAGGCACATGGCTCACATGACTGTGTCCTCAAACGACTTTCTGTTTCTGACCACCCACCTCACCCCACCCCAAAAGCACCCGTTGCTGGCCCTTCTCTTGGCAGACGTCTGGGTGATTTCCGGGCAACAGCATTGGAAAACCTTCTGCCTGCCGGTGGCTTAACAAGGGCACCGACAGGAGAAAGGAAGGGAAAGTTTGGTGCAATTAGCAGTAGCTTATTGTGTGAAAGGATTGTGGGCTGTGCTGTTGGAGGGAAGAAACTTGTAGACTTAGAATGTGATCAGAGCCAACCTGTTCATCTCTGTTTTAAGTGCATTCTTTTGCACCCAGCTCTGGTAGATGGATTTTGCTTTTCCATTGTAAAAAAAGCAAGCCAACCAACCAACAACCAACCTCAAAACCATCGTGCAGTGCCTACTTTGCTTGATCCCATTTTGGTCCAGGAAAAGATAAAAGACTGGACATTGCCCTCCTTAGATGTAATCTGATCAGGGCTGATTCTCAAGACATTTTGCCACCTGAGACCAAGAATGAGATGGCACCTTGTGCCCATTCCATGTGCAGACACTGACTAGGCTAGAAGCCAAGTCTGATTTGAACACCCGTGACTTTGAGTTCATGGAAGAGCACCTGGTTCTAGTCCTCCGAGTGACCCCTGCACAGCCAAAATAATGTGCATAGCTCTAAAAAGAGGCCAAATGGGAAAGCATGACAGGAAAGAAAGGCGTAACTGAGGGAGAACTGGGCAAGAGGGACGTGGGTGGTGCTAAATGAACCAGAAAATTTGGAGGCAACATTCATCTAGCACCCCGTGTCATTAGAGCAAAGCAAAGCGTGCTGCTCATATACTGCCCCATAGTAATTAATGCACTTTCTCGGTGGCTTACAATTTTAATTATACAGGATACAGGATTGTGTGCCAGATTCTGTGCATCTTATACCTGCCAGGTGAAAATAGATGCACCAGTTGAAAAGTGTGAACTCTGTTCAGATTAGAGCCACTAGCACAGGGGGGCTTCATTACATTTGGAGTTTGTAGTTGGTTAGGTGGGAAAGGGTTTCCACCTAGCGGCCAAATGCATCTTCCAGTTAGTTATTTAGCTCCTTAGTGAGAAAGTAGAGCTTAGAATTTTTACCTTTTTTTTTTTACAACAGCTCCTAGAATCCCCAGCCAACACAGCTTCTTCTCCAACCGACTAAAGGTGTTGAGCGTCCAGATGGTACGTTTCCCTGAATGTATTTGTTCCCAAACTCCAAATTAACACAACATTCCTGCTTTTGAACGTATGTTCTCAAACCTTCCCAAATTTAGAGAGAGAGAGAGAGATTGGGTGGGGGACGTTTGATACAGTGGGGTTGTATCAAAGCTTTGGCCCTCCAGATGTTTGCTTATTTGTTACTTATTTAAAACATTTCCACCCCGCCTTTCACCTTAAGAAGGGCCCAAGGCAGCTTACATCATTCAAAAAATAATGACTGTACAAATAATATTGTTGGGATGGAACTCCCATTAGCCCTAGACTCCACAGGAGAAGCAAAGCAGGATTCCTAGCAAAAACATCTGCTGGAAATGGCTCTATGTTGCACTTTAGGAGAAGACCCCATTAAATAAGTGGGTGCAGCCAACCCCCTGGCGTCAGAGGAATGGTCACTCCCAATGTGACAGGAGGTGGTTTGCTCACCCAAAACTAGCTTCCCACCCTGGATAGGCTTCCTACCCTGATACTCACTAGTCGCTCCCATTTATTTCAGGCAGGCTTACTTTAAAGAAATGAGTGTGGACTCGCAACCCGTGAGCCAAAGGATACATCCCAGATCACCTGTCACCAGGTGTAGCTCCTGACGGCTGCCCACAAATCGAGAAAGCCCATTTGCAAATCCTATGGGGTGGGAAATGCTCCTGTTGTGTCATTCAGATGAGTCATTCTCCCTGTTCTGATGATGGGTTATCAGATTGTTGTAATGGGTAGTGCTGTCTCCCTGCCAGCGTTTTCTGAAAGAACTGGGCAAGGTTTCCCAGGAGATATCTTGTTCTGTCATATTCGCACAAGCTTAAATTGAGATGTATGCTGGAGCGAATGTGGACTGAGTTTGGGCTGCAGAGACTCATCCCCGGGTTTTGCCACTCCTACCTGTGCAAGATTTGAGGTGGAAAAAGATGTCCACAAAATAGATATATCCTAGGCTGTACATCCTCATATCTTTGTGACTGCGCTCGTGAAAGTGCATAATTCAATACTGGGCATAGAGTTTGCCATCCTAAGTACTTCCAATGGCGCTTCTAAACACCATTTTAAAAAAAATCTTGTCCTTATGTTAGCAGAATAAATTTTAAAGTGCTCTCAAATCCCTAGAGCCCAGGATGAGACTTGTCTGACCTTTCCATGCTCAGAGGCAGGGCTTCAGAGCAGCGCCGAGATTTTCCTACCTCATCCATAACAACAGAACCATAATAGTAATAATAATACCAGCTTTAAGATCACAGTATGTTGTTTTCTTGGCCTAGAATCAATCGGGTTGGCACCGAATCTGGAAAACAAATGTGCATATTAGCACAAAGTGCGCAAAGCACCACCTATAACAATGTGTCGACGGAGGACAGTGTGTAAACGCAAAGGTCATTCCCTTCCTGGGTTAATTGCTTTGATGTCTCATTGTGTTGAGAATCTGAAGTCCAGCAATGTGTTGTTGCTGTTGTTTTGGCCCTTGTGTATTGTGTCTAGAAATGTTCATGCTTTAACCAGTCCACACAGCTTCAGCCAAACTAAAAATCCACATCTATCAGGTTATCTTGACAGGGAACACGGTACCCTTGCAGGTAAATCTTCAAAGCCATCCTTGCTTTCTTGCTGCTGCAAAACCTTTGCTTCTAAGCTGTGCAGAATGCCAGTCCATATCACCGTACAGAACTGCAGCGTTTAAGGCTACATCAAAACCTTAAGACATTAAAAAAAAACACGACTGTCAGCCTTCAGATATATCACATTACAACTTCCATCGTCCCCTAGCCACTGCAGCAGGTTGAAGCAGGATAGTGGGCATTGTAGTCACAGTACATTGCAGGGCAAGAGGCTGGGTGAAGCACTAAACCAACATTAATGAAGTATAGCAGCTGGTAATTAAGAATACAGAATGCACAGAATAAAGAAAGAGAGAGAATTCTGGCTGGCCTGCCAGCATATGATCATTAAATTCTGGATAATTGGCCTCTGCAGTTGATTATAAAAATATGAATAAGCTGAGAGACCCAGCAGAAACGTTTCTTTTTAAGAGAACTGGCAGACTTTTGCTTGAGTTCCCCAAATCCTCGGCTTCTTTTAAATCTGGCCATTGATTTGAGGATTTTTCAAATATATGATCTGAAAACATCCGCTCTTGGCCACTGGCAGCCAGAGGGCTACAAAATCACAGTCATGGAAATGTTTCTCATAAAATTTCAGGAGGAATGTAGTGTTAGGAAGCAAAGGTTATGAAATTCTCTTGAACAGCCTGCACAGACATCAGACAGGCGGTACAGACTAAGAACTGATACCCTTTCTTTCTTTATTCCTGTGAGAGCATCACACAATTTAAAATGGGTGTCTATGAAATCCAGATAAAATTAAAAACAAATTAAAATTAAAACAATTAAATTATTTTTGATCAGAAGCAGGCTACTTCAATAGTGTTATCTCAACCATTTACTAGATCTTCTTTAGTAGACACGGAGGGGCATAAATTAAATGCAGCACAAGTGCTGAATTTCTCCACATTCACAGAAAAATTGTCCTGTATCCAAGCAGCCCGATTTTACTTGACTGTTCTTTGATCTTCCTACTTCACTTTAGAGGCTGTTAAGTGACTTCCAGATAGTCCAGCCACAAGACGTGTTGTTTTTGTTCTCTATAGATTTAGCTTAACCTTTTCTGGTTTATTATTTAGAGCTAGAGATGGGTGCCGAAAACTTTTCCTCAGTTTTAGCCTGTACTTTAAGTGGAAGGCCCAGATCTGTGTTTTTAAAAGGGTTTGGTTTCAACTGGTTCCTCAAACATCCAGACCTTGGCCCACACATGCTTTGGCAGAATGGCCAGAGCTTTGAAAAGCTGGAGGAAGGGTGGGTGCTTACTGAGCATTAGAAGGAATATCTTGGTGGAGAAGGCAGTTTAATAACAATAGAACCAGTTTTCTAGAGAGTGGTAGACCGGATGTCCTCTAGCAGAAGTTAGAGAGAGTCATTGATTAAAAAGACCTGCTGATCTACATACAGTAGGCATCAAACAAAGGGTTTGACTAGATCAAGGGTGGGCCACATGCAACCTTCCCATTTTGCTCCTTTAATTCCCTAAACATATCAAAGAAAATAAATTATGGTGGTGGTTAGAGATGGGCACGAACCACCAGTTCGGGGTTTCATGCCAGTTTGGATGATGGCCAAGCAGGTGTTCTGCAGTTCAGTGCCCTGCCCCCTCCTGCAGGCGCCCACTTGAAAGCAGCACCCCAGCTACCCTGCCCTGCCTCCTCCAGGCACTGCCTCTGAGTGGGCACCCACTGGAGGGGGCGGGGCACTGAACAACAGAACACTTCTTCGGCAGTCATCCAAACCAGCACAAACTGCTAAACCAGCAGTTCGTGCCCATCTCTAGTGGTGGGAGTGGCGACGGGAGGAGGAGGAGGAGAATTATAGCTCCCAGAATCTTAGCTGAACAGCAATTCTCCTTCCAAACAAGGTGCAGGCACTGCCTGTGCTTTATTATGCCCCAAACAGCAAAAATTGGATTTCTGACCACTTCTACTTTCAATTTTGGGGGCTTGATGCGGCTCCCAGTGGGTCCATGAGACGGACTTGTACAAACTCTGGGCCATTCAAAGTTGCCCACTGCTGATTAGACTGCATTTAATGCATTTAATCCACTCCGTTGTGTGGATTCGATCTTACGACGGCTGGTCTTCTGACCTTGCAGCACAGAGGCTTCTGCGGTTTAACCCGCAGCGCCACCACGTCCTGGAACTGGTAAAACTACTCCTTAAATATCTTACTCTGAAAGCCTTATTAGGGGCACTTTGAATCAATTCTGACTTGATGGCACATAACATAATTTCAGAACAAAACTACAGGAGATAATACTGTATCAGTTGTAGCATTGTATGTGTGCGCGCATGTGTGTTTATGAGGGAGAGAGAGAGGAACTTTGACAGTGGTGTGAAAATAACTATAATATAATTTTTCCCTTAGCAACCAAGCAATTTTAATCCAGAAACAGCAGCGGGATATCCAAACAGTGGGTTTAAATATCAAGCTCGCTATAGAGTGGCAAGCATGACTGGATATTACCAACTTTTAAAGAGACAGCAAAGTTGAATATGGCTCCCATTGGCTTTGTCTAATTTGGTGCTCAGTCTGCTCCACTTGTCTGACACTGGGAAGGGCTACTATCAGCCTCTTGCCGATGGTGGTCCTCGGCTTTTCTAAGGGAAGCAATGACTGAGAGAGGAGGTGTGTGTGGACTGCTGATGCACCTTTGCGCTAAACTAGATTTTGTTCTTAGGGTATCACCTAAAGTCATCTCTCCCAGCTGATCCATTCATGTGCTTTAATTATTGTGAAGGACTGAAATGACCCAGGTGAAGCTCAACCCTGTGGCTCCAGGCTGTCTAGATGATTCAGATAAAGGGCAGAGGAATCTAAAACCACCCCTCCCCAGTGCTTGGAGAAAGCTAACAACTTTGAGAAGAAAGAATACATGACCGGTTAGCAAGGGTCAAATGAGGGGCCGATGCATTGGCTCTGCAGGTAGGGGATGTCCAACTGCTGTTCACAGTTGCTGCTTTGAATCCAGTTGACTAGCATGTGCTTTCATGGCATATTTGGAAATCCAGAAACTTCACATTTTCTTTCCTTTTTCAATAGACAAACATGTTTCTAGACCTCGGGGGTGCAAGAGAAACATAGCAGTGGCTGCTAGTGGCTCAGAAATCAGAATCTACCGGGATTCTTTTGATTACAAGAATGTCCCATCTATCCATATAGCTGTGTACTTCATCCAGATTCCCAAGTTCTAAGGAGTTACTGTCCTCATTTCTAAGACGGTTTGAATGATTCTAAGCACAGACTCTGATGAAAGGCTCCCCCTGTACCTACCACAAGTCTTGTGGTTGGCCCTGATGTTCCTAGAACTCTCATCCATGCATCAGGACCCTTGGGCAGTATTACTCTACAAAATTACAGCCTTCCAATATCAGTTGAACGGCCTGTAAAATCTTGAGATTTGCAGTTTGGTGAGACATTTCAAATTTTCTGCAGTAGTTCTGGGGGAGTGTAAGATGTGGCCAGGGCGGCTCAAATGTTAATGGAATTGTTATAACTGTGCAGTGAAAGTTCTGGTAGTAATGACTGTGATGGACGTCCTGGGGGTCTACTCCTCTGTCTGATCCAGAAGCATCAACTGCTGCAAAATATGGTGTCCAGAATTTTCAGTGGGATGCCAAACAACATTCAGAACTTTGAAAAACAGCTTATTTCAACCACAGCTCCCCAAATTCCTCAATGGGCCATACTGGGCTGGGCGTATTTCAGGAGCTGTACTTCGGTATAGTATTACACTAAAGCCTACTTAGTTAAATGGTTGTGGAGCCAGAGGTCAGGAGTTTAATTCTGCACTATGCCTCCCAGGAGAAAAGCCAGCCTCTGTAGCCTAGGGAAAGCTGCACAGTCTCAAAGTACCCCCAGAAGAAGGGAATAGTAAACCACTTCTAAGTATTCTCTGCCTAGAAAACCCTGAAAAGGGTTGCCATAAGTTGGAGTCAGTTTGAATCAGTATCTAATTATTATGATCATTGAAACTTCTCCACTTCTAATCCAAGTTCTAGAATTTGGACACAGAAGCCCCAAGGTAGCCCTGGCTACCTTGTAGACTACCTTCCCCAGTATAGACCAGTACGATCATGCAAGGAATTGGAGAAAACCTTCAGAGTTGTACTGCATCCTGCTGAAACTACAACACAAGCCTTCTCGGTGGTGGCCCCCACTTTTTGAATGCCCTCCCATCAGCTATTTGGAAGGTGCCAAATATGGCATCTTTAGGGTGGCTTTTCAAAAGGCTTTTCTTGACTGCCCAGATGCTTCCTGTGTTTTGTCCTTTAATGTTTGCTTTGGGCTTGTTTTGCTTTGTTCCTGTTCTTTTCTTTTCTGTTTAGTTTTAAACTGCTTTTATCTCTTGTTTTGTACTAAGATTTCCAGGTCTCAGGGCATCCAAGGACATTTCAGGGGTTTGCTGTGCTTCCCTTTGTCTCCAGGAAAGGAAGTCAAAATCAGGGTGAGCAGTGCTAGAAAGGCAGAAATTGCTGGGGGGGGGGAGGGAGAAATCCAGGGTGTCCATCACCCAGCTGGTACCAAGATTCTTTTGGTCATCTACCCTGCAGAAATGGCTTTTTCACCTGTCTTCACCTAGTTTGGCATATGTTGAGTACCCTGTTCAGAGTATAAACTGATGAACAGGGTACTCAACATAGGCCAAACGATGCTTTTCCTTAGCAGGAAATCACGTTGGCTAACAAGAAGGCCTGCCTACCCTGATGGATGGTGCTTTCCAGCATCTTTGAAAGAAAGACCTCATCCGTCACACTCTACCCGACCTTTTCAGCTGGATATGTGGGGGGGATCAAACCTGAGACTTTCTGCTTGCAAAACAGGTGCTTTTCCATTGAGCAATGGACCCACTCTCTCTAAATGGCACGTATAAAACCAGTGCAAAATCTTTCAAGCCTTCTGGTTCCTGGACCTCTTTCTGCTTCCAGAGCGGGGTGCAGGGGAAAACGTTGGTCTTCGTTGGTAGATTTTTGGTGAGTTATCTTGCTTTGTTTTGTTTTTTATCCACCTGTTGGAAATGAGGAAAACTACAGAAGACGGCATCTCCTAAATGGGCTCAGCCCAGCCCTCCCCAACCAGGTGCTTGTCAGGTGTGATGGGCTCTGATTCCCGTTATGCCCAGCCAGTCTGGTTGTGTCAGACTACGATTCCCAGGGTGGTCTGGTCATGCTGGCTGAGGATGATGGAAGCCAAAGCCCAACACATCTCTAGGGTGCCAGTGAGGGGATGAGAGCCAGGCAAGTTTGAGCTGTGTGCAGAATCTTTCCCCTGGACGTGGCACTGTTTGCATCTGCTGTGGTTGCCTTGGCCATCACAAAGGTACACAGTCCAAGACTGCTCACAAGTTATGGCAAGATCAACTCATTCCCCTGCAGGGCTCCAGTAAAAAAAATGTGTATGTGAATTGCTCCTTTTGCTAGTGGAGGGCCAGCCATTCCATTGGCAGGGTGCTGGATGCCTTATCCTTACCTGACCTCTTTTAATTTGGGCCTGCTGCAAGCATTCTTGCTCTGGGCTGTCACTCACCCTTCTCTGCCCAGACTAGTGGCAGAGCCCACATTCCATTCTGTGCCCAGTCCAAGAGGCAGGCAGTTTGTGGCTTTACAGCAACTGATGTGCAGCTAACCCAGAAGCCGTCTGATGGGTTTCTGACAGCTGAGACAGACAGTTGACCTTTTAAAGGATGCACCACAAGATGGCGCCCTCAATGTATGGAATTTGCATATGATTACCATTGCCTTCATTTGCACAGGCTGTGATTTGCATGCAGCTATCATGATCATCTGCACAGGAAAGCATGTTGACGGGAGTTGCAACCAAAAAGTTGCAGCGTGAAGTGCTCCTGTTCTGGATTCCAGTCAACCACATGTGCCAAAAAAAACAACATCGTCTATTCCATTCCCTTCACCCTGGTTTCAGGATTTTCATCCTCACAAAAAGAATTCTATGGGTAGGGAGCATGCTATGCCCTTATCAGGTTGTTTGATGGGGGAAGCCTTGTTTTTCTTCTCCTTCGGATTTTTGCGGAGGTTCGGAAAGTAGGGTGCTTGGTGTTTTTTTTTAATGTGCTGTGGATGTGTGTGTTATGTACAATCAAATCAGAACTGAATTATAGTGATCCTAATAGAACTTTCAGGGTAATTGAGATATTTAAGGAGTGGTTTTACAAGTTCCTCAGTAAGTTTCCATGGCCAAGCTGGGATTTGAACACAGGTCTGTCGAATCTGAGTCCATCACCGTTTCCACTACGTCACACTGGGTATCCTTTCTTGGACTACAACGCCAAAATCTACTGGCCAAAACTGTCATGCCCATGTTGGAGATTCCGGGAAATGCAGTCCAAACACACACAACACTTTCACAAGCACTGAATTTGGTTCTCTGATCCTCTATTACCTCCAGATGCACTACTTGTTCTTTGCTCTTTCCTACACCAAACAGAAGCCTTTGGGTGACACTCCACACCATTACATCCAGCCCAGCTCTGAGAGGTCCTCCTTGAGAGCTAAGCATTAGGGTTAGGATGCCCAGGGATCCATCTCCACTTTCCTTCTTTACATGCTCAGAGACAGTGTATGAACAGGCAGCAAGGTGGGGGGGGGTCAGAGCTGGAGCAGAGCAAGAAGGCTTTGGGAGTCAGTAATGGGGCCAAATGAGGCCTTCTCTCAAGGTCAGACCTGCAAAGACATTTTACATGATGAGCCTGCTTGGCAAGTTTTATTCTGAACTCACAATAACTACATGAAGAACAATAGTGTTTTTCTAGCATATCTTCTTAATCTAATTATTCTAGATCCTTTTTTTTTTTACCCAGTAATTAGCTTCATTGACATTTAGGTAACTGAACAACAGGATGCAGTAGTATAGAATAAACAGATATAAAAAGGAGATGGGAACCTTCAGTAAAGTATAATGACTTGGGACAGGGAGATTCTTTGGCAATGACTTTAAGCCATGCATTATGAGCTTCATCTGTGAAATGCTCGAGACTATCATCATCATCATCTTAGAACTGCAGAGTTGGAAGGGACAAAATGGATCATCGAATCCAGCTGTTATTATTGTGCATATTACATAAGCTGTCTTATGCAGGGCCGGCCCTGCTTTAAGGCAGAGCGAGGCAACTGATTCAGGTGGCAGATCCTAGGGGGTAGTAGCCCCCATATTGGTAGTCTTCTGTTAGAGGATAGAGCCATGTGCCCTGTTCCATATTTAGGGTGCAGTTACACTGCTGATGCCGGGTACAATGGAGAGCAAAGCTTCATTTCCGGTATAGAAGCAAAATTCAACTGCCAATCCAGGTCATCCTTCTGTTTGAAATTGGAGATGAAGGACATATTTGCCTCAGGCGGCATGTCTTGGGAGGCCTTGATTTTTATGTGCTGTGAAAACTAAGGGATAACTAGGATGTTGAGGGGGGGGGGGTTCCAGAAACCAAGTCCTATAAGGAATGGTTGGAAGAGCTCAGTATGTTCAGCCTGGGAAGGAGAATGATTAAGGGGAGAGACATGATGACTGTCTTGAAAATATCTGAAGGTCTGTCATGCAGAAGGTGGAGCAGACGTGTTTATTTTTGCTCCAGAAGACAAGACCAGAACAAATGGGTGGGAAACGCAAGGAACGAGATTTTGGCTAAACATTAGAAGCAAATTCCTATCAGCATTAGCTGATCAACCATGGAACAGATTGCCTCAGGAGGTGTTGCCCATGCTTAGCTAGTAGCTGAAGAAGCTCAGTGAGATGGAGCACAGAAGTTTGATTTTTCACGCTACCTTGTAGGAGAGGAGCTAGCCTGTGTGGTCTTGGGCAAGCTACACAACCCTGAAGCGGCCTCCTCAGAAGGGAAAGGTAAACCGTTTCTGAGCACTCTCTACCTAGAAAACCCTAGGAAGGGTTGCCATAAGTCAGAATTGACTTGATGGCATGTAATTATTATTATTATTATTTAAAAACAGGGGTTGAAGGTCAATCACATATGGTTGCTGTCATCACAAATTCCTGAACTGAGTTGGAGACAAGGTTAGACTTGATGACTCCCAAGCTAAAGCTGAAAAAGTTAATTTTTCAGAGACAGCTTCTCAATCTCATCAGTAAAGATGGCTATGGATAGACTGGGATAGTATAGCCCTCGGCTGCTCCCTTGGTATGATTGTGGTTCTTCTCAATACAACAACAATAATAATGTGCTGTCCAATCAATTCTGACTTAACGGCAAATCTTCCCAGGCTTTTCAAGGTATAAAATACTCAGAAGTGGTTTCCCACTCTCTTCTTCTGGGGCCACCCTGGGACTGTGCAGCTTGCCCAAGCACCTAACAAACTGCTCTGCCAATTTTTATAGGGCTGAAGCCAAAACTCAGCCTTGTTCTTTCTAAGACTGGAACTTCCATTTTGGATGGAGAATCCTGGGATTCACACTCCGAAAGAAAGTAACATTTCCCAGCCTTGCTTCAGTGTCTTTTCCAATTTTACAAAGCAACATGATGGGCTTTGTAACCACATCGGTAGCAAATAAAATATCGAGTTGAAATTAAGAGAAGCAGGCATGTGCCAGAAAGCAAAGCAATAAGGGAGAACTGGTTGATGGCGGGGTAGGGGGAATGAATATACATCTTGGAAATTTTTATTTTTCTAAATTACAATTGCCAAAGATCCCAGCCAGTGTGGCCATGGAGGATTCTGGGATTTGTAATAAAAAAAATACCCTATCCCAAATTCTTTATCAGAGACTAGAAGGAATTCCTCAACCCTGAGTGCTCACTGGAAAGACAGATCCTGAAGCTGAGGCTCCAATACTTTGGCCCTCTCATGAGAAGAGAAGACTCCCTGGAAAATACCCTGATGTTGGGAAAGTGTGAGGGCAAGAGGAGAAGGGGATGACACAGGACGAGATGGTTGAACAGTGTCACTGAAGCTACCAACATGACTTTGACCCAACTCCGGGAGGCAGTGGAAGACAGGAGGGCCTGGTGTGCTCTGGTCCATGGGGTCACGAAGAGTCAGACACGACTTAACGACTAAACAACAAACAACAAAGAAGGACTTCCAACTTGGGCCACCCACTCTTTACATAATACAGTTAAGGAATTTAACTGATTCTGAGCGTATGTGTCCCACTCATTATTGCATAACAAGAACAAAAATAAAAATGTTGTGACATTTTAAAGGCTGGAGCGATTTGTTTCAGTGTGAGGTTTTGTGCATTAACTGTTGATTTCCTCAGGAAATGGGTCGTAATCCAGAAAAGCTAACAAATCAGTCAGTCTTGAAGATGCCAAGAAGTCTTTGTTTGTATTTTTGTTCTGCTTTTGTTAAACAACTTGACACAGACTAACACATCTCTCTCTTTGGGAACTGTTTCTTACTGTTTCCCTCCTTCCAGCAATCAGATCGGCTCTTAGCCCGCCACCGGATTTCAGAATTTAGCATAAACTTGGATTGCAAAGAGAGAGAGAGAGAGAGAGAGAGAGAGAGAGAGAGAGAGAGAGAGAGAGAGGATGCATTTTTCCATCAGGGAAAAAAAAACATACCAAATATCAGGAGATGTCCGTTTTCCTTTCCATTGGAAGGCCTGCCTGTCCTCAGCCGAAAAGCTTTTTCCACCTCTTGTTTGTTCTGTTGCTAGCAGAACTGACGGTTGCTTTAGCGTCCTTGCTGAGGAATGAACTGGCACCTTCTGATCTGTCTGGGCTGCATCACAGTCCATCATTCAGTCTGGTCCATGCGGGCAAACTTGTGAGTACAGGAGAGGTGCCCATGCATGCCACCAAAACTCAGGCATGTCCCTTAAGCTCCTTCCAGCCACAGCAGGGTAGAAGAAAAATGTTCAAACTAAGCTTCGGGATAGACAAGAGGATCCTCATTGTGAGGGCAACAAATCATGCTCAGGATCCATTAAAATTCCTTAACTGTATTATGTAAACACTAAATCAGAATTCGTTCTAGTCTATGAGAAAAGGTTTGGATTTTGTTTGTTTGTTTGTTTTGGACTACATGTCCCCAAATCCTCCATTAACATGCTGACTGGGACTTTTGGCAATTGTAATTTAAACAAATAAACATTTCCAAGTTCTCTATTAATCCCCATCCCACTCACCCAAATTAAGTGAATAAAACTTAATTTGACATAAATCAACACTCCTGATGCAATCCCAGTAGTTTTCACTCTCACCCCAACCCCACATCTACTTGGATCGTACGTCCAAAAGAGAATCTCACAATGGGCAAAGAGTGTTGTTAAATTCTCCCTGTAATGTTCCAGATCAGGCAGCTGTGTTACTGTTTAATGCAACTTTGGGCCTGTCCACACTGGCAGATAGATATAATATACGGATCGCTGATGGCACAGTTTGAATCGGGGGCAGGGGGAAAAGACCTTGTCCACAAGTGTTTCTACTGAGAATGAGCCATCCTTCCCCTTTAAGAGCTGTTGTGCATCTTTCTCGCCCAGTGGTAGGACATGCATTCTTGTTGGCAGGCTCATGGTTTAGCCTGTTTAGCCATGAGATAGCAGCCTCCCGCAGCTGTAGATTCTGAGGGAGAGTTTGAGAGAAAAAGTGGGGGGAGAACAAGGTAAAGGAAGCAGAGAGGGAGGAAGGGAGAAAACAGAATGGCACTGGTAAAGGAAGAGATGAGTAATATATATATTAAATCACTACTCCTGACCCCTCCACAGATGATCAGGGAAATCACTTAAGTGACAGCTGATCAGGCTACAAGGGGTCGTTCGCTGTATGGATGGGGCGAGCATGCCAAACGGCACATCACTCTTCCTTCCCTCCCAACCTCAACAGCCCCTTTGAAGACTGATCCTCCTCACACTCAAAATGACCAGTCTGGACGAGCCCTAAGGCAACCTTTTTTTGTCCTTTATTACTAGAAATATATAAAAAAAGTTTGAGAAGTATTATGTCAGTGGCACTTGACGCTACTATTTTAATCATCATCATCATCGTCATGTGCCATCAAGTTAATTATGACTTATGGTGATCCTTTTTCAGGCAGACAAAACTCAGAAGTGGTTTCCCATTCCCTTCTTCTGTGGGGTGCCCTGGGACTGTGCAGCTGGCCCAAGGCTACCCAGGCTGGCTCTTCTCCCAGGAGGCACAGTGGGGGAATTGAACTCCCAACCTCTGGCTCCGCAGCCACATAGCTAAACCGCTGAGCTATCCAGCCAGCTTGTACTATTCAAAAAAGGTTAGAAATGAGAGATGCTGGATAAATGCCCAAGCTAAAGTTAATGTGGGGCGAAGCAAGATATTAAATACTGATTGGCAAAGATTAGAAACTCTGGCAGCAGGATTGTTTTTAATATAATACATTTAAATATAGTATCTGATTACTGACTGAAGACAAAAGCAGAAGAGTTTTGCATGCCAGATGCAAAACTTCTGCAGGTCACATCTGGCCTGGGGATGGAGATCCCCAACCCAGGTTAATGCAGTGAAGGCATTATGGATTACCCCCCCACACACACACACACACACTGCTTAAACTCACTGATTACTTTGGAATGAATCATGAACCGGTTGGAAGTCTGTCTGCTGCAGTGAGGATGGGATGGCGAAGAAATGATGTGAATCTGCAGGCTAGTCAACATGTAGAGGTTGACTGAAATGACACATGAAATTGAGTATATTCATCTGAGAGATAGTAGACAACGAAGAAATAGGGAGTGGCCTCCTTTCATTAACTTAACAAAAACTATTTCATTAACAGTTACATTGAATGAATGTTCTCATTGTTCCTCAGTATTGTTGGTATTCTTTCTTTCTTTCTCTTTCTCTCTCTCCCTCTCCCTCCTTCCTACCCTTAAACAGGACCCATGGTTTCAGAAGGCTCTTTTCCTACTTACTTGTGTGAATAAGAGGCAGACAAGGCCATGAGGTTACACTGGGCGAAGGTGGACACAATTGGTTGCCCACCCCTCTATGGCCTAGATCCAACTTGCCCAACCTGATGCCCTCTGGATGTGTTGAGTAGCAACCTTCATCTTTACCAACCAACATGAGGCAATGGCCCATGCTGGCAAAGAGTGGTGAGAGCTTTCATAGTCTGGCACATCTAGAAGACCCCAGGTTGAGCAAGGTGGAGCAAAATGATTCCTCCAGGAACATTAGAGTCCATCAAGTTTTGCCACCTGCTGGTACCAACTACTGGTTTCAGCTGACTTTACTTCTGGTATGACGTATTCTGATTGCTTCTATCTATGTCTCATTCTTCTTCTCCTCTATCCTAGTGGAGAAGATATATACAGGCACACATAGACATAGAAATGTAGCTGGCAAGATTCTCTGTCCACTCCACTGGAACACATCTGCTAATGTGTGAATTACTTTATGGATATCTGAAAGATGGAGGTTGGTGTTAATTAATATCCCTTCTAAAGTTTGGGAGTGAGCTTTTTATCTTTTGTTTGTCCTCTTCCTGAAGTCATCAATGTCACAATTTAACAATGCCATCAAGTCAATTCCGACATAGTGACCCTGTCCACAGTTGCCTTGGTATAGGATAAGTGGTTTACCATTCCCTTCCACTAGGCACACTCTGGGACTGTGCAGCTTGCCCACGGCTATACAGGCTCTTTTCCTGAGAGGCAGTCTAGAATCGAGCTCTCAACCTCTGGCTCTGTAGCCGAGGACCCAACCAGTGGAGCTAAAAGCCTTGGGATGATGGCACGAGAAAGACTGGCAAGAATCTTATTCAGAACAACCACTTACGTGATTGCCCTTCCATGTCACATTTGCTCAACAGGATTCTGGCCTGTGTATATCCAGATGGACACAGCCAGAGCTTGAACGAATTGCTTTTGTAATTGCTTTTTTGTAATTACTTTTGTAAACTATATTTCCCAGGAATCCCACAGCCTGACCAGTGTCTGAGAGGCGGAAGTTCTGGGAGCTGTGATCCGAAGCTGGGATTTCTTTCACATTGTGGCTCATCAGTATACTAGGATCCAGGTAGACCTAATGTTGGGGGCAGAGTGTGAAATAATCTAGGTGGACAGATATTCTGGACACCTCTCATCCTCTAAGCTTGGTGGATGTTGGCAGAGAAAGGAGACATGGTGGTGATGACAAGGCATTTTCCTGCCTGAGGCAAAGAAGAAAATGGTGCCACCTCCCATTCCATGCGCTAAAGTTGACTGGACAGGCAGTAGAATCTTTATTCAATCCTGGTGAAGAGACAACATCTTCTACTAC
Source organism: Intellagama lesueurii (assembly GCA_037013535.1). Taxonomy (NCBI): domain Eukaryota; kingdom Metazoa; phylum Chordata; class Lepidosauria; order Squamata; family Agamidae; genus Intellagama; species Intellagama lesueurii. The sequence goes on along the minus strand of JBAJHW010000007.1, from coordinate 20,447,016 downwards.
ACCTGAAGGCAGTGAATGTGCAGGTAGGCAGGCAGGCACAGGCAGGCAGAACAGTCTGCATGGTACACAGCTCTTTCCACAAAATATTGCTGTTACTTCCCAGCACCTGATGTCTAAGGGGCCTCCCTCCCTTTTCTTAATGGTAGAGCCGGTCCATCAGCACCCCATTTAAGGAATACCCTTCCCAGGGAAGTTTGTCTATGGTTTATTTTGAGATCACTAGGCAAAGACCTTTCTTCCTTTCCACAGATTATTAAATCTGATCATTGCAGATCTCTTTATATTTTTCAGGAATGGGGACTCGAGTCACGGGACTCCCTGTCAAGTCGGACTTCAGTCACACCGGTGACTCGATTGGGTTTCCTCTTTTTTTTTCAATGATTTGGACTCGACTTGGAACCCACCCACCCCTCCCTTTTTTCTGGGGAGGAAAGCTTGTTTTTAATAGGGACTTGGGACTTGGGACTTGGTACCAAAGACTCAGACTTGGGACTCGGACCCAAAGACTTGCCAACGTCCCTGAGGGTTTTGCACACTCATTTTTGTTTGCTTGTTTGTTTTGCTCCTGCAAGTTGTTCTCATGTTGGTGTTTTAAACGGCACCATTTCCTGCTGCCTTTCCTTTCATTCCCTTCTTCTTTTCATGTTGATCTTTCGTACGTTGGTGCAGTAAAGGGCAGTGCATACACCTTTGAAAGTGGGTGAAAATAAAGTAGCCCATTATGGTACTCTGCACATGTTTTCTGTTTAATTACATCCTTCCTCCCCAATACAATAAGTAGATTCCAGTCGACGTCACCCAAAGTAGAGGGCTCACTGTCTGTCCTGTTTTTATTATAAGCTTCCTAGAAAGCAATCAGGCCCCCCTTTTTTCCCTCTCTCTCTCCTCTCTCTCTCTCTCTCCCTCCCTATTACTTCCTAGCAGGAGTACTCCAGGAATGCCACAAGCCAGTCTCAGATTACAGGGGAAAAAACCCGGCATGATATCACCCTGTCGAGCCTCGGCTGCTGTTGGCTGAAGGTGGAGGGGGTGGGCACTGGGAGGGGTTTTTGGAAGCGAAATTTGGTGAAATGTGCTAGGACAAGAAGCCCTGTCCAAGGGCTTCAAGGATCAGTCTGGGAGAGACGCTGAGTGCACGAGGATCGTCTCCCACAGCCCATCCTGCCCAGGTCTGCTAGGTAAGGACAACCATCAGAGATGTTTGTATTACAAGATGTGTATTTATAGGTGAAGCTACAGAAATAGTTGCAATCCAGTAAGAAGGAATGTGGGATGGTGCTGCACTGGTTTGGTTTACTTTCTGGGTCTTCTTTTTCTTTTCGTTTTCCTAAGGATTTTGTTAGTCGGCTGATGCAGAACTAGGGAAAATTTGTCCCAGCCTGCAACTTCTGGAATCCCCCATTTTTATTTTTAGGTTTTAGTTTCAGTTTAAAGAAAGAAACAGTCCCCAGCTTGGGGTTACTGGCATCCAGACGGAGAGGCATGAAATAGATAAGGTGCTCCTGCCTTCCGGTGAGTTTGGGATATAGCTCAACCGAAGAGCTCATGCTTTGAGTTCAAAAGATGCCAGTTTGGATTTTCAGCCTCTCCAGGTACAACTGAGAAGGAACTTTGCAGACCTGCCAGCAGTCACCGTAGATCAGCTTTCCCGATCTGGTAACCTTCCACATTTGCCAGATTACAACTCCCATCATCCCCATCATAGGCAGGAGTTGTAGTCCACAACAGTGGTGAGGCGCCAGGTTGGGAAAAGATGATGTAGCCAATAAAGAGATAGGCAGAGACATGGTGGGAGGCAGCTTGCTGTCTTCCTAATTTTCCCGGCCGGACCCCTCCCCACTTCAGAAAGTAATCCCACCAGATCTTCTCTGAACTTCCTCAGTGACTGGCTGTGCTTCGACAGCCACTTTAGACAGAGCGGCTTGAGATCTGAGCGTGCCGTTTGATCTTCTTCCTAAACTTTTTGTGAACTTGATGAGTTGTTCCATGTGGGGGAGAAGGGTAGGAATTAAACTAAACATGGTGGGATGATCCTGACTTAAAATTACTATTAGGGTAAAAACAATCTGTCCTGCCCCATGCTTATCAGGAGGAAACCATCTGTCCAGCCCAGTCGACGGTCTTCGAGAGGGGCTAGACAATGAATCCTGGAGAAAGTCTGTGGTACAACACAGTGTATTTCAATGTTGCATTCCTCATTCTGGGGAAAAAGCTTATGTGGTAGGTTAAAAGATAAAATGCTACATTTGCACTGATGAGAAGTGGATTCGAACGTCACATCCACCATTAAGGTCTTTGGACACTCACTCTCTTTCAACATAATCTACCTTACAAGGCTGTTGTCAGGAAAGGAAAGGAACTGCTTCAATGTTGCTTTCGATTCTTTTGGAAGATGGTTGGAACATAAACTACAAGAGAAATGCCTGAATCCAGGAGTGGAAATTCTAGGAACACCTTAAAGATGCTCCTTGTTTTACCTGGATAATGTGTCATCAAGTCAATTCTGACTTGTGGTGACCCTTCTCAGGGTTTTCCTCAGAAGTGGTTGACCATTCCCTTCTTCTGGGGGTGCCCTGGGACTGTGCAGCTTGCCCAGGGCTACACAGGCTGGCTCTTCTTCGTTGCACAGTGGGGGAATCGAACTCCCAACCTCTGAGACCTAAACCACTGAGCTATTCAGCCAGTCCGTTCATGGCAGAGGTATGTTTAAAACAAAAATAGCAACCTATAGTTTGTCAAGCAGACTTGCAGTTCCCTGAATTAATGAGGCAGAAAGAGATGGGTTGCTAATTGTTGGCAAGTTGGGGCAGTAAACATTCCAAAATGTTGCTTCTTTCCCCTTAGAAAGCCCCGGTTCAGAATCTGTCTGGCTCCTTTGATTCCATCTGCTCTAGTGCTTTTTATATTGTGTTTAGACAACTCTCGATTAAGGGAATCGAGTCCTGTACTGTTTCAGAATGTCTGGCTGATCCTTCAAGTCCATGAGACGAGTGGGAACACATATACTTTGCTGGGTTCTTGTGACTTCAATGTTTAGCAAATTAAAAAGGCAGTGTGGCCGAAAATGACATGTGATTGCCAAGGCTGAAACTCTCTGAATACTTCCCTGGGGTATAAGCTTCCCAGAAAAAAACCCAGTAAGACTTACTTTGGAGCAGATGCATAGAGATGACTGCATGGCATTTGCTTCAAATAAAGGGAGCTCACTGTATTGTGACATGGGTATGGAATGTCAAATACATCTTTGGAATGTCAAATAACATTTTTCCTCTGGTATTTTTGGTATATATTTTTCATCAGCGGCGAGAAGTGGTTGCTTATAGTATGTTGTGGTTTTGGACATTGACACATAAGAAATGCTGGGCTGGATCAGACTCAATAGTCCAGAGGCCGGTACAACTCTGAGGCTTCAATAGAAGGGAATCGCCCCTCCTGATTCTTATGGTTTTGAGTTTACACCAGAGTGCCTTTCTCAGTTGCTAATTTTTTTTAAAATTTAGGTTGGAGTAAAACATGCTAGCTGGGGGATGGGCACTAAAGTTTGTAGGTTTTTATTTTTAAATAACTTTCTCCGCTTCAAACTAGCTGAGCATTCTGTTCTCCACAGCAGCTCAACATATGCTGTAATGGGAAAGAAGCTCAAAACCTGAATACATCATCTGTAAACTGCTGGGTAGCTCAGTGGTTTAAGTTGTGGAGTCAAGGGTTGGGAGTTCGAATTCCCCACTGTGCCTCCTTGACAGAGGCTGGACTCCATGCCCCATAAGGTCCCTTCCAGCTCTGCAGTTCTAAGATTGACATCTAAGATTAATTTATCTGAAGAAAATAAGCAGTCTGTTTCAACTGGGACAAGGCAAATAGCCCTGTGACTTGGCTTGCATTTTTCTAAAATCTGAGACAGAGACCCTTAAGTCTGAAGTTGTTTTCTGGAAAGGAAAATGCACACTGCACATCTTTCTGGCAACAACTGTCTCTTTGATCTTAAAACCTTCCCCTTAATCCAGCTGTGTAGGTGCTCACTGGAATTTCTCTGCAGGAAGACAAATACATTCTGCAGCTTCCCAAGGACAGTTCAATTTATTCTGGCTTCACACAGTCCACAGTTAAGCCCTGCTATGGAAAGCAGGTGAGTCTTGCTGCAAATCAAGTTCTCCCTAGTTTTCATGAGGGTGGCACTTGCAGTTATTAATTGGGATTCAAATCTGGGAACAACTTCTTCAAGCAAAAGAGCCAACAAACAAAGCAAAAGAAAAATGCAAGGAAAGATCAACCAGATCTGGAGAGGTGAACTGCAACAACATGATCAGGGCACAACAAAACAAACAAAAACAGGACAAAGCAAAATTAGCAAGAGAGTGAGTCACTTCAATGAAACCTGGAGAGACAGGAGTAACAATTCACTACCATGGAAGTCACACGAAAGCACAAAGTTGGAGGGTGCAGTTGAAGGCCACCTAGTCCACTTCATTGCTAGATGCAAGAAATCCAGAGCTGACCATAAGATGACCTCTGCTTGGAGATCTTCAAAAAAGGGAAAGCTAACCACCCAACGACAATTAGATTCTGTTGCTGAATTGCTGAATTGGTCTTATTGTCACGATGAAGCAATTTTTTTTGCGATCAAAATCTACCCTCCTGTAACTAAGTTCAATAGAATCAAGGGCTTGCTTTCATATTGATTCATTGCCTGGGAAAGGGACAGATGGATGAACCTTTGAGAGAGTGGGTGCTGAAGTCTTGGTGCTACAACCAGAAAGGCCCTGTTTCATGACCCATGTTTCTAAAGCCAGCAGAAGGCTTCCCTAGCAACCTCAGCAGGTCAGCTAGCTCATGGAAACGAAGGCAACTCTTTCACCAGCCCCATGTGGTGTACTTAAAGGAGGGCAAGCCAGTAGCTTTGTGATTGTTGTAAAACCCGTTAAAGAGTTTATTTAGGGCCTTCTTGATAAGATAATCTATTGTGGTGATGAAAGTTTCTAAAATGATGGCTGCCATTAATTTACCCCATTAGATGTGATGGAAGGCGCATGTGAGGTTTGATCAAGACATATTTTTCATTCACCTGGGACACTGTGATATAGTTCAGGCTGAGAGTGTGTGAATGGCCCGGGGTCATCCAATACGTTTCAGAGCTCAGTGGCAACTTCAGTTCTGGATTTTGTATGTCCAACCACTTTCTAACTGCGACACCACATTGCCTAGATTTCCCGAACTGCAGTAGTTGGGATTCACAACTATTTGTTCACATTTATTCAATCCTTCCTTCAAGGAGCTCAAAGGAGTCTTCATGGTTCTCTTTCTTGCCCCTGACTTCTCTCTTTTATTGACACAACAATCTTGTGAGGGAGATTATTCTGAAGGATGCTGGGCCTGTGTCATCTAGAGAAATTCACAGTTGAGTGGGATCCCAGATGTGAGTCTGGCAACCTAACCTGGACACCTTGTTGGCACTGATGAGGTCTGTGGTAATTGGGAAAGGATTCCCCAGAAGGAGGAAGCCTGAGAACGGCTAGATGGTCGTATGGGTCTGTCTCAAGTGAGACACAACAGGATCTGGGAGGGTTTTCAGATGGTGAAGGCTGTCATTCAGAAATGTGTGTGTCTTTGTGGTTTCCCCAAAGTGGTCCCAGATGTGTTGCTACCGCCTACAGCAAAATTCATTTGATGGGTTCCTTCTGGAATGAATGCAGCTCTTATGCAAACTCTTGATTCAAGACTACAAGGAACAGGGGTGGGAAACAAGAGCCCTCCAGAAATCTTTCACACTGCAGCTCCTGTCCTTCCTTGCTATTAGCAATGCAACCTCGGGATAATGTAAGCCCTGCAATATTTGGAGGCCCACAGTTGTCCAACCTAATAGGGGATCTTGGGATTTGTATTCCCATAAGTGGAACTTTCCCAAGCTTTGCTTGGATTTCTCCATATAGAGACATGGGCCACAATCCTACTGAAATACCTGCACTCGCAATGTTAACCATGCAAGTAGTTTGCAACATTTGGAAAGGTGTACATTGTGCAACCTCCTGGCCACACATGATCGCCAAATAGTGCAAACCTAAAATTCCACACACTGGCCATCATTTCTTAAAACAGCGCTATGCAAAAGTATGTCCAAATATAGGTAGTGGAACTCCCTTCCAAATACCTGCATAGGACTGCAATCTTAAAAAAATAAAAGTCCAGGGATGAAACCTAAAATATCCTAGAGGGACCGATTTCAACGGCTTAAACAGACCCACAATGCCCTTGTAATCTGCGGTCAGGTTGTATTTCCATGCACCTGCTCTGTCAGATGAAAGCTGTTGCATTTGTTGGTGGTGTGGATGTTTGCAGAAATCTTCTACCACACACGGAGCGCCCTTGTGGTTGGCAGCCACATGGGGCTGGCATTCCTTGAAAGTCTGAGGGCAGCTTAATACGATTGTAGGAAACCACAGCCATGCCTGTGCTAGTGATTCTTGCCAAATGGGTATTCCCAGCTGGGCAGGCTCAAGTGTGGTGCCAGCTCAAAGCGCGGGTGTGTAGGGCAACTTGGTTTGGTTTTTCAATGTGCCATGAGTTAAGTTGACTGTTCAGACACAATTTCCCTACGCCATGGAAGTGTGTCTAGCATGCACACTGTTTGATATGTCAAGTGTTATATAACTTCCAGCATTTCATGCATAAGGGATGTCCCTGTATTTATAGCAAGCAGTATTATGAAATCTGTGCAAGCGCACTAGGATGCCCACGCGACAAGAGGAAGACAGGACTCCTGCACTTTAAGAGTGATGTAGAAGAGGAAATTTCAACACATGTAGCTTTCATGTTGAGCTACACCTGCTGAAATTCCCTTTTTCACTTTTTGAAGGAACAAGAACCCAGTGCTATTTCATATGCCCCGTATAGCATATATGTGCCTGCAAACACGCAGGCAGAGTTTGAAAGAAGTTAGGTCTGGGTTTCTGAACAGATATCTAGGTAACTTGCTGTTAATCAGCCAAGACAACTGACTCCCAGCTGCTAAAAGATAGCCGGAAAATGACTCTTGACTGAGGGGGCCACATGCAAAAGAGGACAGGGGCTCCCACCTCTTTATTAGGGCACGACTACACTGTTGACTTAAATCAGCAGCTGGTTCACATTTTTACAAATCGATTTAATATCAAGTGGTTTTTGTGTCGGTGCGTGGGCTCCCAGGGAACGTTTAGTCCGATGGTAAGCTATGTGGTACATTGGTACCTTGGCATTCCAGGTCCCCATTTTCCTGGGTTTTGCTTTATACCGGGAACTTAATTCTTCACCCCATTCTTAAGGCAGGGCTTGCCTCCTTTGAGACAACTGACACTGGATTCAGCAGCTTGTATTCAGGAAAGCCAGCATCAGCACCTACAACACAGTCCACAACTACTCTAACACCTTTTTCCTCTGTCCTTTAATAATAGTCATATTTCGTAAATCATGTTTTTAATATTTAATTGTTTATATTAAGTTCTGAACTGGCATAGCGCTAGATCGATGCAGTGCTAAAATAGAAGCAGATGGGGTGGGAAAAGGAAGAGTTTGGACTGCATGGTATCCAGCAATACAAAGTCCACAGTACTCTGCAAACCCTGCAGACCCCCAAAGGCACTATTGACTTTGGCAGAGATGATCACACATGCCAGAACAAGTGAAATAAAAATACAATATCAGAATCAATTTAAAATAAACAACCCTCACTTGGGTGTTAAGAAAAAAACCTGCTTCCCAGCTGGAAAAAAAAAGTGTGCTTATCTGTATGTTGTGTAGTTGGAGATTTTTTTTATTCTATTTCAGTCATGCCAAACCTGGTACAAAAACAGGGGTATTTCAAACTGCGGTTGCACCCTTAGTTAGGTAGATGAGGAAGAGCAGATAGGCTAGACCTGTTGAAATTCTTGCTTCTGTTCTATGTGCAGAAGCCCTGGCTTCTTTTGCATTTGGTGACTAGATTTTGTCTGCCATCCCATGTTGATTTATACTTGTGAAATCAGGCATGAGTTGGCAACAGGATTCAGGCCAATATTTCACTTATCAAAAATAAGAATTTGTCTGCAACATCTACATTTTTATGTCAAGAAATCACACCGCTTGCTAAGATTTTTCTGGTTACTGAAAAAGAATTGATTCAATAAAGAAAGCCATGACCTTTAATTTATAAGACTTGAGCAGGGTTGTTAATGAGAGGATCTTTTGGGGATAATTAATTCCTACAGTTGCCACAAGTCAAAAGCAACTTGACGGCATTAAAGAGCAACAGCCCCATAAGCTGTGATGCCGAGTGTAGATTTGAACTTGGATCTAAAGGTCCAAAGTAGATCTGACATGAAAGGCATCTTTGCATTTGGAATGTGTGCAGGATGCCTTTTTTAAAAGAAAAAAGAAAAGAAAAGAAAAGAATATTGGGAGCATTATGAGAATCACAGCTTAGATTTCCCCACCCCACCCCACCCTTGCTGTGCTCCTGACTAGAGATGGCATGAACTGGAAAACTGGCGGTTCATGATGGTTCGTGGTTAACCACAAACCACCATGAACCACCAGAAAAATGAACTAGTTCACAGTTCATTTTTTCAGTTCATGCCTGGAAAACTGTGGGCACATGATCAGAGGCAGTGACTGGCTCCTGCCAGCGAAGCCAGACCTGTTGCCTCTGAGGATCACACCCACAGTGGTACGTAGGCAGGAGCACGTAGGCAGAAGCCATGGGAGCAGAGGGAAGGAGGTGGGCGGGCATCCCTTTTTGTTGAAGCAAATGAAACGCCAAAGGGAGAAAAGTTCAGTGTTTTGTTTTGCTTCGGCAAAACGAGATCCCCGAACTCTGTCGTGAAACGAACCACAAACCAGTGTGGTTCATCAGGTTTTTAAGGTTTTGGTTCATTTCATGCCTATCTCTACTCTTAACAAAGAATGTTACTTTGACACTTCTGTTTTCATTGGCTGGAGATCCACCAAAGAGAGCCAAGAAAAGCCTCCAATACAATAGACAAGAATCAGTAGAATGGACAGAGAACAGCCCAACAAGAGAATAGACAGCCAGTAGGCGGTTTCCTTCCAGTGGAAAGAGCATAGAATGGTTTTTGTTAAAATCTACACCACCACCCCGCTCTAGAATCCTGATAATGATCAGACCTGCTCCTACCAGCAGCTTGCATTTTAGAAACATGTGCATTGAATGCAAACATATGTAAAGTCATGTACCTCAGACTGCTTAGGCTCAGTCATTTCCCCTGCAATAGCCACCCAACAAAAAGAAAAAGTGTTGTTTGTACTTTAGAATTTGTTTGGGGGGTGGTGGGTTTTTTTGTCTTGTTTTTGGTTAGTTTGTTGGAAGGTTTTGTTTTTTTCTGCTGTATGTGTGTGTGTTTGGTAAAATCAGTCAACACAACTGGCCTTGTTCCACATACTCTAAACCACAATTTTGGATTCCTGTCATCTGTGAAAAAAGCCAGTTGTCGGATGACATGCTAGCAGTATTTGTCAACCTACATTTCAGCTACAACTGGCTGAATAGCTCAACGATTTAGGTCTCTGGCTGTGGAGCCAGAGGTTGGGAGTTCGATTCCCCACTTGTGCCTCCTGTGAGTATAGCCAGCCTGTGTGGCCTTAAGCAAGCTTTACAGGTCCAGGGCACCCCTGGAAGAAAAGAATGGTAAACCACTTCTGAGTATTCTCTACCTTGAAAACCCTGAAAGAGGGTCGCCATAACTCGGAATCGACTTGATGGCATTCTCATACACACCTTTCAGCCACAATCTGTGGAACTGTAGGTTTTCAGCTACTCGATGCCCTGATGCTAATGTGCATGTATTTATATGCAAAGCAATTAACTCTGAGAACTCTTTAGCAACTCGGTCCTGCCCTTACCATTAGGCAGAGTGGGGCAGTGGCTTCAGGTGGCAAATGCTGATGGGGATGGGCAGCTACCTGGTTCCGCGTCAGTTCTTTGGACTGGAGAGTAAGTTACACAGTCTGTTCCGGGCCTCCTTTATTGCCTTCATGTGTCAGGTGTAGTGGAGGACACCATCCCATTGCTGTTGGTGAAGAAACTTTCAACCACCAGTCCAGTCAACTGACGGGATAGCTCAGTAGTTTAGGTATCTGGCTGCAAAGCCAGAGGTTGAGAGTTTGATCCACCTCTCCCTGTGAGCAGAGCCAGTCTGCGTGGCCTTGGGTAAGCTGCACAGTCCCAGGATGTCCCCAGAAGAAGAGAATGTTACATCACTTCCAAGTATTTTCTACCTGAATAAAGGGTTGCCGTAAGTAGGGAAAGCATGCCCATCTAAAGCTAAAGGGTGGGAGTGGAGAACTTGAAGAAGTTACTTTATTGGCCTGTAACTCTCAAGGTCCTCTGCAAGTCACAGCATGGCCAGTCAGGAAACTGGAGGGGGAGAGGTGCCATAGTTTCAAAAAAGTAACTTCTCCAAGCTCTGAGTAGATGAGTCCTTTTGGTCTGCCTTCTGTTTTGCCTCAGAGTTATGGACAGCTAACAGAAAAATGAGCTCATTATCTGAAAGAGGTGGACTTTAGTGAACCTCAAGCTCCTTGACCACAGAGCATGACATAAGCCAGCTCTGGCTATTTCAGGCACGCAGGATAGCTAGGCGTACATTCCCACCATATCCTGTCTCTATAAGGTCATATCCTTTGTTGTATTCCTCTGCTTATTTTTAGTTATAAGAATTTGGCTCTAGGTCCATCCCTGTTAGAAAAGTTACATTGCAATTGTTTTTCTGATAGTGCCTGTTATCATTTTATCTTTGTGAGCTGCTCAGTAGAAACTGTGCTATTAGGTGGCCAACATAAATACTGTAAATGAATAAATCCATACATACAGTAATTACCTAACAAACAGGCTAGGTGATTTCCTCTGAAAACTATTCCTTTTGTCTCCTTAAAAGCCGAGCTAACCGTCCTACGTATTTCAGCTGCTGTCAAGATGCTGAGCATACTTCTAGGTATTTGGGAAATTCATCCACTGACTTCCATTAGTTTGGCAATGGAAGCCAGGAGTAGATCCAGGGTAGAGCGCATGCTTCTCGTGTAGAAAGTCCCAGGTTCAACTCCTTGCATGACCCGCTGGAAAAGTTGTTGTTCTTATGTGTTACCTGATTGTCTCAGACTTATGGTGAGTCTATGAATGAGTAACTTTCAACATGTTCTTTTCTCAACAGCCTGCTCCGTTCTTGTAAACTCAAGGCCATGGTTCATTTATGGAGTCAATCCATCTCATAATTGGTCTTCCTGTTTTCCTGCTGCCTTCAACTTTTCCTAGCATCATTGTCTTCTCCAGCAAGTCTTGCCTTCTCATGTTGTTGTTTAGTCGTTTAGTCGTGTCCGACTCTTCGTGACCCCATGGACCAGAGCACGCCAGGCCCTCCTGTCGTCCACTGCCTCCCGGAGTTGGGTCAAATTCATGTTGGTCACTTCGATGACACTGTCCAACCATCTCGTCCTGTGTCGTCCCCTTCTCCTCTTGCCTTCACACTTTCCTTGCCTTCTCATAGCATATCCCAAACCTCAGCTTCATCATGCAATGAAAGGCTGCAGCTTCCTTTATGGGAGTCAGTTCATCTCATGTTTCATCTTCCAGTATTCTGTTATATTATCCAGCTGTGTCCAAGGTCAAGATCCTTTCTAGTGTTCATTAAATGTTCCCTGTTGCCACATCTTGCTCATTAGATGGCTCCAAGTTTAAGCTGGTAGGGAAATTAATGATGGGTTTTGTCCTTGGATGACCTCTTCATGTCAAATGTCTTTTCCCATAACAGTGCATGAAGAGTTTACAGTAATTGCTCATTTCCTGGTATCCATTTTTGTTCCTCCCTTTAAGCAGCATTACTTTGCTACACAAATGAATAATAATAATTAGACAACAATAGGGTCATTAAAGACCTCCCTTGCATAAATGCTAGTCTTTCTGCAAGTAGGAACTGACTGCCATCTGACCACACCCCTCTCCTGAGGGCTGACTTTCATTAAAGTCCGGCAAAGGGTCTACTGCATATAAAACTCTGAGCCCCAACCAGGCTGTACAGATGATCAGCACCAGAACTCTGACATATGTGTGTACCCTATGAGCAAGAGGGGCTCTCTCTCCCAAAGAGAATCGAATGTCGGGGTAATTTAAAATGGCTGCTCAAGTCACTTGAGTAGGAAACCATAAAGTAGGCAAGATCTGCAAACAGAGAGATTCTGAAGCCCTAGAAAAACTCAGTTGTGCTCCGAGCACACTGTAAACAAGTTGGTACTGTACAGTCTGTTAAAATAATAATAAAAAAGAAACAATAGCACAAACCAGGTCTAAAGATACACAGACGGAAAACACATGGGGCATAGATTCAGTGAACAGATAACAACATTGTGTGTATTATCTTCAAAAGGTGGGTGACCGAACGATGGCCGTTCCAGACAAACCTTTTTGGTGGAGGGCTACCTGCATCCCAGGAGTTTCATGTTGCCTCCCCTGCCTTATACATAGGCATTAGAACAGCATTTGGTTCTTTCTAGATTAGGATTCTTTAAAGTAATAAAACATGGGAAAGTAAACCTTTTTTTTTCAGTCAACGCCACGCTGAAAAGCTATTAAGCCTGATTAATCATCTCCAGAAATGGGGAGAGGATAGCTGTTGTAATAGCTTTTCAGTATGTGCTGGTTTTAATGTTCCTAGTCTTGAGAAGGAAATCAGAAGACAATCCATCGCAGGCAGCATGGAAGGTGCATGTGTAGATGGATCCCACTCTGCTGTTATGTGTCATCAGGTGTGATTTATGGCAACCCATATATAAGTGGTCTCCAAAATGTCCTGTAATCAATAGAGTCTTACAAATTCAAGGTTGTGACTTCCTTCATAGTATTCGTCAATCTCATATTTGGTCTTCCTTTCTCCCTGCTACCTTCAATATTTCCTAACAGTATTGTCTTTTCCAGTGAATCTTGTCTTCTCATGATGTTGCCAAAGTAACATCAAAAGACGTTTTGACACGTTTAGCTTTCAGACAAAGTTCAGGCTTGATTCGATCTAGGACCCTTTCATTTAGCTTTCTGGGAGTCCAGAGTATCTGTAAAGCTTTCCTCCAACACCACATTTCTAATGGAACAAATGTTTCCTGTCAACTTTCTTCACTTTCCACTTAACACACCTGTACACAGTAGCTGGAAATACAACTTTGCTGATGATGATCTTGACCTTGGTCTCCAGTGACACATCCTTATGCTTGATCCCACTCTGCCCTGTTTAAATAATGCTCTCAATGCTGCAAAGTTTGGCTCCATTTTGCTTACTTTTCTTGGTATCAACCAGAGACTTCTAGCCCTTCAGATTTTTTAACCCACCCATAATCTCTTACCATTGGCCCAGGCCTTCTGGGCATTGAAACCAGTGCAAGAACAGGCATACCACATGAAATTTGTTGAAGCACAAGGGATATTTATCAAATTCATTCCAGAACTGGGTAATAAGATACTAGCTCCAGTGTTTTTCCTGGTCAGATTTTATACACGGTAGTGAAAAGACCAACCTTTTTTCCTAGATGTCTGTCTATGAGCTAATCCTTTCCTGTGTTTGAGTGACTGCCAGGGAATAATAATCGTGGTTTGGGAAGCTCTTGCCACATCTTGGTTTTGCTTCACATGGAAACTATTCCCTACACGTGGCCCTCCCGACCACTTCACGTGCTGTAACGTGGATGACAAAAGGAGTAACTCTGCAGAAATTGGCAACCAGTGAATGTCACTGCTCAGCAAAAGGCCAAGAAGCCAGGTTTACATTTCCCGTTGCCTTAATCCCCCTCCCTATTGAATCCAAGAGGCTCCAGACACTTCAAAGCAATCTGGTTGAAGAAACGACCTTCACAATAAATACACTTTTTGGCTGAACTTTGGGGAGCTTTAACGATCCCCAGGCAGGGAATACCAAACCACTCTCCATAAAAGTGGAAAGGGGAATCATCTGTCTGTTGAGTCTTTTGGATGTAACTTGACTATATGGTACTTAAATCCAGACATTCGCTAATGGAAATATACATTGTGACATCACAGTAGGCCGAGTTTGGGGGAAAGAGGAAATTTCTCTGAAATGTGTAGGTTATGTTTCTTAAAGTCAAGATAAAGCATTTTGGTTTTTTGTCTTTTGTTGATGGTGTGTCTCCTGGATAAAACAGCAACAAGCAGAGGACAACAAAAGGAGAAAGCCCAATAATATTCCCATTTAAAGGAATTGCTTGAACAACTGCAGCCCTTTCTCATGAGTTGCTCTTTAGAAGAGGGAGCAAATTACACCAGGTTGGGAATTAATCCATTATTTCCTCTCACATTTCGGCAAGTTGACAAACTTTTTTTTCTGGATTGGTTCTTCCAGGCCCAAATGCATTTGGGGTGTGTATGGGGAGCCGCTGCATACCCGTCATCTGTCCTGTTCTTTCCTGGGCCTTGAGTCAGCATTTGTGCTCTGGTTTATAGAAGAATATGATTATCTTTAGCTGGCTGGATAGTTCTGTGGCTAAGGTACCTGGATGCACAGCCAGAGTTTGGAAGTTCAATTCTCCGTGGTGCCTCCTGGGAGAAGAGCCAGCCTGGGTGGCCTTGGGCAAGCTGCACAGTCCCAGGGAAAGGAAGGGTAAATCACTTCTGAGTACTCTCTACCTGGAACACCCTGAAAAGGGTCCCTATAAGTCTGAGTTGACTTGATGGCACATGATTGTTAGAGCTGGCTGGATAGCTCAGTGAGTAAAGTATGTGGCTGCAGAGCCAGAGGTTGGGAGTTTGATTCCTCCACGGTGCCTCATGGGAGAAGAGTCAGCTTGTGTAGCCTTGGAGAGCTGTGCAGTCCAAGGGCGCCCCTAGTGGAAGGGAAGGGTAAACCACTTGAGCATTCCCCTAGCTGAAAAGGGTCACCATAAGTCAGAACTGACTTGAGGGCACATGATGATGATGAGATGATGATGATTGTCTTTGTCTATCAGAATCCACAGGAAGTATATTTTGCATTTTGATTAGATTTAATAGTAATAATTATGTGCTGCCAAGTAAGTTCTGATTTAGGGCAACCATCCCAGGGTCCAGAAGTGATTTACCAGTCCGTCCTGCTGCTGACACTGCGGCACAATGAAGCTTGCCCAAGATCACATAAACCTATCAGCTACAAACATTCTGAGTGATCTTGGCTGGATACACCATGGGGACTCCAAATCTCATCCCCTTGCTCTCCAGCATCTGCTCTAACACATTTACCATTTATTTATTTATTGAATGGAATTCTATACCACCATTCTTCTCTAAACAAATAGCTCACATACGTCCACCCAAAGAGCCCCCTGTTTTTGTAATTGCCCCATGACCCAATCATCTGAATTCACCTTTGGCCTCAGGCATCTTGGGCCACCCCATTCAGGGTGTCTATAGCTGCATGTTCCTGTCACACAGATCCCCCCCCCCCATTCACTTCTGCAGCTCTCAAGTGAGGAAGATGCACTGGTGAAACAGCCGAAAGTTAGAGGTGTAAAACCAACATATCTTAACATGCCTCAGATGACCTTCTCATTCTTACCTGTTGGAGTGTCTGGTTTTTAAGTTTTTAGACTATGCTTTTGTTTTGTGTAGTAATTCTGTGTTTACTGCTCTGTTGTAGTTTGTTTCAATGGCTTGTAAACCACTGAGAATAGTGCTTCGGCACTAATGGGGCGGTATATAAATTAAAGTAATAAATTAAATAAATAAATTAATATTAAAATATTTCTTTCTCTTGCAGCAAGCCAGCCCAGCTGTCTCCTCTCAACCTTCCTCTCCGAATTCAATAAAATTCAATAAAAGACTTGTTTTCTGAGGGGACCGACTATTTCTCCCAAAATGGAAAGTTTCCTCGATTTTAGGCTTAACCACTGCTTGGTTATATTGTTCCTCTCGACGTACCTGAGCCCTCTGACCCTTGCCCAGGATGACCAGGGGCAATATAATTCCCCTCAGGGCCGGCCTCAGCAGCAGGAACCAGCACCCGCTGGCACCCCCAAGGTCCAGCTGCGATTGGCAGGGGAAAAGAGGAAGCACAATGAAGGGCGGGTGGAAATCTTCTACAACTCTGAGTGGGGGACAGTGTGTGATGACGACTTCTCCATCCATAACGCGCACGTAGTCTGCAAGGAGCTGGGCTACATGGAGGCAATATCCTGGCTCCCTGGTTCTAAATACGGCAAGGGAGAAGGTAAGCCCTTCCCTTTCCCTTATGGCATGGAGGGTTGGGGATATTTGGTATTTCTGCTAACAAAGTGCACCAGGCGAGTGCTGGGCTTATACCTATTGAAGAGGAGCTACTGCTAGAATGAAAGGAGCCCCATGATTGTAGGGAATGGTAGATGTTTTCCCCCCCCCCCCCATGCCCCACCACCTGAGGCAACTGCCTCACACAGGGACCTGGTAGGGCCGGCACTGGCAGAGTGTCCAAGAACTTTTGCATGTTCCTACTTACAGCACACTCCAGGGCATGTCTGGGTGGAAGGGATCACCCCTGAGGTCAGTGGGACGTACTTCCAGGTAAGTGTGTGCACAGCCTCAGGGTCATGCCTTGACTTCTGAAAAGGTCATTGCAAGAATATTTTTTTAAAGCTTCCAGGGCATTTCAAAGCACTGTGGGATCCAGATGGAAACTTGTGTGGAACTAATATGTGAGAGGGAGTGGGGGCTTTGAAGAGCATAAGCATGGCAGCCCTGTCCAGTGCTCTCTATGCATTCAGCACATGTGAGAAATGGGATAGGTGCCTACTAATACGCTCAAAAAAGTGCTACGTGGAGGTGTGTAGGGGGATGTCCCAGGAGTTTCCCAATGATGCAAGACCTCTCTGTAAGTGTATCTGTGCCTCCTTTAGACTCCTCCTGATTTATTCAGAGTTTGTGGAGCACCAATGGATTGTCACAAGAAATTGGACCCAGGAATGCAAATTCTTGTTTGTCTCAAGAACAACAACAACAAAAAAAAACAAGCATGTTTTTTTTGCCAGAGAGAGGAAATATTTTCCTGTTGGTCACGATCAAAGTTCTTGCACGTGTGAGAATTATTTTTCTACCCATGGCATAACTAAATTACAAGAGCTGCTGGCGTGTTGCAGGGATATTTAAAAAATAGCAGCGTTGCGTTGGATGGATTGAATTGTGCCAGTCCAGTGTGTGTGTAATTAAGCTATCAGGATCTCATGGGGAAGAGGAATATGGGACGGTTAGTCAAGGTGAGTGCTGTGCTAGAAACAGGTCTTGTCAGGGGGGGGGGGGCAAGCTCTAGAGTTTTGTGATTAGCAGGACTCTTCTTGTCCTCCTCTGCCATGACTATCAAACTTCCCTCCCAGCTTGGCTGGAACTTCTACAGAAGATGGCCAGAAATAGATTTTGCCCAGCAGCGCTATATTACTAGGAGCTCTCTTTGTTGCGGTGAAACATATTTCGAAGTAGCTGGCTCTTGGATGGGCAACCAAGATTCATTAGCTTTACAAAATGCCTGTTCCTGTTAGAGGTGAAAACGGGTACCGCAGGTTTGTTGACATGGGAAAGAAACTCCACCTGCATTTCCAAACTCTCCTGGAGGGCTAAGTTCTAGGGATTGTCATGATGGACTTTAGAAAATGCCACCATGCCATTGGTTAACTCGTGGTAATTGCAATGGCCCCCCGAGGAAGACCTTCTCAGGTTCCTATTTCCATCTTTTCTGACTTCTGTGCTCTATAGGTCCCATCTGGATGGACAATGTCTACTGTAGTGGCAGAGAATCTACACTGGCTGCGTGCTCCTCCAACGGTTGGGGTGTGTCAGACTGTAAGCATACCGAAGATGTGAGTGTTGTCTGCAGCGAAAAGAGAATTCCCGGCTTCAAATTTGATGATTCCCTGCTCAACCAAATAGAGGTAAGTGTAATTCAGAATCTCGATCCTTGTGCCTTGGTAGCTTGTCTCCAATTCCTTTAACAAATCCATGTTCCATTTAGAAGAAAACTGATACATGAACAATCAAATATATGAATCAAGGTGTGATGCATCTGTAGGCCATGTCAGAGCTTGGAAAAGTCACTTTTTGGACTATGACTCCCAGAATTTCTTAGCCAGGATGGCCAGCAGCTGGATGGCCAAAAATAACATCACCATATTCTTTATTTCTGTAGGCCTAATTTGCTCCAAGCTGGCTGGATAGCTCAGTGGTTGAGGTATCTGGCAGCAGAGCCAGAGGTTGGGAGTTCGATTCCCCCACTGTGCCTCCTGGGAGAAGCACCAGCCTGGGTGGCCTTGGGCAAGCTGCACAGTCCCAGGGATGCCCCCAGAAGAAGGGAATGATAAACCACCTTTGAGTACTCTCTACCTAGAAAACACTGAAAAGGGTAATCTGAAGTCAGAATTGACTTGAAGGCACGTGATTATTATTATTAATTTGCTCCAATGTGGCCAGGCAACTTTACTTAGAAACAGAGCTGAGGTGGGCTACCTACCCCATCAGGGTCCCCAGAACCAGTGCGGAGGACTAAATCCTGAAGCAAAATAGATGATCTGAACTCTGTCGATTAGATGAGGATAGAAGTTAGCACTTACCTGACATCTGGTTCTCCCCCACCCCCACTCCCCCACCCACATTTTAACCTCAGAACAACCCTGTGAGGTAGTCTGGCTTAAGAGAAAGGCAACTGGCCCAAAGTCACCTCATGAGCTTCATGGCTGAATGGGAAATATTAACCTATGTCAGCTCCTGTCATGGCCAAATGTGAGCTTTCCTTCTGTGATCAAAGCACTGCAAGGCGAACTCTCACTCCTTTAAGGATGTGAAGATGCTGACAACTGGGTGCTTGCAAGAGGATTAGCCAGCCTACACTCTGTACAGATGGCTAGGGAGGAGAGGAGGCGCCCTTCTGTGATTGCCACAAGGGCCGGCCAGTCAGCACTCTGCCCAGCCAGCTTTTCCTGGAAAGCAGAAGAAGCTCATTGCTCCTGGGTTTACATGTTACAAACATCCTATCATTGGAAAAGGGAATTCAGTGAGTGCTGGTTGTGTGTGATTGTCACAGCAGCAATTCGGTTCACTTCCCACGATTTGCTCTGGTTTGTGACCAGTCTTCAGGAGAGAAGCATGTTCATGGTTTGCCACTTGGATTTCCCAGACATGACCCTTTGCTTGAACTGCATCTCTGGAACAGTAACATTATGTCAGCTCTGAGGATGGGTTATCTCTGACACATAATCTAGCTCTCGGTCACTCCAAAAAGCAGCACAGCTGGACCCACTACAAGCTCACTGCTCAAAACGACAAACCCATGGCTCAGCTCACTCTCCTCATTTGCCCATATGCCTTTATGAAAGAAGAACCAAGTATGGTAAAATATCTTTTCTCCTCTTCCTTTAAGGAGTGGAAGTGTATTTTGACTCCAGTAGGGTTCCCTTGGGGATGACTCAGTGTAAGAGGGGAGGTGACCAAATATCTGGGATGGCTTTGTCAGTCCCTGGCTTCCCCAGGGCCACATTTTGAATTCTCAGAGCAGAGAGTGGGGGCGGTGAGGTGGGGGTGTGTGAGATGACGGGGAACACAGTCTAGACAGAGGTCATCTCTCCCTGGGATGCTTCACATATTAATCATGCAAGCCCAGCTTCTCTGCCTCGGTTGTTCCATTTGCTAAGGACTGAAATGCCTGGAGGTTAATTAAAGGCAGTTTCTGGAGAATCAGTTTTACACTGGCCTAGGTTTTCCTAAAAGGTTGCAAAATCCTCTCCCTTCTCTGGCCAGAGAGAGGAAATGAAGTATAAGTTCAATTCTCCATGTAGGAGGAAGCAAGGGAGCAAAGAACATAGCTTGTTCATCTGCCAGTTTCTCTGTTGGCTCTAATAGTCCCTGTGCTTATCCTACCATTTTTGAAGATGGTAGGAAAATACCTCAAATCTGGCCTTCCTGAAACTGATGCTTTCGAGAGAGGATCGTCTACCCTTCCCATTATCCCTAGCCAACCATGTTGTGGGGAATTATGGGACTTGTGGTCCAACCCATTGGGAGGGTGGTAGATTGGAACGGCTACCATAGACGATGATGTACATCAGGGGTTAAAGCAAGGTCTTGATTCTTCATTATGACAATGGGAAGCAGCTATTGCTGGCTGATAAAGTTCTGATCGATACAGAAGCGGGGAGAGAAACATGTTCTAGAGCTATGGAGGACATGGACATGGACCAATACAGATCAGTATTGTTGCACACAGATTCTTCAGTGGCCGTAGTTCTCTCTTAAAGGTCATGCCAGAATGTGTGTTTGGGTCTCTGCTTCTCTTGTTTGTTTGTTTGTTTGTTTGTTTGTTTGTTCGTTCGTTCGTTCGTTCATTTAAACCTGAAAATTTTTTATCAGTGAAAGAGGAAGCGGGGAGCTCAGCCTCCTTCTGTATGAACCAGCCATCCAGTGCCCAGTTCTCTACTCCTGCTTTGGGAGAAGAATCGTGTCCTCTGTGCCGAAGGGCCTGTGATGCCCACCACCTCAGGAGACAGGCCTTTTTCCAGCACGTGGGGGCGTGCAGACCGAGAGCCTGCCGTTGTCCTCCCTGCACGCAGATGAGAAAGCTCCAGACTTCCCGTAGCACCACGGGATCCTTCAGTAAAGGAAAAACTGATAGTTAACAGGCAAAGCCTGGCTGCACAGCTGTTTGAGCTATTATCACTCACGGTACCCCTAAGGCTAAAATACGATCCAGCATTCTACAGTGGAGTTTCTTTTATTTGTCTCTTTAACACAAAAGCCCCTTCTATCTCTGAAGGAAGCAAGAGAAAGGCATAACAGTAGGCAGCTAAGGTCTGGGACTAGAGGTGGGGATATTCGTATTCGTAAACAAATACGAATATCCCCATCCCAGCTGGACCTAATGAGGGAACGTCCATTCATGTGTCCTGGCACCGTGAAGGTCCCGCTCTTCCCACCAATGGCACCAGGAGCTCTGCTGTCTCCCTGCTCGGCTGGCTAGTCCAGGCAGGGGGCGGGAGGACGAGTCTCTCTGCGTGGCTGCTAATTGGCCAGCCAAGCAAGGAGACAGCAGAGCTCCTGGCGCCATTGGCGGGAAGAGCGGGACCTTCATGGTCCTGGGATGCATGAGTGGACGGTCCTGTCCCGGGGGCCGGACCCCCAATAGGTCCAGCTGGGATGGCGATATTTGTATTTGTTTACGAATATGAATATCCCCATCTGGGTCTGAGACTACAACTCGCAAATGCCCCAACCAGCATACTTGTTAGTAATGGATTGTGGGAGTTACAGTCTAGAACATCTGAAGAGCTCCAGGTTGCTTGTCCCTCTGACCAATAAAGTCTTGCAGAATTTTGAATTTCTGGTTAAATTCCTCTAGCTGCACAGCAGAAATGCAGGGATTCACAGAGCAGAATTAACTTCAAGTTCCTCAGAGCAGGCTATCCCTTTTTCTTATCAGCTGGAGCTTACAGTTTCAGTGGTTCACTCTGAGAGATTATTAGGAGAAATAAGAAGAAGATTCATTACTTACCATAGAACAGATCAAACAGCAAACTGTCAAACATGGCTGACTGACTTTTAGCAACAGGTCTCAACAGAATCACTGACAGCTTCCAACAGACTACTGAGAGAGAAAAAGAAGCAGAGAGGCGGGACTCTCTTTGAATCAAAGGTAGAGATGGAACGATTGGTTAGTGCTGGATAGATTGACAGTCACCCCAGCCCAGAAAGGTCCCTCCCAGCCACACCTACTAAAGGTAGCATGCGAGGTTGTAGAAACTCCAACACAGTACAGTGCTTCCATCACACCTCGGGTTAACAGGTTAGCTTGGGGGAGCAGGGCAGAGGATTTTGAAGGGGAGAATGATAGGGGCTTGACGCCCTCCCTCCAGTGTCTGCTGACTGAGGCAACAAGTTTCTACTGTGGAGTCAATAAAGATAGCAGGTGTGACTGCAACATTGCTTCACAGTCCACGCCATCCTCACTTCTGTAAAGAAAGTTGAAGGAAAGAACAATCCATGTCCATCTATCACTATCATCATTCCATGGTAAGGATAGGAACTGATCAGACAGACCTGGGAAGAAAAAGTAACAACTAGATCTTCAACGACTAGTTGATCAAATGTTATAGAACTGCCAAGGGAAATATTTAACTGAACCAGACTGACAACATTTCCTTCCATCCTTTTTCATGGCTGAGCAACAACTTAAATTGTGAATAGTCTGCAAGCTCTGACGGTCCGTTCTGGACACTGTCTGCCAAGAGTTAGCAGCTTGGTCTGAATTTAAGACACAAAGGCCAAAATCCTGTTGCTTAGTGTAGTGAATCGCACTAGAGTAGGCCCATAGAATCAATGGGAAGGTGAGTCAACTCCTCCATAGGTTCCATTGATTCAAATGGGCCTACTTTAGTTATGACACAATGGAATTTACAGGGAGTGACCAGATCCCCATTGATTCAATGGGTCTGCTCTAGTGCAATTTACAACGCTCACCCAACAAGATTTGGGCTAATTTCATATTGCTTGTGTCTCCATCCAGCATTATCTACTCAACACTATTTAAATATGTTTATTAGCACTTTGCCATATTATTCAGCAGTTTACTGGGTGCAGAAAATCAGTCTCTTCTAGTCTTTTTCTTTATTTCTTTATTTTTTTTGGTAAAGTACACACAGCAATACAGATACACTTTTTAAAAAGAATTTGCCTGAGACATCCTTTCAAAAATATTTGTTGTTGACATTTGGCCCTTTCTGCTTAATTATGGCCTTGATGCTAAATCTAGCAAGCCACTGTGCAAATCGCCCACTTTTGTGTGCTTCCGGATTTGAGCATCAGACCAGCTATGGACGAATGTGAACTCTGGGAGCAGGTGTGCCTGGGCATAGATGTCGGACTCTCTCATATCCAAACACAGCTGCAAAAGTAACACACTGTCTGACAAAGTGGACGTGTCCACGAAAGTTGACATTAAAATATAATAGTTAGTCTTTAAGGTGCCACCATGTTCTTGTCTTGTCTTGTCTTGTTTCATTTCTTTGGATTTTGCCTGATGCACTGTCTTCAGGAAGTCTTCTCTCCACCCTTTTTATTCTGTTCTGAACCACCTGAAGGGAAGGAGGAAGATGGTAGGGACTTGGTACTTTTCAGAGGGCAGGAGGAATGTATGCCATAATGAAAAGGGGTGCTCCCCATCAGGAGGCTGCCTCCCCACTTTTTAACATTTTTTTGTAATTTTTATGTATTTGTTTACTTTGGGTAGCACTAGCTATTTCTCCCCTTTAAGCACTCAAGGCACCAGAACCAGGTTGTGTCCAGGCACCTAAGGGCAGGGGAGAAAAACTGCAGCTTGCATGAAGAGCTTGAGAAGATGACCTGAACTATAACTCCCAGAATCCACCATTCTGGCCGTGCCACCTGGGAATTCTGGGAGTTGTGGTCCAGAAGAGTTACTTCTGCTCTCTGCACAGTGCTGACCCGCATGCATGAGACATTGGTAGGAACACCAGTAACCTGTGTCTCGCTGTTTTCAGCATTGCCTGAGCACCGGGTTAGTAATAACCAAGGGGAATATTTTCACATAAAGATTTAGGTACCCGACGTTTTTGGGAGCAAGCAATCAAGAAGTCACGTGTCTGATGATTTATAGAGAGAGCTGTTCTCTGTAGGATACATGACACCCCTAGCTTCGCCTGGTTCCTGGAAAAACATTGTTTGGAAAAACATTGTTTGAAATTGAAAACTGATAATCTTTGCACACTGTTTCTGTTTGTCTTGTGTTCTGGAAGATGATGATGGTGGTGGTGGTGGTGGTGCACTTGAGGCAGTACAGAACTTCCAGCAACATGCTTTCTGTTTCTGAAGCCTGACCTTGGCTGATTCATGCCACAGGCTGGAACAAATATTTATTTGCAGTGGAAAAATCTTTCTCAGGTCATATCCATCCAGGCCAGTCTCAGAGTGGTTTTCCAGCGATGTTATTAGAGTGGGTGTATATATTTATCAACAGAATAAGGATTCTCTCCAAAGAACCATCTGCTGTGGTTTAGCAAATTTGCTGAACTTGAAAAGTTGGCTCTGGGGTTGCAAAAACTGTGCTGCACGTGAATCTTTGCATGTGATGAATGGCAGCAGAAGAGGATGAGATGAAAACTTGAGGGACAATCCAGTGGAGAGCCGCTGATTGTAAGCTAGGTGGAGACAGTGTAGGTAAAAGAAAAAAAAAAGATCAATACCCCAGTAAATATTCACATTACATTTACATTGCTGCAGCTCAGTGTCAGAGCACATGGTTTGTATGCATCAACTCTCTGGTTCCATATGTGCTATGTGCTATTAAGTCACTTCGGCCTTACAGTTACCCTAGTAGGATTTCTGGGAGGTTATGTGAGATGTTCAAGGAGAGATTTGCCATTGCTGCCACCCCCACCCCCAAGTGAGGTTCCATGGAATTGAACAGGGATTTGAACCCAGGTCTCTGATGCTATCCTCTACACTTTACTGGCTCTCTCTGACTCTACTACGTTCAACTGAAAAGGTCTCAGAAAGAAAGAAACAACATCTGACTCAGAGCCAACAGAGATCCACATTAATAGCATATAAGCCGGACTTGGGCAACTTTGATCCTCTGCAAACCTATTGTAGGCTGTACCATTCCTTCCCACCAAAAGGCGTGGAAGTAAAAGTCTGAGTTCCATATCCTTCTTTTAAAAAAAACCACACAAACATTAAGGTGCCAAAAAATTAAAGATTAAGCTTTTTTCCTGGATTGATTTTAAAGGGGGATATCCGTGGAGAAGGCTCGAGGGGGGATACATAAATGGGCAGAGGCTGCATAAAAGCTTTATGCCGTGTGGACTGTATGACACACAATTCTGGTCTAAGCAATTATTGCACACAGTTTTGAAAAATTAAATTAGGTATATTTATGTGTATGTGTGCGAGAGAGAGAGATTGAGAGAGGTAAGGGGAAAGAGAGAGCTGTCGGTTCTTGGAGCTGGGAATTTGCTCCGGGTTCTAGTTTGAATTTTACAGAACATGTCCAAAACGCTAAGCTTCTTTTGGAGATTGAGTTCAACAGCTTGGATAGGTCTTCTAAAGCTGGGACTAAAATCCAGAGTGGATTCACTGCCCCCATAAACTTGGAGTCAGTAGTTGCCTGGTATATGTCTGAGCAGGGCTGAACAGGGTTGTTGAGGACAAGACATTTTAGAAATCACTCATTCATGGGGTACCTTGAGTCGGAGGCAACGTGATGGCACATAACAACAAAAATATGTTTGTGGACTTGGACAGAACTGTGTCCACAGTGTGGATTGCCACCTTCTCCTTCCCCTCTGTAGCTCCAAAAACCTCTTTCATCTCTGGGCTGCTCTGCTACTATTAGCAGCCCCAACAGGAAAGTTCTGCTTGGTGCCATTGCTGTGTAGTTTTGTATACTCTTCTACCAGGGAGAGTCCATAGCTCTGTGCTTTGCACGCAGAAGTTCCACGTTTGGCCTCTGGACAATCCAAAGGAAAGAATATTAGCCAGGTTTGGAAATCTTCTACCTGAGATCCCAGACAGCCAAAGTCAGCAAGAGGGTATAATGGTCAGCTGGAAGAGCAAGCGTTTGGTCTCAGTAGAAGGCAATCTCATGTGTTTATCTGGTAGGACCAACAGTCCGACTCATTCTCACACAGGCACACATACCCCTCTCTTGCAGACAGACACCTCTTCATATTTTTTTGCTTGTACAGCTGACTATTGAGTGCGTTGGCTGCTCCCTTCTTCACACTCCTGCCTACACTCAGGTCATGCAAATTTCCTGTGTCCTCTGTACAATTTGCAGCAATTGGAATGTTTTTCATACATTCCGTAACATCTCACCCGCCCAACCGATAGCAAGGGAGGACCTCTTTCAACTGAAGCTAGAATTCTGGCAATCCACAGTGATGTGATTTTTCAACTAGAGCAAGCCTGTGTCAGGTTCTTTTGAACTGATATGATACCGGATGGAGCAGGGCAGACAAACCATGATTTGGGAGGGGGAGAAGTGCACTTGCTCTCTGTTTTCCTGTGAAACTTCCACTGGTCGTTGTGTAACCATACTCCATGCCATCACTCGGCCTATTATTCTAACTTGGCTTTGACTTCAAAAATAGGTATGAACAAAGAGAGATTGGCAACAAGATGTCCAGAATGCAAAATCTCCCCAACACAACCAAAACTCCTGTCATCATCCACTACCATGACGACTGGCTGTGCTAACTGTGGATGATGGAAACTGTAGCCCAGTTATGTCTGAACTACACCAAGTTAGGCAGTGCTACCAATACTAATGACTTCGAATGACTTGTCAGTTTCTCCGTTGCCATTGCCTTCATGTGAGTGAACCAAGTTATGAACTTCATTAGTAGATGGAATGATAACATTGAGATTTATACAGTGCACTTCAGGATAGTTCCCTGGCTCTATATGCTTGCTCTTACATCACGTAATGGGACTTTTTTTTTCTTTCTTGCATTTTCAATTCCCCCCCATCCATTCTATGTTTTGTTACAAGTGCCTGCAGCTGAAACAACAGACCAATGAGTCAAATGAGGTGCTAATTGCTAGTAGTGTAATTTCCCATTTTATTTATAGCAGGATACGTCACAAACATAATTTATCTCAGTGCCCCTCCCTGCAAATTTTGTTTATGTGAAATATGGATACAGGACAAAAAAGGAATAATATGCAACTGAAAGAGTGGGCCTGCTCTATTAGCTGCTAGTTATGCAGGGGAAGGCTTTGGTCATACTGGAAATAATGTCTGTTGAGTCACAAAATAGGTCATCAAATGTATTGTGAGACATTCCTGGGATTTTTTGGGGGTGGGTGGGGGTGCTTCTTGAAGGAACACCAGATGGCTGAGGCTATCCAGACCCTGGGAAACTTTAGATTAAAACTGGGATACTCCAAGGAGAAAACAAAAACAAGGAAATTCCCGCCTTATTTGTAAGCAACTTATTTTCCTAATAACTTAAAGATGTCACATAATTGCCTTTTGACTCTTAACGGAATGAGGAATGCAACATAACTCTGATTTTGTTGTTGTTGTTCAATACCAGGATCATGTTTGACTAATGGAGAGGCTGTGAATTAATGCCTTCGAAAAGGTCTTGCCTTCAACAGCCCTTACTCAGGTCTTGTAAAGTGAAGGCAGGGTCTTCCTTCACCATTTTTTGACAGGGGAAGGAAAAAAGAAAGAAAGTGGGGCGAGAGAGCGAGCGGCAAGGACAACAACAGTTTTGGAGAGCCATGGGCAAACATGGAAACCGATCCTAAGAGGTAGGCAGCAGAAAAAGGACACTTCTTAAACTAGGAGTGGGCAACCATTTTCACACTGAAGGTTGTTCTGGGGAATTGTATGCCAGCAGTGAATGAAGAGAAGGTTAATATGTGGCTCTCCAAGACTGTTTTTGTTCACGCTTGGTTCTCTCTTTCTTTCTCTCTCTCTCTTTCCTGTCAAGAATGGCGGAGGCCATTGGGTTTGCAACACCTGAGTAGGGCTAGAAATGGCACTACCTTTTTTTAAGAGTAAACTGAAGACCTGGCTCTTCAGGCAGGCCTTCCCCTCCTGCCACAACTTAATGTTTCCTCTGGTTTTTGGCTTGTTTTAGTCTTTTTGATGATTTTAATTTTATTGCCTTCTTTGGACTGTAAACTGCCCAGAGTAGATTCGTCTAGATGGGCAGTATAAAAGCCAAATAAATAAATAAATACCTTTTTGGAAGGCATTAATTCACAGGCTCTCCATAAGTCAGATGTGATGATGTCATTTAACTCCAATAAAAAATTATCATTAGGCTGCATATAGTTAGGCTGTTGGACTGGGATTGGGAAAATCCAGGTTTCTAACCCTCTTGAAACCAGGCTGGGCGAGGAAGTTCACTGCTAGTCCTTCGGCCAGCCCCTCTTGTCTCTAAGGCTGACCTAGTCTTCAGGATTGTAGTGCAAATAAAATGAAGAGCTGGTCAGGTCTGTACACAGCCTTGACCTCTTTAGAAGAAAGTTGGTTTATAAATGCCATAATGATGTGTACCAAACATTTGATGGCTGAATTTAGCATTTTCAGCCAATTTTGAATATTTGCCTTGGGTTTAATCTGTGGACATGTGCCACTCCTAACTTTTATTAGTGGTTGTTGTTCAGAGGTGTCTTTCACCCCCTAATATTATCATTTTGAATTTCTACTGAGGATTTCCCTTGTTTCGGAAAAAATTGGGTTGTTTAGAGAACAGTCAATTAGAACTGAATATTGTAGTTGACTTTGTTTAAGTTGTTCTAAAAACCTCATTAAAAAAAGCAACACAGCCATGCTAAACGCATTTTACCGTAGGGTGAAAAGAAACTATGGTAAAATGTATAAATATTTGGTAAAGCCAGTCCCAGGTAAACGCTTGTCAGGAGCTTGAGCAAAAAACGGCTGCAACCATCTGTGGTCCAGATGTCGGCTGGGTTGCTGGAAGGAGTCTCTTATGTGACTCACTTTGAGGAATGATGTAGCTCAGTGTATTGGTGAAGGCAACTGTAGAAGTTGTTGATACATCTTAGGGCAAAGTGGGAAACAGAGGATGAGAGATGATCTGGTAGGTCATGACCGGAAAGTCTTGGGCTGTTGACAGTGAGATGGAAGGTCTGTGGTCCAGTCGTGACAGCACAGATTGTGAGAAAAAAAGTAGATTGGAATGTTCCAGAACATTCCAGAGCTGAGCATTTGAGGCTTAGAGACTAAAAGAGTCTTGTCTCTGGTTTGGTAGGTCTGGTGTCTGAGAGTGCTAGTGAAATATTGGTATCTACACAGCAAGAACAGGGCTGAAAGAATCCTCCACACGGTGGCATCTTGTGAAGCCTTTCTCACTGTTTGGCACCAGTAAATCCAAGAGGCAATGTTTTTCCTCTCACACTCCATCTTGGGTTGGGTTCATATGACATCCCAAAAGCATGGCAGCCAACTTCCTGGACATTGATGGTTGTTGTGGGTTTTTCAGGCTGTTTGGCCGTGTTCTGAAGGTTTTTCTTCCTAACGTTTCGCCTGTTTCTCTGGCTGGCATCATCAGAGGACAGGAGTTAGAACTCTGTGTTCTGGTGTAGTGTGTGGGATTGTTGAGTATTTGTAACTGTGGGATCAGGTTTTTGTTCTTTTCAGGAGATTGGGTGTTTTCTGTGATCAGGGTGTTTTTTGTTATGGGTGTTTTGTTGTGATAAGGGGGGAGATGATCTGTCACTGTGATTGATGGGTGTCGTTGGCTAGTCTTTTGTGTGCAGTGATCACCGGTCCTTGTGGCTGGGTAGAGTTCATTGACCTTTTTGCAGGCTGTATTTTTCAGTGCTGGGAGCCAGGCTTTGATGATTTTTAGACTTTCTTCTTTTTTGTTGAAGCTGTGCTGGTGTTTGTGGATTTCAATGGCTTCCCTGTGTAGTCTTAACATAATGATTGCTGGTGTTGTCTAGTACTTCTGTGTACTGTGTACACAGCCCAAAAAACCCACAACAACCATCGGATCCTGGCCGTGAAAGCCTTCGAGAACACACTCCTGGACATTGTTATATGGTGGCCTTGTGTCATATTTTAGAGAGGATAATCCCTTACTTGAGAAAGTCCATCAATAGTTTGTACCTAGACAGTAGACAGAGCAGACACACAGGTCATCTGGCCACCCTAACAGTTGAACACCAATTTGGCAGCCACCGAGAAGAGATAGTGGTGTTTGTTTTCCATGACTGACATTAATAGAAGACCCAGTTGGAGCCGTCGGCCTCCCAGCAGCTGGCTGATGGAGGCTGGTTGCTCACACTGGATACAATCAAGTTTATCAGTGCTACCCAAAGATATGTTGATGCTGAAGGCAAAAGTCTTAGTGGTGACCTTCTCTGTTCCATGTATAGAAACTTACAGACCTGGCAACTGAGTGTTACTGTGTCTCCGGCAACAGGATTCTGGCTTCCACCAAATCTGAGGGCAACTGGCTAGTTTAGTGGGCAGCAAAACAGGAGGGAAGTGGCCAGGGGGCTCAGGAGAAACAGTTCGGGAGCTGCCATTTTTGCTTCCCAGAATCTGCTCCCTGAGGCAGGCAACTCCCTCTACCTAATGGTAGGGCCAGTCCTGTGTTTATCTCAAAGATGGGCTTATAGTAACTATCTCAAATACTCAATTATTGTGCAGCTGTCTTTGCTTTTCTTTTATATCTCCAAATACTGCAGGATGGGTAAAGATTCAACAGGGAAAATGTCCCCATTGTTGCATTTCTGAGGCAAGTCACTCCTTGCCAGTTAAATTTCTGCCTGTTTTCTGTTTGCTAAAGGCATGTCAGCCCTGTTGGAAATCAGGAAGTGGACCTACCCAATCACTCTGTGTCTGGCACGGGCACATGAAATATGGTAAAATAAGCTTGAAAAGAAACTTTTCCAGTGCTTAAGCCAAGTTTCTCTTTTATTTCCATTGGCTTTATAGGACAGCTGTTACTCCCATTAGCTCCATTGTAATAATATGCAGGCT
Source organism: Intellagama lesueurii (assembly GCA_037013535.1). NCBI lineage: Eukaryota > Metazoa > Chordata > Lepidosauria > Squamata > Agamidae > Intellagama > Intellagama lesueurii. Next base: position 20,416,531 of record JBAJHW010000007.1, on the reverse strand, counting down.
ACGTTTTCTTATACAGTATGGCAAGGGGCTCTTCATTCCAGCACCTCCTAAGGAACATGAAAAATGGAAGAAAGCTATCCAAGCCCACCAAGAGCCATCAGCGATTCTTTGGATACATATATGCAAAAATTAAATCTAACCCTCTGCTAGGGAATGATCCAAATGATACATATGCTCAATGAGGATTGAGCAGGCTTACTAGTATCTGTTGGAAAATCAATCCAGGTGATAGTGTGGGAGGAGGTGGGAAGGAAGGCTTGGAAAAACAGCTCTCCATTCTGCAACATTCTGTTGTAGTTCCTGTTTGTAGGCACTGTAAATAGAGGTGTGTAAACGCCAAAGCTGCCCCACCCACCACCCACCCCATCCTCTTAGCACCAATTCAATATCCAGGGATGAAGTCCAGCAAAGCACTCCTTGGGCCTCTTTGACACAATCATGTTAGCCTGGGCTGTATTGCACAGATGGATATACAAGGCTGTAAAAGTCGTGCAAGCTGTGAATCTGTCTGAACATTAGGGGGAAAGCAGGAGACAAGAGTGGAACAAAAACTTCAGTCCTCTTGCCTGGATCATCTTAAAATGCTGTATTGCACAGATCTGGTAAAACCATTATAAAGCTGAAATATCCTCTAAGGATAAAAAACTATGACATATTTCATAAGAAATTTGCTGTACGCGTTTGGCCAACACATTAGCCAAGACAGGATATAAATCAGAACAAAAGCAGAGTATTGTGAATGCAATGCATGAGTCAATTTATTCCCTCCTCCTTCCTCGCATCAAAATCGTTTAGGAAAAGGAATGAGAACTTGAATGCAATGGAAGCTGTGAAAAAGCCCTGAAGTCTTATCTTAATATTTCCAGTTGTTGTTGTTGTTTAGTCGTTAAGTCGTGTCCGACTCTACTCCCTGTCAAATCATTCACAGGCAGAGCTTGGAAACATTGCTTTTTTGGACTACAACACCCAGTATCCACTGGCCAGCATAGCCATAGACCCAGGCACTCTGGGAATTGCAGTCCACAAAGCAGTGTCTCTATGCTCTGTTCTTCGGCCAAAGTAAACCTGAACCAGAGACCATGATAGTTATTTCACAAGTCTGTCCTGTTTCCCTGAAAAGTGGAAAAACAGAAAGCAAAAGCAAAGGGTGCTGCTTATACATCGCCCCATATTGCTTAAAGCACTCTGTGGGTGGTTTAGCAATTTAATTATGCAGCCTACACCATATAAGGTTGCTTTCCACTAATCCTTTTCTCTAGAAGGACTATTCTCTGTTAATTCACTTTTTACAGAATTCCAAGTTCATTGTGTTCAGAGAGTGTGTTGTGGTTTTCTTTTCTTTTTTCAGATCAGAGACATAGGGATTGGAAGGCGAGGGTCCATAAAATGTTGAATCTGCAGCACTATTTTAGCTAGTGTGGACAGGCTGTGCGCTATTGTGGGCTTTCAGGGCTACTGTACTTTTAATTAAAAGCTTTTGCCTGGATTCAACTCAGGCTAATTAACCTCTGTTCTCCACAGTACCAGAAAGAAATTAATAATAATAATCAGAGGAAAGCAGTAAAAAAAGATGACTAATTAAGGGACATTTAGTCAACAATTGCTCAGCTGTGTTGAAAAAAAATTAAACGGTTACAACTTGCAAAGAGGAACGTTTTAATTAATATTGCAAGTGTCATTGAAGAAGACTTAGAAGCATTTGCTGTAGTAGTTTCACCAACAATGCAGTTTGAAGGGGAATCAGGTTTATTCTTTAGATTCAAGAGTCCTAAATTAGAGTCAGATTTTCACTGCTAAGTGAATTGATGCATTTTGGGATATAGGGACCTTGCATTTTCTATCTTGCATCTCTTTGTATTTCTCACTTGGTTTTCCAAGGTCAGCCATACAGAAAATGTGCCATGGAAGAAGAAAGGAGACAAGCAAGAGTCATTTCAGTCTGGGGAAGTGTGGTTGCATTTTAATGCCAGTGTTTATGCCAGAATTCTCATATAAAAACATGTGAATCTCATGACCTTAATATTTAGGAGGGCTGATGTCTTTTATTTACAGAACTCCCTGTGGGGAAAAAGTAGGGCAGTGTGCATCACTGTACCAAACACGTGGCACAAAATTTTAGGCAAATCTCACACGATCCCTTTGCATGGAAATAAGCTTATTGTGGGCAAAACTCTGTCTTTTCCTTAGTTTTCATTTGTTGCCTGCACGTGCCAGAAAAGCTGACATGGAGAGACTGAGACACATGTTGGAAATTTCAAAGAACCAAAATGATCGCTTGACCAGCGGAAACACCCTGTGAGAAAACACTGGAGCAGTAAAAACCCCATAAGTTGTTGGGAAAGGGGACGGAATGTGCTGTGTCAAGTCCCTTTTTCCACACTGCAGTGAATATTCAAACTCTTTGAACCACTTATATGTTGCAGAGTTCTTCAGCTTGAGCAGCAGTAGGGCCCAATGGATAGAACACAGAACGATGGCCAGAAATACTTGGTTCAAAGCCCTGCTTTGTTGTGCTTTTCTTTTTGTGCCATTTGCAGGATAATCAATATATTAATGAAATACAGTACATAAGAGGTTTGGTGGATGGCCAAAGGTGCTTATCGTTATACAATTTATTTCTTTAAAATATTTTGACCCCACCTTTCCCCTTAAAAGGACCCAAGGTGGCTCACATCACTAAAAGACAATATCAAAGCTAACAACAGTGAGTATGCAAATACTAAAACGGATCAAACTATTACCATACAAAAAATGTAAACAGCACCAAAAGACTGGAGTGGGATTACCACTGGCCCGTGTGCTTCACAGACCAATTTCTGTAACAAGGAACTGGTGGATGGCTCACTGGTTTAGATATGGAGCCAGAGGTTGGGAGTTCGATTCCCCACTGTGCCTCCGTGATAGGGGCTGGACTTGATGATCCATAGGGTCCCTTCCAGCTCTGTAGTTCTAAGATTATTGTTATGCTGTTGTTAATACCAGCATAGTAGGAGCTTCGTCATGTTACTTGTTTGGACTAGAGCTTCCAGAATTGCCCTGCAGGAGCCATGCAAGCTAAAGGATACTGGGAATTGTAGCCAATGATCATGCTGGCTGGGGCATTCCGGGAGCTTGTATTCCCAAAGGTAATGTTTCCAGCCTCTGATCATAGCCTCTGTTTACCTAGATGCTGTCGGAAGAGGACTTTCCCATTTCTGATGAGACACTAGAGCTTGAACTTTATTTGGTTTGTATAGAGATGTCGTGGCAAATATAACAGAGTAAACATTTCCTCAAGGACGATCAAAGGCTTTCCTGCAACACAGCTGGAAGTAAAGACTATTTTACACCTAAAATATGATGTATTTTAGGTGTATTTTAGGCAGCTACCTCACTCTGCTTAATGGCAAGGGCAGCCTTGCCTCCATCATTTTTTTTTCATGCTTTGTCATACAATAAGGCGGGATTTACAAAGTACTGTATTAATTCTATGTGGTTGTCTAGAGACTTCTATTTTCCCCAGAAAAGCCAGGCTCAAACACAATTAAATTATACAAGGTTCAGATAGTTGTGATCTACAGTTTTAGAGGTAGTTCAAGATATGGCTTTTATTCTTTCTACGATTAATATCTCAGAATGAGTTATTGAGACTGTAAGTGCCAGTTAATGAGAGAAAAGGGGTGGACTACTCTGGGGAACGTGAAGATATTCTACTCTAGGCACTTCTACTGCACAGCTAAAGCAATTTAACCCAAATTCAAAACTCTACAACAGGGATAATATGTATCTGAACATGAAGTCCTGTTCTTAATATGCCATGTGGCGGGAAGAGATTTGTTGATTAACCTCGTGATTCAGAAGGGCACCCTACATATTCCCATGTGGGTGATGAAATTATTTCACCTTACGATCTCCCTTACCTGTTAAGCTCTGAAGCTGGACTCTTACGAGGTACCAAACAGCATCCATCACAGCCCTAGCCCTTCCGGGGATCATAATCATGTGACTGGCTCTTTGGAGGCTAAGTTGGACATGATCTTTTTTAGTTGTGTCACCCTTACTATGTGCAGATGGCACATTTGTTCTGCATAATGTTCCAATTCTGCACAAATATTATCTGTGTTTTCCCCACAGTCCATCTGCTGTCCCCTTTGTCTTGCTTTCTATTGTGTCTTTTCCCATGACTTTCCATTCTTAAATCTCCTCTAACAACAAGATTTATTTTCAGTGACCCTTTTCAGTTCCAGAGGTGGTGCTGAGCACTTCCCTCTTTCAATTGAGGTCTATGGTGACAGCCCCCGTTAATTAGCATCCCCGCATGTATTCAAATCTAAGCCAATCGGTGGTTGATTTACATATGTTGTTAGTTGTTACACATGAGAGAACTGTCTTGCATATCATCTAAATCAGTGGTTCCCAACCTTGGGTCCCCAGATGTCCTTGAACTACAACTCCCAGAAGCCTTCACCACTTGTTGTGCTGGCCAGGATTCCTGGGAGTTGTAGTCTAAGAACATCTGGAGAGCCAAGGTTGGGAACCACTGATCTAGGTGTTCACAAACATCTTCAGTAGTGAACTTCAGCTGTCTTGTTCTGCAGCATTGATTTTTCCATGTAAGTCACAAATACATCATGTCTTAGAATTTATGGATGCAATAATTTCCTTAGCATGCTTTCATTATTAAAGACGGTGGGCTTCTTCTCTTCCATAATCCTGTTTTATTCATCCTGTCAGTCTTTAGGGGAAGTAGGTTGTTTAAATTCCTCTTTCACAAATGGGAAGCAAAAAGAGCTAGGTTGTAACTTATTCACGGCCACCTACTGATTTTATGGTTGACTTGGAATTTTGCTAGACTACAGACCCCTAGTATGAAAGTCATGAAATAGGAGTTGTTCTCTTATTTGCTTAATGGCTTTCAATCCTTTCTAGGTTTTTTTTTAAAAAACCACACACAACAGTTGTGTGTGTGTGTGTGTGTAATAATGAGGACTGGCAACTTCATGTTTCAATGGAAAGCCGTGCTTCTCGAGTTTCTTGCCTGAGGAATCCAGGGACCACACAAAGACTTATCTAGACAAATTGTGATCCACAGAACTTAAATTTCCTGTACTTGCTTTACAAATGTGTGGCATTCAAGCCATAAAGCAAGCAATACCATCTCACACAGCACTGGTTAGACAAACCTTGTTGGGAAGACAGATTCTGGGAACAAAAAAATAAAATAAAATAAGGGGAAAGGATTTTGAAACCTGTCACCGGGTGTAATTCTACCTGTGAACTGTCGTTGTAGACTGTTTTCAGCTTTGAAAAAAAAACTTGAATTCTAACAGTAGACTTTAAAAAACAATAGCTATACTATGCTACCTTTTCCCCTTTTAGTGTTACATTTATGATGGGGAAAGGAAGTATTCCATGGCTATGATGTAATGACAGAAGCTCTGTGTCCAAATTTCTTAGTAAGGGGAAACAAGCTCTTTTGAAAATTTTATATAAATACCCAGCGGCTTTTTTCTTTCCTGCCTGCCTGAGCCAGCCCCCCCCCCCCCCCCGCTCTTCAGCAACATATAGCTGCTGCAGCTAAAAGTGTTTTCTCTCAAGTCTTCTTGAGGCCTGAGTCTGTTTGGGCTAATGTCCCTGAGTGTTTTTATATGGTCCCCGAAGGCAGAAGCCACTGTCCTTTTGTGACTTTGACCCCCTTTCTTCAGTTGAAGGGGCAACCCAGGCTATTCTCCTGGGAGGCGTTAAGACTCTAGAGAAGTAAGAACCGAGAAGATGACTCCTGTGGGGAAACCGAGGCCCTCCAAATGTGACTGAACTTCCCAGATGCTCCAGAAAAGCTCCAGTTTGACCAGAAAAGTCAAACAGCGAAGTTCTGAGATTCGTAATTTCGCAGTTTCTGGAGGGTCACAAGTTAATTCCTTCTCCACTGCATTAAATAAACCCATCTATTCTTTTCTTCACAATCATGAGAAAAAAACAAACTTTCAGCCAGCATCATTTTATTTATTTGTTCATCTGTGTCTTCTTCTGATTTACACAGATCTAATAGGGGTTTATTATCCCATTTAATCTTCGGTTCAGGCAAAGATTCACTCATATAGCCTTAGGCAAATTGCAGCTGCTCAGGTTTCTTAGTTGAAATCAATGCAGTGATGAGATGAGAATCAAAAGTGCCACATGAAGGCTAACTTAGCTCTCCTCCACTCACTCTCAGACATTTGTCCCTACGGTCGGACTGCAGGGGCAGCATCCAGAAAAACTGAAGGGAGGGACAGAAGGGATAAAGTACATTTCACCATGGAAGAAGTTTGTCCCACAGGTTAGATTTCAGGAAGAGAAATAATGCCCTATTTCAAATTAAAGCAACCATCCTAGCACTATTTTCTCAGAGGTAAGTCCAAAAGATTTAGACAGAGCTATCTTTCAAGTAGGTATGCCTAGAATTGCAACCATATTTTTAATTTAATGGTATGCATTGGTTAATATTAAGAGTCCACGTTCTGAAAAATGACCTCAAGAGTTCAGCAATGGAGGTGTGGCTGTCTCGTAGGAGCAACACCACCTAGTGCGGCAAATGCTTAAATTCTCTCTTAATCAGCTGTCTGGTGCGCTATGGAAGTGTTGGATTAGAATTCCCATAATCCCCAGCTATTGTGACCCCCCCCAGCTGGGGATAATGGGATTTAGAGTAACACATCTATGGAGAAAGGTTTCTTGAAATCTAGTCCTTTTGCTAGTAATCTTACACAGATTACTATTTGGTTCCAGGCTGATGAGTTTTGTCTTTGTTGATCATACTGATGCATTTTCTGTTCATTGGGGGGGGGGGGGGGGAGGGAAGTCTACACAACAAATGCATCAGTAATCTATCTTGCACTTGTTTCATCTCTTTGTTGCAGCCAGTGGTAAACAGCAAACTCACATCTACTCTCCAACTCCCTCTTTCTAGAATATGAACATCCAAGTGGAAGATGTCCGAGTGCGACCCATCCTTGCTACCTTCCGCAAGCGCATCCCCGTCACTGAGGGTTACGTGGAGGTAAAAGAAGAAGGGGTCTGGAAGCAGATCTGTGACAAGAACTGGACCACCAAAAATTCCCGCGTCGTCTGTGGCATGTTTGGATTTCCAGGCGAAAAGAAATACAATGCCAGAGTTTACAAGTAAGAGAGCGCTTTAAAAGGATTTTGTGATGCTCTTGATTCCTTGAAGGTAGAGAGGTGGGCCGGGTTTTTCAAACATACAAACGTACATACAGCCCTGTTGAGACCTGCAGGGGTTATAAAATGGAGGAGTGAGAAGAGAAACAATCCCATTACTTCAAGGTTGCCAACCCCATCAGGGAATAAAATGATTCATTTCTTCCTTTAATTTCCACTACAGTTTATAATACAGCCAGCAGTCCCCAGGCAGCTGCCGAGCAGCTTATGTTGAGAAACAGTTTGTATTGTTTTTCCTGTCGTAAGACCATGATCCATGGAGCAACCCTTGGGAAGGGAGAGAGGCTGCTGGAGGGCCAAAGGAGCAATGTTTGTTCTTTCGATCCTTGTTCTCCTGGCTCCCATTGTTGTTGTTTAGTCGTTAAGTCGTGTCCGACTCTTCGTGGCTCCCAAAGAGGTTGTTTTTCAGGATTCTTGTTGCAGAATCCCACTGGCACCACTTCATATGGTTCGTTCGCAGGAAATGGCCGGGGAAACAACAGCAACGGAAATTTGTGTATTACAATTGTGCAATGCCACTTTGCTCTGCTTTTTCCAAGCCCATAACAGAGTTGGAAAAGCTACTGTTTAAAATATAACTCCCAGAATTCTCCAGCAAGCCTAACTGCTTGAGAATCTGAGGAATCTTGATTCCAGGTGGCCTGGTGTTTTGCTCTGTGCATGAGGCTGAAAGATGACATGTTTATGTTAATTATCGTCCTGTTTGGGGATCTTTAAAACCCACAATCTGTTTCTCAGCTGGGTGCATTGCAAGGAAAAAGAGGGGATCATGAGAGTTTGCTCCTTGTGATCTTGACCAGACATGATTTAGTTGCTCTTTATTTATTTGTATCATAGCGCTGCACAATTTAAAATACTTTACAGTGCAACACATCCAGAAGGACTGGCTGGCTGCACGCTGTTGCAGGGGACACCTGAGTGTGCTTGTAATGCTTTGTCACTGTTCGGGGAGGCTCCTTCCGTGCCCCCCATTTAGTTGGTTTTCAGCTACTTCAACTTAGATTTGGCCACCTGCTCTTCAAATAGAAGTGTCTCTTACGTACGTTCGCTGTCATTCCCTAAAGCAGTGTTTTTCAAACTTTTGAGACTTAGATTTTGTCCAGGTGAAGCATTTGTTCTGATAAAAGTACACGTTTCCGTATTTTCCTTCCCATCCCTGCAACGTAAGGCTTGTCTCACTTAGTTCTAGTACTAGAAAGTGTGTATGTGACCCTTGACCAATTAACATTAGGGATGAAATGTTTGAAATTCAAAGATTCCAGTAATTTGATAGGACCCCTCCCTGGCTGAATTATGGGCCTGGGAGCCCTCAAACCAACAGGAGGCAGACTGTTCCCACACCACTTCTTTAAACCATTTAGGATTCCCTGCAGCTTGCAAAGGTGGGTGGAGGAACATGTTCCAATGGAAGCTGCCTCCATATAGAGAGTGTAGACGCAACCTCCACCAGAATTCCTTCTTGCATGCACCTTTGTGAGTTGCAGGGAATCCTCATAAGTCCCACAAGGCCGTGGGGCACTTTTCTTGGGGGTTGAAGCAACGGTATGGGAATGGCATGGGGGTGAGGGGGGCTGCTCTACCTCCTGCCTGTGTGAGGGTTCCCAGTCCCATGATTTGGCCTGGGGGTTCCCACCGAATTATGAGACTGGGAGTTCTTGAATTCTGAAAATCCCATTCCAAATAAGCATGGATAGTTCTGCCATCCATTAATTTGTCCATGAATTTTAAAACTGACCAAGTTAGTGGTCATCCCAAACTCTTAGAGTAGCTAATTTCACAATCAAAACACTTCCCTCAAGAAGTGTCTGTCCACCCTTACTTATCTTCCTCTGAAGTGTATGGCCACGGAATAGTTTTGGCAAGAGATGGGGGTATTCGTATTCGTATATAAATATCCCCGCACAGCTGGACTTAACAAGTCCACTCACATGTCCGGTGGTGGCGGCAGCCCTTCTAATTCTTCCAGTTGTGCCCAGAGCGCCGCTCTCTTCCTGCTCGGCTGGCCACTCCAGGCAGGGGGAGGGAGGATGACTCTCAGTGCACGGCTGCCGAATGGCCAGCCAAGCGAGAAGAGAGCGGCACCCTGGGAGTGATTGGAGGGATGAGTGAGCCCACCGCCACTGTCAGACGCGTGAGTGTATGGACCCTCATTAAGTCCAGCTGCGTGGGGATATCGTATTCGTATACAAATACCCCATCCCTCCTTTTGGCTATTTGCCAGCCTTTCAGTTCATATAGGGCAACAGGAAGAGGCCCGGCTAGTGCCCCATGAAAAACTCCATGTGTGAACAGAACATGATGCATAGTCTTCTACAGTATACGATGGACCCATGGCAGTTAGCCCAAGTCATATTATTGCCTAAGGTTTAGCAGCAAAATTATTTTGGCATGTGAGACAAAAATCTCCCACAAGCACCTCTTCCTTTCCCTGACAGTAAATCTCCAATAATAATGGATTAAATAGTCAGCCTCTCGCTGTCATTTCATGAATCATGCCGTCTGAAGACCAACCTATGCACAGTAGATCATTCCATCATTGGAATCTGGAAACCCATTAATGTTTCAGAGACTCAGTTCAGGCAGACCTTCGTGACCGAGGGACCAAACTTACCAAAGTAATCTGATTCTAGCTTCAGAGGACAGAGCAAACAAACTTTCAAGAGATATAAAAACTTCCTCCTCCGATAATCTTCCAGCACAGTTGTCTGTAATGTTTACAGTTGTCTGTAACATATAGTTTGGCCCTCAGACCATGACTTCACACTGCCTAATGGCAGGACGTGCCCTGTTGCAGGGGGTTTCTTTGGCTGATGTACAGAAGACCTTTCTGAAGGCAGAAGCTTGAAAATCTTTTCCCTAGGGATACAGATTTCCCTCAGGGCTGAATTAAAGCTGCTGATGCCGTTTCAAGGCAGGTGGAAGAATTTAGACATTTCCCTGTGTTGGGTTTCCCAATGCCACAGGGTGCTCCTTATTACAACCGCTGCCATAGAGAGAAATATGCTTCCAAGAAGAGTAAGCACGTGTCTCCTTAAAGGGAAAAAAAAGATTCCACTGGCTTTCTCACTGGTCACTTGGATTCAGTCCTTTTTACACGTGACCTTGTAGCTCGGCTTGCGTGCTTTTCATTTCTCTGGCCTCACTTATGTTTCCAATAAATACCCTTTTCCCAAGGGTGGGACGTTGTATTCACACTGTGGTTCCTGAGTTGGAAAACCATTTTCCAGATAGGGTTTCTGTTCCAATAAGCCGACTCTGTATTCCTGTGGACAGGGGATTAATTAAAAGGAGCACTCCCCTTCCCCGCCGCCCTGGCCTCCCGTGCCCACAGAACCAAGAGTTTTCATTCCCAAATCTAACCGCAGCTTTTACGTGCTGAGGTAACCCATGTGAGGCTGCTGCCTCTCAAACGGTGGGAGGTGAAATGATTCACAGATGGCTCGTTCCCTAAAGAAAACAACTTAGTTCATCATCTTTCTTGCCGCCAGACTCTCATTCCGGAATGTAATTTAGTTTCTGTGTTTGACAGTGCAGTTTTATGTTAAAGGAAAGACAAACTTGAAAAACTCTTGTGAGCTGCCTAGCTTACCCTGTTTTTCTGGCTGAACTCAACCAGGTCTTTTGCGAACTCATTCCAGGATTGTAAGAAAAGCATTGCTGAAGGAGACTAGCGCTTGGTACCAGTGTGTTATGACCCATTGAATTTGGCATTTTCTAACATAATTGGGCAATGTAATTAATAGTTAACATAACCTGGTTTCCCCCCATTTTTTCAAAGCACCAGCTTCTGCTTATATCCAACACCTTTCAATGATAATAGTGGCTAAGAACCACTACTAGATCCACCTCCATGAATTTGTCACTGAGAATCTCTTGAGCTAGAATGCCTAGGAGATCAGCATTTTCTCCGAAATCAGATGCAAGGATCCAGGTCATAGCCCTCACAGGGACCTCTTTCCCCTTGCAGATGCATCCAACAACCCTCAGAAGCATCTTGCCAGATAATCTTGATTTACATGCAACATTATTCCACATTATGTATTTCTGCATTGAGCAGGGGGTGGACTTGATGGCCTTGTAGGCCCCTTCCAGCTTCACTTTTCTATGATTCTATGATTAATTACACAAGGAGATCACCCTTTTATATTTCTTTATTGCAAAGGCTAGGGGAGTTTATTCACTACCATCCAGCACAGCACTGCAAAACTCTTCGATTCTATCCATGAACTGGGTGTCGTTCATACCACAGGTATTTGAAATCAGACCTTATCTTGCATTGAGTGCAAGGCTTTTATATATCTCTAGCTACTCAAAATAAACTTAGGCTGAAAATTGTATGGGAATTATTTTAGTATGATGTCAGCTCTACTCACTTAGTCGTCTGTTTCCTTTAACTTTTGTAACCCCTCAGTTTCATGTAGTGTGGTCGGTACTTTCCACATGTCAACTCCTGAAAGATTCAAACAACCTCAAGTAGATGCTTTGTTGCTGCAGATTGAAGATAATCCAAGAAACATATGGTTAGGTGAAAGAGTCACTGTACATTTGGAAGGAAGAGCTCAAGGCAGGATAAAGAAATCAGCCCAAAGTTATCTGTATTATATATGTGCTTATAAAACACATGAATTCTCTTGTTCCCTACCCTGAATGTTATATATTTTAGTGAAAAAGGAAGCTGTACATTACCCTAATAAATAGCATTTTAAAAACTGACGTTAGAGGAATGCACAGAATGTGGATGCTGGAATAAATAGGGGAAGACCATGGATTTATTTTAATTTCACTCACTTAGGATCAAGGTCAAACTAGAGTGGTGAGGAGTTTCCTGACATCTCATTAGGGTTCTGTCATAGAGGAGAATGATATTTTGTGCAAAATCTGCACAGTGTTCTCACTTCATGCAGTTGCTGGTTGCTACTTTATTTAAGAATTCGAAGTACTAGATGGGTTGTTCACATCTTTCTTAAGAATCAAGTCGTTCTGAGCTTATTCTGTGTATGTGTATGTGCATTGCTACTCAAAGGGAAAGGTAACGAAAGATGTTGTATACAATTACAGAGGCTTTCGGGGGGCAGAGATGTTTATTTTGCTCTCAGCTCAAAATAATAATTGTCATCTTGTCAGGACAGATTAAAATGGATAAGAAAAGAGAATTTAGCAAGTATTTTTCCATCCCTATGCTGGTCCATTGGCAAACCAAGTAGAAATAAATATGTCACCCAAGAGGCTAAATCCTGATACCAAAGGTCTGAAAAGATTTCTCCTCAACTTTCTTCATATCCCAGACAATTAATCTGGATTATTATTTGGTGGTGAGAATTCACCTGACCTGAATATCAATAGCATACAAAAAATTTGGGTCGCTGTCTGAGCAAATAGCTGCTTCAGGTGAATTGGATAAATTTATATTTTTCTTTATCTAATATTTTCTTATGTTTTCTTTATCTAATGCCTCGTTCCATTCCCCCCCCCCCATTCTTTCTAGAATGACGGCCAGCAGAAGAAAGCAGCGGTATTGGGCATATTCCGTGGTCTGCAGTGGGACTGAAGCACACCTTTCCAGCTGCAAACTGGGTGATCGCATCAGCACGGTGGGCGGGAACGTTACGTGTGAGAACGGGATGCCCGCAGTGGTGAGCTGTAGTCCTGGGCGCGCCTTTGCCCCTGGAAGCCACCGTGGTTTCAACAAAGCTTTCCGGGCCGAGGTAAGAGAGAGAAAACTCCTGAGTATTTTCTGCTGAAGAAGCAGAGCTTGAAAAAGTTCCTTTTTGCAAATTGTTGTTCCCAAAAGGAACTTTTCCTTTTCCTTTTTTAAATTTAAGAAATTTTTAAAATGCTTAAAGGGATCTTTTCCAAGCTCGGTGTGATTTTTATGGCATTTTGAGATAGCTGTGGAAGTTGACCCTGTCTCATAATAGTTCACCTCCTAATCTGATGTGGGGGCCCATCTACGATTTGTCCTCGTCATCTTCTCTGATTCTCATTAGATTAGACTGGAGGCAAGGATTCAAAGTTCTGTGGGTTTCTCCTTTATTTACTATATTTAAATCCCACCGTTCCTCAAGGATCCCAGGGTGTTGGATATAGTTCTCCAGTTACGCCAGATTTTGCCCTTTACTGAGGCAGGCTTGCTAAACAATGAGATTTTAGCTTCACAGAGGCATAAATGACATTTTTGCACAAAGTGCTCCAACATGCCAAAAACAAAACCTGGAAAAGTCTAGTATTTTAAAAAAAAAAGATATTTGGTGGTATTAAGGAGTGCAGGAGCCACTGTGGCCTATTTAAAGGATGACTCGTTTCTGGAGGCTTCTAAGGGAACCGATTCATGAACTTTCTTGGCAGGCAAAAGCAGAGGCTGAGGAAAAACTGGTGTCTTGGGGAACCTCATACTTATTCTTGTTACCCATACCATAAAATAGGCAGATGTCCTTGAAAAAGTCATTAAAATTGATCTGGATGGAAATGGCATAGGATAGCTTTGTCTACTTACTGTTTATCCCTATTTCTTTCAAAACGAACATGATGAAGAGTTTGCATGTCAAGAGTTGGATCTTGTTAAGATAAAATACCCTAGTGTTTTTTAAGGTGTAGCCATGATAGTCTGTGTGTATCCTAATGTGACTCATTGTGACTAATCATGAGTTCCCTGTGCATAATTAGGAATAATTTACACAGCTGTGTACATACATAGGATGGATGGGATCCAGAGAGGGGACAAGGCGCTCAGCAGGACTGTGCATCATAGTGTTCTTAACAGTAGCCTTGGGTGGATTCTGTACCCAACTGATCTTTTCACACATGCATAATATTATATTTACCACTGAAGCAGCTCTCATTTTTATTCTTCCTGTGCAAAAATTAAAGTTGCTTTTTTTAAAACTGCAAATCCTGAAACTGCTAGCCAACATGGGCAAAGGCTGAAGGATTCTGGGAATTGTATCCCTCTCTCTCTCTCGCGCTCAAAAAAATTGAATTTTCCGAACTCAGAACTATCTTTTCCAAGGATGTGAAACTCCTCCAGTGCCATTTTCATTGCATTCCTCAGAATCCCAAGAGCACTTGTCCTGACAGAGTTCCATCTCATGTTGCAAGATTCTGGTTTGTATTTTTTCCCAAGCATAGACACTCATGCGCAGTTTGGTACATGTTTTCTAAGGTCCAAAAAAAGTAACTTTCCTAAACTCTTATCATGCTCCAGGCTACAAACACACATGTATACATGCACACATATGTTTACAGCAGGAGAGAGAAAGTAAGGAAAATAAAGTTAAGGGAATAGATAACTCAGTGAGTTAAGTATCTGGCTGTGGAGCCACAGGTTATAATCTTAGAACTGCAGAGTTGGAAGGGACCTTATGGATCACTGAGTCCAGCCCCTGTCAAGGAGGCACAGTGGGGAATCGAACTCCCGATCTCTAGCTCCACAGCCAGGTATCTAAACCACTGAGCGATCCACACTGCTCCTCCCAGCAGAAGAGTCAGCTTGTGCAGCCTTGGGCATCCTGCAGAGACCCAGAGCGCCACAAGAAAAAAGGAATGGTAAACTACCTCTGAGTGCTGTATACCTAGAAAAAAAACTGGAAAGGGGTCACTACAAATTGACTTGATGGCATGCAATTATTATTCTATCTTTAATAATATGGTAACATATCTTTCCACTTATGTCTCCTAATAGAATCACAAACTCTTTAAAAAAAACTGCTGTAAAAATTGAGGGACAAGGAGTGTTGATGAGGTTACTGGCACTGGCCAACCCAACCCAACCCAATCAGCTTTCTTCCTTGCCCTCTTGCCACATTGCATCATCCCGACCAAAAAAAGCCTGCAGCTCCTGCTTTCCCAGAGTTTGTCACAGCAAAATATAAATAAGTTATGTTTGTTTGAGAGACACAAAACGGTTTTTGACCCAAGACAGCTATCACTCTTAAAATGTTGCATCTGTCTCCAACCTCCATTGCCTGGCACAGTATGTTTACTGGAACGATGCTGACGTTCATATTGTGCAGGGCCTCTTTTACAGCCTCCCTCCTATTTTGACTGAGGATGTTTTTTGGCTAAGGACTGCACAAGCTTAATTTATTGCTTGAAATGGCCGAGGCTCTTGGCAAAACGTTTGCCACATTCTTGTTCTAAGTTGTTTTGTTCAAGGCCAATTGACTCCTTATCTGGCAGGCTGGGCTGAACTCACTGCTCCTTTTCTCTCAAACCCTCTGTTATTCTCGTTATGTAAATGTTACACGGACAACCATTCATCAGGATCCCTTTGCTTTACATAACAGTTATTCTAACTGATAAATCCTCCAAAGGAACATCCAGTACAAGCAGAGGGTTTTGTTGTTTTTAATTGAAATGAATCTGTGATGCTGCTGATGAGCCCCGAGTCAATTTGTGATGTGGTGATGAATACCATCCCTTCCTGGGGAAGGCATCTCCATGAACTGTTTGAAAAGTTCTCTACACTGTCATTTCTGACTTGTTATCTTTGGGTGCCGTCTTGCCCAGTAGCACCAGAAAGGGTCACTTTGCAGGGAGTGATCTCCCTTCAAGCAACCCTTCCATCTGCCGGGGAATCGCTCCAACCTAGCCCTGGAAAGTAGAAGTCCCACAGCTGGACTTTTTTGGCATGGATCAGTGTCAGGCGGAAGAATGTTTCCCAACGTGTCGTGTGATTTCAGGAAATAGATTGCACCAGACCCCTCGACAAATGGTCTAAATTGGAATCTCTTCCCTCATGTGATTGCACCCCTAGTAACAGAGATGTAAATCACAGCATGAGAAATAACCGGCTTAGGCTGCATGCAGACTTGCCTTCATTTGTCAAATCAGCAGCAATCCATCCCCTGAGATTCCAGGGGCAAAACACGAGAACAAGGGGTGGGTTGACGTAACCAAGTTGAGTGTTGCGAAGGGGGTCAGAACTAGTGACTGGCGCCTCTTACCATCCGGTGCAAGTGGAACAGCAGTGTTGTAACTCACAGGCCTTCCTGTTGACCAAGCCCTGCTAGCAACAGTGCAGAGCTTGGAAGAATTTCCACAGTGGGCCAGTGATGGGTTTCCCTGTACCCCAGGAGCTGCACAGAGCCTTGAAAAATCTCCTGTGTGTCATGTTTTGTAACTAAGATGTGGGAATGGCAGTAAATGCTGCAGCTGCTAGATGTATTTGGCTGCCTGTCCAGCTGCCAAAAAGTGACACACACACACATGCACAGAGCAAGTGTGTGTTCTGGGTTGCCATATTACCTGGCTAGTTGGGTTTTACCTTGTTGCTGAGCCCATTTGCCTGGATTCCCTTTGGATCTGTTCCTGCAACCAGCTGGTCCAGAAGAAGATTTGTCCCCCAGCCCTCCCACAATTCAGCCTCTGTGACATCAGAGAGATCTGCCTTTCTGATGTCACGATGTCAATAGCTACAGTAATGACATCCAGCCTGCAGAGTGCTACAGTGGTGATCTGACAGCCTACTCATTCATTCATTCATTCATTCATTCATTCATTCATTCATTTATTTATAGCCCACCTTTCTCTTTAAAGAAGATCCAGGCAACCTATGTCATTAAGAGACGTATTTAAAGCTAAAAACAATGAGTATAGAACTATTTTAAAAGGATCAAACCCCGTGGTAGACAGTATAGAGCCGGATGAAATGAGGGAAGGAATTGGTTGTTGGCTAGCCTCCCTATAATTGCTTGTTAGGATCAGAGCTGGATCGGGAGGATTACAGACGTCTTTGAGCTTTTGTGTGTATACTCTGGATTTGGACATAGAAGCGGAAGGGAAAAGAACTGGACTGTGATGGCTATAGATATGAAAAAGTCTGTTGGTCTATATAGTGCGCATTTATCCATTAGTAGTATAATAACCATATGGGCAGATCATCCACCCCTCTTTCTACTACTTAGTGCTCCAAAGAAGAAGCACACCATGTATCTGAAGCCGATAGATGTGTGGGGTTTGTCTGCCCTAGAGCTAACCCCTGTCTTGTTTACGGAGTGTGTCTCCAGAGTTTCAACACTGTATATTCTTCCTTAAGTCTCTGGCTGCTCATACTTCATGCAATGTTCATTCATCCATCCATTGATAGGACATGCGTCATAGCTCTGGTACATGGGTCAGCAGCAACCTTTCTATGTCGCCTGTCTTCTTGCAGTTTGCATTGTCACGAGGACAGTCCTTGTAGAGGCCAGAGATCAATCGAGGCTGGCTGATGACAAAGAGGTTTGACTTTTTTTGTCTGTTTTGCAGAGGGAGCTCCTCTGCTTGGAGGTGTCCTCAGTTTAAAGATCTCTCTGGTCTAAGTCAAGTTTAAAGATAACAAGAAGAAGAAGGCACAGAGGCTGAGTAGTTGCTCACCAATAGCTGACTAAGTAGACACCCATGGCAGCTAGTCACACACTATGGAGTTTTGTGTTGGGTTTTCCATTTAAATTGTAATCACTCTGTCTCTACTTGCATCTGTGTAGAAATTAGCACGTATAAATTTAATAGAAACCTGCATCTTCTTTTGTCCTCTGCTTGTTTTGTCCTATTTTTTGGCAATGCTTCAGTGATCACTCAGAGTTGGAAACAACTAGTTATAAAAAAGGAAAAGTTACTTCTAATTAATTCATTTTTTGCAAAAGCTAGAGGATAGTAAGTCACATGGTCAATAGCCACATCTCTAAGATAAAGATATCACTATATTTGACCTATAGAATCCTGTTCTGTGTGCCAGGGTGGTGTAGTGGATAGTGTATCAGGTGAGGATTCAGGAGACCTGGGTTCAAATCTCCACTGGCCATGGACAAATAAATGAACAGCTTGCATGCTTCAAAAACCACATTAGGGGTACTGTAACTCAGAAGTAATTTGATGCCATATAACCCACATCCTATTATAAAGCAGCCTTCTGCAATCTGGTGCCCTCTAGATCTGGTGATCCACAACTCCTATTATCCTGCTATCTCATTATGGCTCGGGATAATGGGGATTGTAGCACAGCACCTCTGGAGGACACCGGATTGGACAAGGCATTCTTTTGGCTCTGAGGATGCTCCTTTTAATTCTGATGGTGCTTTAACATTGCCCAGTACAATTGCATGGAGCAAAAGGGGGCTTCACAGTCCAGGTCACAGACCACTAAAGAACCCTCCTTAATATCCAGCTATTGAATATATATCACATCTACAAGACTTTCACAATGTTATGCATGTAATATGATCAGAGTCAATGCTGGCGTCATTTTGGTTCTTGAACATACTGTCAAAACTCCAGAGTTCAATAAGAACAAGTGGTGTTGTTTTTTTAAATCCCTTTCTGGATTCAACCACAGACTAAACTTTTCAGGATCTAGTTCCCAGGACAGGCTGTTACCATGCAAATCATAAAGAGAGTGTATTTATCCCAGTACGGAGAATCGTTCAATCTGTAATATTTTCCTAGGCATTTTTGTTTTCCCTAACCTTATGGGAAAGTATGTACATCATGTCCTTGGATGACAAACCTGTTTTCAGTTTATTTAAAATATTTCCTATGGCCGGTGTTAAAGTTGATCTTGGTGGGATCGGGAGGCTTTTAAAGCTCATTAGGTGCAACTACTTTGGAGTGGATACACCCCCTACCCCCCCGAGAAAGGCTACATAAGTGTGCTCAGATTGTGTAAAGTTGCCAGCTTCTGCTAGTCACACAGAGGGGTGCAGAAACCACTCTTCTTGCCCACTGAAAAGCTTGCTTAGTTCCTCTAAGACAGGAGGAGACAACAGGCAGCTCAGGATCTATTGTTGCTGTTGTTGTTTAGTCGTTATGTCGTGTCCGACTCTTCGTGACCCCATGGACCAGAGCACACCAGGCCCTCCTGTCTTCCACTGCCTCCCGGAGTTGGGTCAAATTCATGTTGGTCGCTTCGATGACACTGTCCAACCCTCTTGTCCTCTGTCATCCCCTTCTCCTCTTGCCTTCACACTTTCCCAACATCAGGGTCTTTTCCAGGGAGATTTCTCTTCTCATGAGATGGCCAAAGTATTGGAGCCTCAGCTTCAGGATCTGTCCTTCCAGTGAGCACTCAGGGTTGATTTCCTTCGAAGGGTTGCTTTCCTTCAAATTATCTATTATCAGGATCTATTACAGTAGATGATTTCTGATTCCTGGTGATTTAACACTGGGATGGAAATTCACAGCCCATGGCCGAAAACAGATTTTCCCAAAAGCTGTGAGAAACATGTCTCCAAAAGCCCTCAGTGTGTGTAATTCTCCCCTAAAACAAGGGGCAAGAGGAGCACTTTATTTTAGCCCACCAACAATCTAAAAAAATAAAACTTGCAAGTGACCTCCATACACCCACCCTTTGCCAAATGTTACCAGAAACGGCCTCATTCTGGACACCAGACCTGTGGATTTTGTCCTAGGTTCATACACCACTTAATTTTCTTTCCCCACCACCGCCATCCCCAAGTCATTTCTGCATTCTACCTTTTATTTTATTTTATATTATTTCATTTCATTTTTTTTTTTAATTTTGCCATACAGAAAAATTGCACAAAACTGAGTAGATTTTAAAACCCAGTTTCCAGTAGGAACTGTATTGCTCTGCAGATTCCTCCAGACGGGGCAAAATTGGCAGCCCAGTGGGTCGTGGTTGATCAAAGACCATGCTGGGATTATGAAGATTTGCTTCCATATTTAAATTGGTAAACATCTCTGGAAAGGCTTCTCTTTGCAGAATCTTTGACATACGTTTGAAATTGACGCTCCTGTTGCAGTTTAGTTTCTGGAGTTTTTTTTTTTCTTGAACCTGGTGGTGTTCTAATAAAAGCTTCCTATTGAGATGTTCTTTAGATGTATCAGTGCAGAAGAAACAAAGCAAGTTCATATCAACAAATCCTTGCATTCTCATCTCTTTTTTGTAGCTGTTGAAAAGACAGGGCCTTCTTTGTTTTGGAATTTGTTATTGGGGGCAGAATTTAGCATTAACTTTGTCTCCCGCCACAACAAAATCTGGAAGAAATTCAACGGCTGCCAAAATCCTTTGAGAAGGCAAGGATTTGTTGCTGTTTGTATTGATGTATGGGTGGTGGGGGAAAATACTCTAAAACAATCAGTAACAAACAAGGTACTTTTACAGCAATAAGCGTTCCCTCTGGATTGGACTTGGAATGTCAGTTTGTGACCTATGATAGTCATGTTCCTGAGAATAAGGTTTTCTCTCCCATGGATCTTTCTCTTTCAGCAACCACTGGTTAGGTTAAAGGGTGGAGCCAAGACCGGAGAAGGGCGCGTTGAAGTGCTGATGAATGGAGAGTGGGGAACAATTTGTGATGACCAATGGAACCTCGTTTCAGCCAGCGTAGTCTGCCGAGAGCTGGGCTTCGGAAGTGCCAAGGAGGCTATTGTGGGTGCCAGGTTGGGACAAGGTAAGCCCGCTTAAAATGGAACCACTGCTGGAGTGGGTAAGAGATGGCAATGAAGAGCTCAACAGCCAAGCACCTGCATATGTGGTGTGTACAATGCCCTGGGTTGAATCCCTGCCATCTTTGGTTTTTAAAAAGGAGCAGATTGCCTTTTGCACTAAGAGTAAAGTGAGGAGGAGGAAAACCATGTGCACCACTTGGAGCTCATTGGAAGAGAGGTGGGACATAAATTAAACAAACAAACAAGTAACTAAGCGAATAAATAAATAGATAAAGTAGGGAAGGCATTTGTTCCTGTTGGCTGCACCTGATCTCCAAACATGTAGATCAGTGGTTCCCAACCTTGGGGTCCCTGGATGCTCTTGGATTAAAACTCCCAGAAGCCTTCACCACTAGCTGTTCTGGCCAGGATTTCTGGGAGTTGTAGTCCAAGAACACCCAGGACCCAAGGTTTTGGGAATCACTGCTTTAGACAATCCCCAAGGTCTTTTCTGCAGGGCCCCAAGGCCCTGCAGCAAGCAAAGGAAGTCTTCTACCAAAGCCAAAACAGCGAAGTACCACCAAACCAATGTGGTTTATGGGAAGGAATGACAACTATGAGACACAGCTGCAACTGTCTGGAATCTTGGAAATGTGAGCTTGCCAACCAAATGACAAGCAGAGTGCTCTGATGTGTGTTTAATTGCAGTTATTCTAGCATCAGGAGCGCCAGCATCACATGAAAAAGTTTTGACTGCAACGTGACGAGCTAGAGCGGGCTGCCACATTACACAGCCAGGACTTGGAAACTCTTAAGTAGCTGCTTCAGTGCTTTGAGTTTCCTTTTCCGGCTATATATATATATTTTTAAAAAAACTGAGTAAAGCGTGTCCAGCTAAGGGCAAGGTGCCCGCACTTTATATTTGTCCCAGTAGTCGAAAATTACATTAAAAAAAATCAGGAAATGACACCTCAAAGAAACTTGTTATTCTTTTCCTGGCTTTGCTATGGGAAGAGACTTCTTTTGGTAAATCTGGAGAGGGTCAAAGCTTGGGGAAGTTATATTTTTAAGACTACATCTCCCAGTCAGCTTAGTCATTGGCCATGCTGTCTGGGAGACTCTGGAAGTTTACAGGGAACAGAATTCCTCCCCTGGCCTCAAATTCTGGATAGAATTTCTGCATTATTCGTAACAGGCTCACATAGTGAGAGAGTGCAGGTTGCTGATGTTTTCTGTGTTACCTATCATAGCTGTCTCTCATTCTTCCTTGAAGGGGCTTCCAGCAACATGCATGGAGTCATTCCCTTTTGTTCCCTCAACAATGCTTGGAAAGGGATAGAGCACAGTGGGTTTCATTGCTGTGCGAGCATTTCCTACATCATTCCTACAACTTCTGTGGATGATGGCTTTGATAGATGGCCAAGGGTTGCCAGTGAGTCTTTCCTTCATGGAATTGTCTCCTAACTGGGAAAAACCCAACTCATCGATGCTATTGCTTATGAAGACCTGTCTCACCTTGCTAACTAAGTCTGCACGTCTGTGCACACCTACTTAAACTCAGTGGGTTTTATCTCCAAGCAAACACACATAGGACCATGTTAACTGACAGTAGAAAAATAATGTGGGCTTTAATAATTCCAACTTTTAGACCATTGTTTTTCTGTATTAAAATGCGAAACACAGCCCATTTTTCAGCTAAAATAACGTTTTAGTGCTAGAATTTGCCATGATCTTTTTCTAAGAATAACTACATCCTGGGAAATCTTTTTACATATTTGCAAAGGACAAAACAATCCTTAGCTAACCTGCCTGTATTTAAGATGGCTTAGGTTTTTTTTTTAACTTGCTCTCCAGATTCCCCTGGAAAAAGTGTACTGTATATGTGTTGCCACTGAAAAGTTGGAGTTGAATCTACTGCAGGTTCCCACTGAACCAAAATTGCCAAAAAGGGCTCGTTAATATCTGTTTTGCTTCCATGTCTTCCCTGACGTTTAAAATGATGGAGGTGTGGAACATTGGCTATTGTTTTATTTCTGGCATCTTCCTTTATTAGAGAAAAACAGCTACTGGAAATAATTTCCCAAGCAGTTAAAAAAAAATCAAGTTTCATAAAAAGTGTTTGCAGAAAACCTGGATATTTTAATTCTAGAACTGACCTCCTGGTTTGAAACTTGGATTTTTTTTTTTAATTCTTGGGGTTCAACAGGTCCAGAGTTGTAGCAGATGTTATGCAAAATGTCCCCTCTTACTTATTGT
Organism: Intellagama lesueurii; assembly: GCA_037013535.1. NCBI lineage: Eukaryota > Metazoa > Chordata > Lepidosauria > Squamata > Agamidae > Intellagama > Intellagama lesueurii. The sequence goes on along the minus strand of JBAJHW010000007.1, from coordinate 20,393,713 downwards.
GCATAGGTGAGAATGTGTGTATTTCTCCCCCCACTTCAAGGTATGGGTCCCATTCATCTCAATGAAGTAGACTGTGCAGGTTATGAAAAGTCCATCACAGATTGTAAATTCAGCACCCAGGTAACGCGTTGCACCCATGAAGAAGATGCTTCTGTGAGATGTAACATTCCAGCCATGGGTTTTCACAACCAGGTGAGGAGGAAGGTCTTTGCCTAGAAACAAAGAGCCTTTTTCAGATTTCATGGTATTGTTTTCTGTACATCCCAAATTCTCCTGAACGGTGAGATGTTTCTGCATCTCTCAGTTGTAGCACCTATTTTGGCTTAGTTCCCTGTACCACCAAGGCCAAAGGAGGCTCATGGTTTTTATAATCAGATCTTGTGGGATTGGGATAGCATGGGTGCTTCCAGACATACTTTTTACTGTGCAATCTCTCTGCTTCATTTATGGAATTTGATTTATCATTAGAATTGAACCGATGGTTAGTACAGTGGTTTAGGCCAGAGGTTGGGAGTCCAAATCCCCACTATGCCTCCTTGACAGGGGCTGGACTTCATGATCCACAGGGTCCCTTCCAGCTCTGCAGTACAAAGATGATGATGGTTGTTGTTGTTGTTTGATATTTACCAACAACGTGAACTGGCCTACAGCAGAGCTACTGACTACTGAGAAGGAAAACCACTATGGAGATTAATACTACGCAAAAGCAAGGACTTATTGTTTATTATACTGTCATAGGAGGTCCATTTGTCAATAGAAAAGGATAAAAATTTTCCTAAACCTGTGTATAGACATCTCTAGCTAGCATCAGCTAGGAAGAAACTATATAAGTTTACCTGTCTCTTAATTAGAAGAACATTACCTCAGAGGAGGGAGGAGGAAAGAAAGAAGCCTAAGAGTGCCAATCTACACATAAACTAATTAGCAGGCTAGAGAAGATAAACATTCAGCTATGTATCTGCTCCTGTCCCCATGGTACAGATCACTTGAACACATGTACTGGGGATCTGTTCTGATTCTCTTATGTTTTCCAGCTTCTCCCGAGGATCTGAAGATCCAGGCAGGCTTGTAGCAAGAAAGGTGGTCCCTTAGATAGCCAGGTGCCAAGCCATTTGGAGCAGTGGCCAGAGCAAAGCTATGGCTGAAGAGTCAATGGGTGATTCCCATCTGAGGTTCAGCAGAAAGTAGCAGATTACAACCACATGGTCCATGATGCCAGTGTGTTTTGTAGACAGACAGCCACTCATATTTACATGAGGCTGTTGGGCCGTCTCCTAGCATGTGTTTATGTAGTGCTAATGCTACCCTGCAAAAGTGAAATCTGTAGGATTGGTGGCTCAAAGGTACACTTGCTGCTCTATATTTAGCTATGGATCACAGCTGAACTATGAAGTTATTCCTTTGGGAAGCACTATGTTTGGCTTGATTAGTTCTGTCTAGGGTATGGTACCTGTGAATGCGCATTCACATATGCAAACCATCGCTTGATTTGGTAGTCATCTGGACCACCACTAGGTCCTGATGGTTTTCGTTCCATTCAGTGCTACTGCCATGTGCCCCGTTGTACTTCTGCCTTGGCAAAATAGTTACCATTAATAGTTACTAATGTTCCAATTTATGATGTGAGAGTAAATCTTCAGCATACTCACAAATATTTTTTTAAAAAAGGAAACAACTCGAAAATCGATGTGTATTAAATCCTGGTTCCAATGCTTGGCAGCCCATATGCACAGAGATGTACGAGGGTCATAAACAATGTTCAGGTCCTTTGAAGAGCTGCAGTGATTGTTGACATTCATATGAATCAGACCTCAAGCTTCTTAAACCTGTTGTTGAATATGTATAGGATTTTAGTGAGGATAGGAAGAGATTTTCCTCAGCTTTCAAATTGAAGTGATTTTCCGATGCTGGCTCGGGATCTCTTTTGGCAACTTCTACTGAATTCACAAGATTTGTATCCCAGTCATTTGGCCGGACTCCACTGGTTCCATTCACTTCAACAGCTGTGTTCTTTTAGACCCTAAAAATGAAACTTTCTTTGATAAACATCTTAGCCAATCTTCAAGTGTTGGGCTTCATAATGACTGCTGAGGTTCTGGATGACAGTTGCACTAGAACTGCATCTTAAAGGGAGTTCAGAGAAGTTACAACTGTCCATACTGGCTGGGAGACATCATGATAGTTGTAGTCTACAGATTTAAATTCTCCAAGCTCCATATACAGCTGTTGGCACCAGGTAGGAGATGGCTGGGCTGCATGAACATCTGTCATTTGGTCTTTTTAGAACCAGTGGTCATTCAATTATGTGAATTGTTTCCAGGCGGTTTGGAAGAACGGCACTGTTACACAATGATGTTTGTTGTAGCAAACAATGTACAAGCCAACTGAGGAACACACATCTGTAATAAGCTGACCTAAAAGGGACTGCCCTTGTTACGTGGCTCCTTTCCCCAATGTTGAAAAAACAGTAGTTCTGTGATCCATCAATAGGAACAAAATTCTAGCATGAGTAATATCTTTATTACACCACTAGGAAATTAACTGTTTTACAGTAGGACCCCCTTATCTGTGGATCAGTATCTACTGATTCACTTTTCCATGGTCTGAAATATTTAAAATAGTAAAAGAAAAAATCCTAGAAACACATATTTCTAAAGATGAAGGTACCAGAACTGGACACTAGAAGGAGCCAGAGACCATGCTATGTATAGTATTTGTTATTGTAAGAGGGTTTGTTGTAATCCACGTTTTTCAGCATCCATAGGGTAGATACAGGGGTGCATTTCTCCAGCTTAGTGCTTCTTACCCTTCGTTGTTCTTCACATGCTTGGAAAGACCTCAATGGTTTTTATGTCTGAGAAACATAGAAACAATTTGTATTCTCGAAGCCTTTCACGGCTGGGATCCGATGGTTGTTGTAGGTTTTTCGGGCTGTTTGGCCGTGTTCTTAAGGTTTTTCTTCCTAATGTTTCACCAGTCTCTGTGCCCAGCATCCTGTCCTCTGAAGATGTCGGCCACAGAGACTGGTGGAACGTTAGGAAGAAAAACCTTCAGAACACGGCCGAAAACCTACAACAACCATAGAAACAATTGCACCATATGACTTCTGCTGTTCCACAGCTTTTTACTTTTTCCATAAACCATGCAATGAGTTTCTCAATAATGCTTCAGCTGAAATCCATCTTGCTTCTCCTGATGTATACCTGGAACAAGGGCAAACTGTCATCAACCATAGCCGTAACTTTTAAGCTTCCTTTCTCTCCCTGTCCTCCTCAGATACGTTTGAGTGGTGGCCGCACGCCCTATGAAGGACGAGTGGAGGTTCTCCGGGAGTACAACGGCACCCTCAAGTGGGGGACAGTCTGTAGTAACAACTGGGGCACCATGGAAGCCATGGTGGTTTGTCGACAGCTGGGCCTTGGCTACGCCGACCATGCTTTTCAGGTATGCTGGTGCCTCAGCTTGGTCTTTCTCTGGGCCAAAGGAAATCATGAGGGATAATCTCTGATGCCATGGAGGACCGTGTTTCTGTTGTCGTCCAACCTTGCACTGGCCTTTGACCCCTATTCAACTCTCAATCTACCTGTGGAAATACCCATGATTTGGGGCATGGGTTGTCATTCCAAGGGTCACTATGTTTGTTTTGCTAGCCCTTGTTTTTGCCTGATATTCCCTGTGTAGCTTTTCCCTCACCTTCTCTACCCCTCCGGCCGGCTCGTCTCGTCTCTTGCCGCTTCCCAATGCTCCCATGTTGCTCTTCCCACCCACAAATGACCCCAAATGGAATTTGTTTTTCTTGTTAAGCTCTGGTGATGGGGATTTATAGGGGAAACACCTAAGGCAGGACATTTCAAGCCTCTCCTGACTATGTATCGTGGTCCTGATCCAGATTAAGCCCATATTAATTTATTGTAAAATGAGGAAGGAAATTATGTTCAGCGCCCATTATTTATTTAACGTAACCTGTAGGTTAGCCCCCAGGCATATTTAGAAATGTTCAAATTAAAATTCTTTTAATGGGTCATAACATTCAGGCATTCATCTATATCCTAGTCATCCAGTTCTTCTTTACAGCACCTTCGACACAATGGGAAAAAAGGAACAGCATTTGCTTTTAACCAGCATACAAGCAATAACTGTTTCTGAATGGAATTAGCAATGTGATTTGCAGTGTCTGCGGAAAGTTCTAAAAAACATTAAGCTAAGGAATTAAGATAGAAAATAGAGAGCATAATCGCTTTCCAGCAGTCAGTGAAGTCCAGTGAAGAAGTGTATGGCCCCAGGAGGATGTTTCAACCTTAAATCACTTTCCACCAAGTGTGAGAAGCAGACCACCCATATTTTAGTGAATGTAGGGTTGGGAGGAAGGCAGTTCCGAAGCCACAGGCAAGGTAGACAAAGGCTTCTTGAGAGGCCAGGCTCGTCATCCTATAGCCTGGGGTCCCTTCGCTGCTCAGCCTCTGGCTTCAGTTTGCCTGTCATCAGCTTGGCTAGATGATGTTGATTAATCATATTCATATCCCCACCCTTTCTCCGGGGAGTTTAGAGGAGGTATGGCTGTGGAACAAATCCCCTTTACACCGTGTTCTCACCCCTGCTTGCAAAGCCCAACCACCTATTTATGGGGAATAATTCTGTAGCCACTTGCTTTCCAGTATATTTTGGGATGCTACACCAAGGACTACTTCCAGGGCTCTGAAGACAGCCAATGTCTAATAAATTCATAGCTATTGGCCCAGAGCTTCAGGAAAGTTACTTTTTTTGGATGCCATTACTCAGCAAGGGGATTCTAGAGCTGTCATCCACAAAGAATAGTTTTTGAGGTGTGGTTGTATCTTATTTGTTAACAGCACTACTCAGACGTCTTCCCTTGAAGAATCATTTTTGTTTCACAAGTATCCCTTCTGAGGTCTAGTTTTAAGCAAATGAAGTGCCTTTTCAAACCATGTGTCTAGATGACCGTCAGAGAGGAAACATGTTTGTTCTTTGCTGCAACAAGGATGAATGTGTGGTCCTCCAGATGTTGTGAGAGACAAATCCTGTCCGCCCGAGCCAACATAGCCAGTTCGTGAGCAATGACAACATCTGATGGGCATCCAAGCCAGTGCCTGCTGTACAAGAAACCGCGCCCATTGCATCTGTGACATCTTCTTAACACGAATGGAACCATTAATGGTGTTGTGTTATGGGCCATCAAGTTGGGACTGATTTATAGTGACACCAAATAGGCTTTCAAGATAAGTGAAACATTTAAGGAGTGGTTTTTCCAGTGCCCCCACTACCCCCTGGTCGGTTTCCATGGCTGAGTGGGGATTCAAACTTAGGTCTTCTCTATCCACTAAACCACACTGAGGCCCCATTAATGTTACCTAATACTAAAAGTCTGCATCGTCTGGTTCCTTTCTGGGTGGTGGTAGAGGAGAGAGAGAGAGAGCAATTCCTTATTACTCTCTATCCTTTCCTTCTATTAGAAGATATAAAATTCTTAAACATTTTAACATGTTATATAGTCATGATAGATCTAGGCCAGAGGTTCCTCAAACTCAGGCTCATTAGCTCTATTCAGGTGGATAGCAGAATAGTTGTGAAACAGTAGGAAATATCCATACTTGATTTATTTTTGCTTGTGACTGGTTTATTTTTGCTCATTTTTGTACAAGGCTGTTTTGACCAGGAACAGAGTATCAAACATCACAAGCCTCATTCATTCATTCATTCATTCATTCATTCATTCATTCATTCATTCATTCATTCATTCATTCATTCATTCCAAGACTGTATAAACTCTTTTAAACCCACAGGAAGTAGACCTTCTCAACAGCCTCTCTCAGGACTTATGATTTCCATAAGATAGCATGGGCTTTGCCTATGATACCTGAGTTGGATATTTCTTTTTAAATTAAAATACCCGTTTCAGCATGTGCTTTGATCTGTAGAAAACGTACACACAATTAGGTGGTTTGTAGAAACTCCTAGTAATTTGCAAGTAGCCTCCTAAAGGGAAATTTGGAAAATTTGGAAAACACTGAGCTGGACGGCACTCAAACCCTCCAGTTCCTTCCATGTTGGCTTTAAATCACTGTAAGAAAGTGTTTTTATGGTCTTCCTTATGGGGTAGCTCCTCCCTCCAAAAAGAAACACCTACAGGAAGTAACAGCTGGGTCAAGAGCAGCTTGTGCCCTGGAGCCTAATGGACCCAAGGACAGAGTTGCCTTGGGTAAGGCCAGTTACTTGCCAGATTACTCTTCCCTTGAAAAATCTACAGATACTTGGTACCACCCACCCAGTCCGTAACTGGAATGAGAATTAGGGTTAGATGGGCATTGCCCTCTCTATGTAACATTCCTGGATTGTTTACTTACTAATACACTCGTAATTTCATTTCAACAGATGGGCACCAGCTCTCCTCTCCATCCAATGTACTCATAAGTTATAATTCCACCACTTCCTTCCTAGACCCATAAACATACATAGGTAACCTTGCTCTGGGATGTTATTATTTTGGACTTCATTCCCCAGAATTGCCCACCGGCACGGTCACTGGCCATGCTAACTGGAGGATTATAGAAGCCATAGATCATGCAACTGTGAGAAAGTGTTTTGTTAAACCTTTATTCGATTTATTTGAAATGCCATTTTCTGAAGACCTTGTCCCCGCACTATTAGAAGAGAAAAATCCTTATTTCTCTGTAGCAGTTGCTAAATTGTCACTACTATTCAGTCCTCCAAGATAACTGAACCTTGTATTATTTAAATATTTTGTTTTGTGCTGCTCAAGAGTTTCTCATAGGTTTCTAAGGGGGAAAGAAAAGGAAATCATAGATAGATACAGAAGCTGATGGCTTGCTGGTGAACTGGTCTGCTGGTGGAAGAAGGGAATTAAACGGAATCTTCTTCACCCAGTAGATTTTCTGAAGCCCTTCAGGGGTAAAAGATCTCCACTGCCGGATAGTACTGAGAGAAATGAGTTTCTGTTCTGAGGAGGAACTTACTGTTCTGTTCTATGTGAATACCTAGGAGTGGAGTACCACATACTCATGGACTCCACCTTTGATGTGTTGCAAAAGACGCTGGCTACGCCTGGGACATTTCCCCAGGAAATAAGGTGGTCCAAACACATACCTTAATTGTCTAGGCTGGAGGAGATGGCAGCCTTCGGTCTTAGAATTTCTAGCTGGAAATCTGCCACTTCAGAGTGCGTGTTTATTTTCTCATGCCGCTGCCAGTTTCTGGTTCAAAAGTTGAGGGCAATGGTGAAGGGCGAATACCCTCCTTTCCAATCTCTCAGCTTTGTTGACATAAGCAGGGAAAGCACTGCTTGATGTGGGGCATTTTTTTCCTCTGGCTGGGGCCACTGATAGCTGGAATAGAAAAGGGCTCTTATGTTCACTCTGAGCTGCGCCCTTGATTGGAATATACAGCAACTCTGTGTGTCGAACAGAGCTTGACCTCAGTGGGAGGGGCGCATCAAGGAGGCTGTTGGTGAAAAGTTTCGCTGGACGGAGGCAGTGGCACACAGAGTTCATTCTCCCTTCAGATCCATGCTCCTGGTGGGAGATGAAAGATGAACAGTCCGTCCTAAGCTGATGTCCCTCTTGTAGGGTATTTATTATCCCATGGGACCATACCCAAGTGATACATAGCATGCTTTTCTTGCAGAAGGCTTTAGGATCAGTCTCCTGTATCATCAGGTATGGCTGAGAAAGTCATTTGTCTGAGAAGCACTGCTAATCAATCAACTGGACAAAGGATGTTACTTTAATACTGGGTGACCTGCTTTGTTGTAGCTACAGGACGTGATGTGGAAAACAAAGGTGAATTTGCAAAGATACATGCTGTTGGAAAGATTTGTGCCAGGAGATCCTATTCAGGCTTTACATTAGTGAAAAAAGTGTGCCCATGGGGGGGGGGTCATCCTTCCCCACATTGTCATCACATCCCCTAAATGTCATCTCTCAAGGGCCCGGAACCTCTCTGAAGCACTGCTTCAAATGACACAAAGAGCTGGAGGGCGAGAAGGAGAGCATCCCATAATAGGCACACGGGGGCTGCATGGGGAGTGGGGAAGGACATCTCTACCTCTGAGATCCACTGTCCGCAGAAGGACCCAATAGGATTCTGGCCAAAGTGTTTTCATAAATGTAACTCATGGTCACTTAAAAAAGAACTTGTTGTCCTAACACTGTAGAATATGACTTCATTATACTATTAAAAAAAAAAGAGGGGTAGCTTTTTACAGATGATAACATTACTTGTCACACATCAGGCAAAATCCTGTGTTGAAGCTTTGCACCTGGTGTAACCAGGGTTGGGTACTGGAAATATTTTATTTAAGCTCATGGAAGGCTTCCCATCCCCCTGTTTCAGCTTCCGATGCTCCCTAGCACTCCTGGGAGCTTTAGGACTTATGGGGGAGTCTTTAATATATATATAATGTTGCCAGATTATTGCTGGAAGTCTCAATCCCAGTGGTGGCTTTTTTTTTTTTTACTCTTAAAGACTCCCCCCCTTCCCAGTCCAGAAACTCCAAAAAGCTTCCCTAGGGAGCCTCGGGGAGCCTCGGAATGTAAATCAGGGGGGATAGGAAGCTTTCCATGGTCTTAAATTAAATGTCTCCAGCAACTGATCTGGGTTACGCAGGGCGCAAAGTTACACAAAGGAGTTTTTGGCACTACAGTACTTTCAAGTTTTCGGAAACACCTTTATTCTGATCGACAATAACCACAATGAGTCCTTTAGCTTACCAGTGACTTAACACTGTAGGTATGCTAACAAGATGAATGCTGGTTCAGCTGTCAGTCATAGAATCATAGAAAAGTGAAGTTGGAAGGGGCCTACAAGGCCATCAAGTCCAACCCCCTGCTCAATGCAGAAACACCATCAAAGCATATCTGCCAGGTGATTATCTAAGTTTTTCTTGAATGTCCTTTCTCTCACACACAAATATATAAATACACCACTCTTCCATACTTCAGAAGCACATATATTTTTGATATGTGCCTATGACTGGATAGCTCAGTGGTTTAGGTATCTGGCTGTGGAGCTAGAGGTTGGGAGTTCGATTCCCCCACTGTGCACCCCAGAAAGAACCAGCCTGTGCATCCATGGGCAAGCGGCCCCCAGAAGAAGGGAATGGTAAGCTCTGAAAAGGTCAGAACTGACTTGACGGCACACAATTATTATTATTATAGTGTGGTAAAGTTCCCGAGATATTACAATCCCAGAAGTTAACTGCAATTGTAAGCAACCCGGGAGCTTATCTCGGTTCAGAAATATTTCCAACCAAGTGGGGGTGATTTTTTAAAAAGCGTTTAAGGTGAGAAAGTAGAGGTAAGTGATAGGACCAAATCAAAGTGGAAGATCAGCTAGAAAGGTTTTCAGAGACATTTAAAAAGAACTGTGTGAAGGACTGGAGGAAAAATATCTCTGCGATCTCAGCCGTGTGAGCCAACAGGCACTTTCCGGCTTCTTTCTAGTTCCAAAACTGAACAACACACAGAATGTCCAGAGCCGCTTTCCCCCCCTAACTAGAACACACGCTAAGAAAGGGGGAAAGGCATGTTTGTACTGAATCTATGCATCTAGCAACCTGTCACGTCTGTCTTCACCCTACATTCCAGTGTAGAGATTTTTGAATGCCTGCCTGGGCTGCGCTAAGTATTCAACTCTAGAGCGACCCTTTCGGCAGGCCTATAACTAGGGTGGGGCAACCGGGACGTGCCCTGTGGGCACCCAGGGCTGACGGGTGCAAACATTTGCTGCTGGAACAGTGCAAAGCTCTTCATTGATACTTTCTGCTGGAACAGTGCAGGACTGTCTGCCTTGTGCATGCATCTATCACCTCCAGCCGCACGCCCTAACCCTACGGGAACACGAAACAGGCAGGCTCAGCATGGAACTGGTATGGCCGTGACGTTCTCAGGCCCAGGCATCGCTCTGCATTCTTCCGTCCATTCCTCACATATTCCTATCTCGCATGACTCGAGCTTCACCGGGAGGGCAGTGAAGTCTTGTATGCTAAAAGGGTAGTTACTGCTCTGCCTTTTCTGTGACCTCTTCTCCTTTTTAGGATCTCCCCACAACTTCTGATTGGGTCTGACAGAGAGAGATTCGTTTGAGCCTTTTGACTTTGCGAAACTGAAGTCTTAATTCTGCTTCCACAATGTCGGTCCTGAAAGTGCGTTGTGGCCACGCAGGCTGGGCTTTCCGATCTTCTTCCAGAGACACATAGGTTGCAAGGGAGGCCCCTGTTCTTTAAAGCAGGGGTCCCCAACCTTGGGCCTCCAGATGTTCTTGGACTACAATTCCCAGAAGCCTTCACCACCACCTCTGCTGGCCAGGATTTCTGGGAGTTGAAGTCCAAGAACATCTGGAGGCCCAGCATTGGGGACCCCTGCTTTAAAGTCAGCACTTCTGACTCAAAACAGATCAAGCCGATTCATTAATAGATGATCATTAATAGATGATGGGCTGGGTGGAGTGGGACACACTTAAACTAGCCCAGAAGCATAAATTACCCTGTCAAGCCTGCAGATGAGAAGGAGGGAAAGCCAAGAAGCTGACCTGATCTTTAAGACTTGTTCCTTGTATTTTTCTCCCCCATTTTCAGTTCATGTGAAGGACAGATGGCGTAGGACTAACCCATCCACACCCCCATTGCCAGTGGCAGGATAAAGTCTTGTTGCTTCTCCAACTCATAGAGAGGATTCTCCAGCATTAAAATATCTGTCATGCAGATGCTTTTGACACGTTAGTGATGCTGTCAGGTTAGTAGCTCAGCATGATGAGTGAAGGGTTGAGAAACAATTGAGAACCTTTCTAATACTCATCAGAATTTGGAGAGAGGTTGTACAGGCAGAGTTCAAGCGATGGGGCTTGATTTCACACGGAGAATTGAAATGCAGAGAAATAAGGGTCGAGCTTACAATTAGGGTTTTTGAAGCAGCTGCCTCAGGCAGCAGATTTTGGTTGTCATGAAAAGGCAGCAAACAATGAACTATTTACAGTGTTAGCTTCGCATTTTTACCACCAAGAATGGTGCTTGCTGCCTTTTCTGATGATTTTAAATGACTTTTAAAGCTGATTTTTAAGGGCCAAATGTAGACTAAAATAAATATGGGAAATATAGGTCCTTGTCAGGCATATCATAGTGCTGCTTTGTACCATCACAGAAGGTTGACTGTCAGTGCATTTTCTGAAAGAGGAGAGTTTGATAAAACTCTATACAGGGGAGAGGAGGGTATCTGTGGCTGACAGAACTGAATAGAAGGGAGCAGACTTAAAGGCCAGGAAGAACCAAGGGCCAAATGAGATGAATTTCAAACTCCACTATAGACAGACGAGGACTCCGTAGGCCTGGGTTCAAATCCCAACTCAGCCATGGAAGCTCAATGGTAAAACCACTCCTTAAATATGACACTAACCTTAAAAACCCTATTAGGGCTGCTATAAGTCTGTTCTGACTTGACGGCACGTTGCAGCAGCAGCTGCTGAAAATAACAGTTAAAGAAACCAAACAAATATTCTTCTCCCTATTAATTGGGCACAGATTCTTTCTGAAGACCTTTATTTTATTTTATACAGCAGCTTTTGTGTTGTCACTTGCATGTACAATAGTGGTCAGTCCTGTATTTTAGGGCAGGGTGGCCTTGAGATGAAAAGGGCATTCACGCGATCCATTTACTGTGCTTTGCTCCTGGTTAGTTTATGGGAGGAAAACGTGATGAGCAGCTTGGTTTGCTATTTACCGAGCTGGTGCGTATTTTCCAGGACAAGGGCCAGGGCCTTGGTTACTCAGCAATTTTCCCCCCTAAGATGACATGTTTAATATCTTCATAATTCAGTTAATTTGTCTTGTATTGGTGCCAGCTCAACCGAGGACGACAAGGGGGTTCAGAATCCAGTGGCTTCCCATTAGATCTAATGGTGGCTAGTAGCTAAGAGACAGAGAGCTTAGGTAGCTGCTAGAAGAGAGAAGGTCTGGCAGCAGCTTTCCCCTTCTCCTTCATTAGGGCTAGAATCTTAAGTTTAGTTAGTGTCTGTGTTTGAAAGGGGGAGGGAGGATCTTGCACTGCCTCAGGCAGCAAGGTGTCTTAGGTTGGCCCTGACTTTCTGTATTCCCACCATAGTACAGACTTGTAGTACTTGACCTTTTGAATTCATAAATCAAATTCAGCTCCCAGAGACCTGGGTCTTCTCTGACTGTGACTGTACTCCTGGCATAATAGTTCCATATAATCCTGAGCACACGGATCTCTTATGATTTTGGACACTAAGGAGAGCCGGGGCCATGTAGTAGCAGAGCCTTTCCTACTCAGATCTCCAGGCAGGGCTAAGAAAAAATCCAGCACAAAACCCTGGACAGCTGCTGCCAGTCAGAGTTGACTAAACTGGAGTAGATGGACGAATGACTTGACCCAGTATAAAAATAGCTCCCTACATTCATATTGATTGTCTTCACTATTTAGAGGTGTTTAATGTTGGTATATGGAGTGGAGAGTTTGTTATGCTGCCTTACTGTAAACTGTTTGGAGTAGGGCTTTGCACTCAGTGGTAAAGAAATGCATGAAATAAATAAATGAATATCCTTGTATGGTGCAGTAGATAGAATAGCAGGCTAGGATTTCAGAGACCTTGGTTCGAAGTCCCACTTGGCCATGGAGATTCGTGTGTCTGTGCTATGACTGCTAAAACCACTCCTTAAATATCTCATGTACCTTCAAAGCCCTTCCAAGAGTCATTATAAGTGAGCTCCAACTTGACGGCACACAACACAGGTCCCTAGTGCCTGCCTTGCAAGGGGGGGGGGGGGGAACCAACCTTCTAAAGTGATGCTTAATTAAAGCAAAATATCTGTACTGAAATCTCTCTTCCTTTTTCACTTCCTCCGGACAGGAAACCTGGTATTGGTATGGAGAGGTCAGCGTTGACAACGTCATCATGAGCGGGGTGAAATGCTCGGGGACAGAAATGTCTCTGTCTCATTGTCGGCATGATACTCAGGTGCAGTGCCCCCGGGGAGGAGGACATTATGCGGCCGGAGTGTCCTGTACAGAGAGTAAGTCATTGGTAGAGCCCCGAGTTTATTGTTTGTTTGTTTGTTTATAACCCCGCCTTTCTCCTTAAAAGGGCCCAAGGCAACTTACACAAAAAGCTTTCCTTTTCATGCAAACACCCTCCGGAATTCCACAGTGGCCAGGTTCAGTTCTGAGAATAGTACTGCTTTTAGAAAGAGTAACCTTTCCACCACTTTCCAACCATGATGGCTTCTGCATAAGGGTAGTGCGGATGCTGCCCCATCGTCTCTGGTTACTCTTCTCCTGCCTGCCTCCTGCCCCACAGATGGAGGTTCCCTGGGTCTAAGCATGTGTCAATCCTGCTTGCCTGACTGTCTCTTGTGTGTGTGTTCACAATGAACAATTAAGCTGGACATCACCTCATTGAAAGCAGTAGATCATCTACGTGTACAAGGGGTAGTGAATACTGTTGCAGACTTTTTAATTCAGTTAAATTTCCTCAGCTGCGTGGCAGAAATGCAAAGATTTACAGAACAGAATAAGCTTCACGTTCCCAAGAGTACCCCACCCCTTTTTTTCCTCATCAACTGGCACTTACAGTCTCAGTAACTAATTCTGAGACATTACTAGGAGAAGAAATCAGAAGTTTCATGTCTTACTGTGAACAGGTAAAAGCAAACTAAAAAAAAAAAAGAGAGACTGTTTTGAGCAACAGGCCTCAACAAACTACTAAAGAGAGGGGAAAAGCAGAGCAGAAAGGCAGGGCTTTCTCTGAATCAGAAGCAAAGAAAGAACTACTGGTCAGTGCTGACAGATTGACAGTCACTACAGCCCAGAAAGGTCCCTCCCAGCCATGCCTACCAAAGGCAGCATGCAAGGTTGCAAAAAACTCGGGTAGCGAATACTCCCTTGTGCAAATGTATTGCCTTGTGCAAACACAAAAAGATTTTGCTGCATGCAAAATGGACCATTGCAAACAAAAAGGGGATTCTGCCCTTACATTGGATATTTGGATTAATAATTCTTATGGGACATAAATTCATGGTTTTGTCTGCGTTAATTCTTTATTGTTGCCTTAGAATTGGAAGTGGCAAAGATTTATAGGACTTAAGGCTAAAGAAATAAATTTGAACTGAACTAGCCTTTGCCTGAGGCTGCCTTCCCAGACTGGCCACCCTTTAACACTCCATTCTTACCCCATTCCATTTTAATGAACCCATAATGAATTTCTGATGTGTAAAAAAATGCAGGCACGCCCTGGTTTTCCTCCCCCCCAAGCAATAACACAAATTATGAGTTTCAGACAGCTATTGTCTTCTTCAGGTCACGTTGTAAGCGTTATCCTTGGCAGGCCTCTAGCCCTACCAACATTATAATCCATAATCAGAGTTGCAAGTCCTAGAATCTCCTGCTGGCTGGAGATTCTGGCAGCTGTAGTCCAAATAGGACTTTCTAAAACTCTGTCGGTAATTGGTAGCAGCTAGGAGTTTTCCAAACTTTGGAAAATCCTGGCCCAAGATCTGAGCAGAAGTGCCTGTCTTCTGTGGTGAAGTCCTCATCAACACATGTGGGCTCTGTTTCTTTGTCTTCCCTCCAGCTGCAGCTGACCTCGTGCTCAATGCCAAGGAAGTGGAGCGCACATCGTACCTGGAGGACCGCCCGATGGAGGCGCTGCGGTGCGCTCTGGAGGAAAATTGCCTGGCCTCCTCAGCTGTCAATACCTCCATTTCCTCCGGCTACAGGAAGCTTCTGCGCTTCTCCTCCCAGATCCACAACAACGGGCAGGCCGATTTCCGACCCAAAGCTGGGCGCCATGCCTGGATTTGGCATGACTGTCACAGGTCAGCCTTCCCCCTCCCCATCATCTCTGTGGTCACAGATTGAAATGAAGGCAACAAAGGCTCCCGTAGACAAGGAATCCTGTTTTCCAATTAGATCAACAGCAAGAACTGGTGGATAACTCAGTGGTTTAGATATCTGGCTGTGAAGCCAGAGGTTGGGCGTTTGATTCCCCCTTTGTGGCTCCTTGACAGGGGCTGGACTTGATGATCCACAGGGTCCCTTCCAGTTCTAAGATAAGTCTTGTCACGGCTTGAAGGCGACCTTGGCATTGGTGTCTGCTGAAGGTGGCAGCCATCCACAAAAGCGCATGACAAATATAAAACCTGTGAACCTTTTACAGTAGTTTCCTCAAGACTCATTTGTCTGGTTGCGACAGACTAACACAGCTATCCCTCTGGAAGTTTCAGACTGTTTGTTAAAACATAGGTGGAAGTCAGAGCTTGGAAATCTTGCTTTTTTTGGAGAAGGAGGGATTATAAATCACCGAATCTCCCACTGAGCATGGATCTGGGGAGCAGTAGATTTAAAAGCAGTTTGCCCCAGCTCTAAATTCAAATCAATGTAGGGTTGCATGGAGTGGTGCTGGTTGTGGACATAACAGTTGGGTTCAAATTCTGCATCAGCCAGCAGGTGAATGCAGGCAGATGGTTGTCCATGCATGCGTGCGTGCGTGGAGGCAGGCAGGCAGGCAGAAAATATTTTTACCCCACCTTCCTCCTTAAAAAAGGATCCAAGGGAGCTTATATCAATAGAAGACAATGTTTAAAAGCTAAAAACAGTAAGTAACTATATGTCACATAAGGATTGTGCTATATTGGTCCATGGGCTGACCTGAGGCATGCCATTTTCCTCCTGTCACAGCCACCCTCAAAACTAGGGCTTATAAGAAGGAAGCAGGCACTGTTTCCATACTAGGGCTGATCCAAGGCATTTTGCTCCCGGAAGTAAAGGATGAGACGGCAACCTGTCTGTTTCATATGTGAAAGCCAGCAAACTGGCAGCTGAACCCCCACTTTGCAGGGGTCCACAGGCAATGGGGCAGCAGCCTCCACCACCTTGAGGGCAGCAGGTTAGTTTAGGAGGTTCAAAACAGGTGGTGCGGGACATACGTCTCTGCCTTCTAAGAGACGGCAGTGCCCAGGGACTTTAGGAACCTCCCGCCATCGACCATGTGAGGTGAATGCTCCAGTGTGCCTCATGGTAGGGCCAGCTCCAGATGCATCAAGGCAAACACCGCCTGCTGAGTGCTTCACAAACAGCAACGTTCCCTGGATTGGTGCAGCCTCAAGCAGGCTGCAAACTCAGTGCGTTGATTTAATCCTGGTGAACTGCCCAAGACGGCAGGTCGTGGGGCTACAGCCATCTTGCTCTGTCGTGGGGTTTCTGCAGCCCTCTTTCCACTTAACCTGTACAGCTGACCCAGGAAAGATGAGTCATTTCACAGCTTGCGTCTTCTCTGGCATTTCCGAACAGCTCAAGTTAAGCGAGGCGGCTGTGGCTTGTCGGTGGGTTTAAACCGGCCTCTCTGTGTACAGAGAAAGGCCATCTCAATTCCCTTTCAGTATTTCCAGTCTGTAAACACTATAATATAAACACCTATCTGAGTGAGCAGACATATTTTAGGAACAGAGTCAGACCTGAGGTGTAAAATTCTTTTTTCTTCTTCCCTGCATTGGAAATAGCTTGAGCATCCAAATTCAAAGTAAATAGTTCAACCATCTCAAAAGGCCTTCTGCTCCCACCGGCCCCTTCCTTTTCTTAACTGTCTCTATCTATTTCTGTACATTTCTGTTCAGGATATGGCAGTGGGACCAGGGATGGTCGGGGGGGTAGAGGGTGAATCCTACTTAGCAAGCAGGTAAAGAGAAACAAAAGAACATCTGGCAGAAACTCAGATTTTTTTCTCCACATTTTGTTTCCCTTAAGGAATTAAAAAAAAAATTCCACAAAATGTCAACACATTTAAGTAAAATAAATGCATGGATGTTTTAGGTACTGCTATCAGATACTGCATATCAGATATTTTGCGTGAAGCTATGGCTTATTTTTCCAGGTGAAAAAGAGCCAGCCAGTTGCTTGGTTTTCCTTAGGCTTAAGCTGGGAGGTATCCGTCTGAGTCTAAGCATGGTTTCCAAATGAACAAGTCACCACATTCATGCCTAGCTGGGTCCGGTGTGAAACACTGCCCAGGCCTCATACATACTTGTAGCTTTTGATGTCAGGCACTATATGAACTAAAAGTCTACTAAACCATGAACGGAAAGGCTATCTCCCCCCCCCCCTCCAAACCCAAAAATTATAGTTCTTTGTGGGGTCAAAAGTTCCCTTTCTCCATCCTTTCCACAGTTGGTGAAGATCTCAATCTGATATAATACGAGCAGTGAATTTCCCCTGATGGGGAATGGTTTCAGGAACTATCCAGGGTGTTGATCCACTCCCACCTCCATAGACTCAGCATTTTGGACAGCTCCTTTAAAGTTTGGAGTAAAAACCAGGGTGGATTCGCCACCCCCATTGACATGGTCCACAGCACACTTCCCACAAAATCCTTGCTGGATGGTTCAGCTGGCAAGAGCATGGGGCTAATCATAGAATCATATAATAATGGAGTTGGGAGGAACCTATAAGGCCATGGAGTCCAACCCCCTCCCTGCTCAATACAGGAATCCAAATCAAAGCAGATCTGACAGAGGGTTGTTCAATTTACTCTTGAATGCCTCCAGTGTTGGAGCACTCACTACCTTCAAAGGTAATTGGTTCCATTGTTGTACTATTCTAACAGTTAGGTTCTCCCTGACATTCAGCCTAAATCTGGCTTCCTGTAGCTTGAGCTCATTATTCCATGTCTTGCACTCTGCAATGACTAAGAACAGATCCTGCCCCTCCTCTGTATGACTGCCTTTTAACTGTTTGAAAAGTACTATCCTATCTTGCTTCAGTCTTCTTTTCTCAAGGCTAAACAGGCCCAGTTCTTTCAGTATTTCCTTGCAGGGCTTGATTTCCAGTCCTGTGATCATCCTTGTCGCCCTCCTCTGAACTTGCTCCAGTTTGTCGGCATCCTTCTTAAAGTGTGGTGTCCAGAACTGGACACAGTACTCTAGATGAGACCGAACCTTGCATAATCAAAGAACTGTGATAAGCCCATTATGTTTGGATCCCGTGATGCCTAACCACAGCTAGTCAAAGGTTTCTCAGTTCTGCTTTCCAGAGAGGGACCATCATCCAGTGGGTAAACCAGCTGTTTTGTAATGCAAAATGGTCTGGTTTCAGACCCTG
Organism: Intellagama lesueurii; assembly: GCA_037013535.1. Taxonomy (NCBI): domain Eukaryota; kingdom Metazoa; phylum Chordata; class Lepidosauria; order Squamata; family Agamidae; genus Intellagama; species Intellagama lesueurii. The sequence goes on along the minus strand of JBAJHW010000007.1, from coordinate 20,375,579 downwards.
GCAACTGAAGCTAAAAAGGCTTAAGTAGCAGGTCTTGAGAAAGATCCTCTGCCTGAGAGGTGCTGATGGCCAGAGTTAGCAATATTGGATTAGACAGATGAATCATCTTCATGAAATAAGACCCCTTTCTGTTTCTAATATAATTTGACACATGAAGCCACTGTATACAGTATACCTGTATATATCTGCCTTGGTCACCTGTTGGGTTCCTGGCTAAATTCAAGATGTTTGTTTCAACTTTAAAACCCTAAATGGCTCAGGGGCTGGCAGGTAATGGCTCCCCACCTTTCATCTTGTCCATCCGATTACTCTGTCAAAATACCCCGAGTCCTACCATGACACAAAAGCCCGCCTTCTTCAGGAGGGATGTTTGTATGCTTACAAGCATTCCTTTGCTAATTTATCATGTCAGTTGGCGGACAGGAGGAACAGAAGATTCACAGAAACACTCAAAATCCAAAGTTGCCACTCGCTGGCCAAACGATTAGAGATCCCTGGCTAGAAGGTGGGATGGCTAGAAGGTGACACACCACACTGAGAGCAGGAGGGATCTCCCTAATATTTGCCAACTCTGATGTTTATGTGCTGCCCCCAGTGGAAACAGAAAGGGGGAGAAAAAAGATTGAAAATCTCCAGATGACCTCAAATGGCTGGTTTTACGCAATGTATTCTGCCACATATGCTTTGTTATTGTCTGAGGACCGAGCAACATGACTTCCCAGATTAAATGCCTGCAGATGGTGTTAATTTCCTGCCTCTCCTCTAACATTACAAAAGTGGGACGTGATGAGAGAATTCCTGCCTTTGGGGGACATCCTGATCTGGCCAGGAACTGAATCCTAAAAACTGTGGGTTGGTGACCAACAATAACTGAGCAATGCATGACATGACCTGCTGGGAATTACAGTCAATTTTCTCACTCTGCCTTACCAATCCTTTTGGAAAAAACTACCGTTCGTCCCCCCTCCCCGAACAAGCTACTTGCTCTTATTCATAGCTTTTATTCAGAATTTCAAATGAAATCTCCACCAATCCTTAGTGTTTGGCAGCCAGGTTGCGGCTATCATTATGGGTGCTCTGATCCCACAATGATTTTATTGCCTTTTTGCATCATTAATACATTATCTTGTGTTTCCTTCTTGTGGGCAGTTCTGGTATTGCAACTTGGAAATACCAAAGAATACTTCCATTGCCATATAGGACTGACAGGAAAGTGTCAAAAAGTAAAATAAAATAAAATAAAAGCCTCTAAAACTTCCCTTAGAAGAACTTCTGAAAGTAACTACTTGCATTCATTACAGTGAAATAACTTGGGTATCACTGTACTTATTATAGCTAAAAATAAGTTTGTAATTGCTAATTACACAATTTAGCACCCAAAATGAACTAGGTATAGGTAACTATTTTACCTGTAACTAGTTACTTCTGATCTCTGCTCTTATTTGTAATATTGTATATGCTATATATTGCCTTGACAGTATGCCTCATTCCCATTCTTGGGTAACGCAAGTATTCATGGATTGTGACTCCCAGAAACCCCAGCCAGCGCAGCTAGTGGTGAAGGCTTCTAGGAGTCCTACTGTTTATTGTATTGGGTCTTTTTGGGGAGAAAGGTGGGATAGAAATATTTTAAATAAATAAATATTATTGTACTGATATTCCTGGTGGAGGAAATTCCAGTGGCCTGCAGGATGCAACTCTGTCTTGCCGTTTCTGTAGGCTGCAAGCACGTTCTCAAACTTTCTACAAAAAAAAAGAAAAGTTTTTTTAAAAACCATTTAATGGTACTAGGCTCTGGAAGTTTCCAGAGAGCAAAAGTCCTGGTTATTTGATTTGCTGCTAGTGTACCTTTATTGCCAAATAAAAATGAGAGGCGAGTGATGCGTTTTCCACTTTATGTGCCAGAGTAATATGACTGGCATTGGGTACTTACAGAATTTGTCTCGGAGGAGGAGCACCATGTGTTGCTTCACCTTATTCAGCAACATTTCTCATGCGTTCACTGTTGTCCCAAAATAAGAATTGCTGGGATCTTCCTCTTCAGAGGAGAACGAACTGATTTTCCTCTAGCACAAAATCACCCCCTCCTGCTCTGGCAGAAACCCAAGGAGAGAAGGTGAAACTAGATGTTGTTTACCTGCAAATCAGAAATCACCTTTCAGTTGCTTCCAGATTCATGTGGAGAGGCTGGTTTGGCTTCCAGAAGGTTTAGGGAGCAGAAAAATGTCTCAAATATTTCCAGATCCGGCCCACCCCTGCTGTGGCAGGAAATCCTTTAATGATGTGCTACCAAGCCGATTCTGATTTACACTGATCTTGCCAGGGTTTTCTAGGTATAAATTACTCAGAAGGACACTACCAGTTCCTTCTTCATTTGCACTCTAGACAACCTACCCAGATGGCTTTTTTCCCTGGGAGGCACTCTGTTGAAACCCTCCATGTGTTTTAACGGTTGTGCTTCTTTGCCAATTGTCCTGGAAGCTGTAGTTGTGCAACAGGGTTTTGAATAGAGATGTCACCCTCCTGGTGCAGAGTCTGGGGCTTGCAAAAACAAGGGGATTGGCCCACAGGCCAAAGCTGATCTTGAGTTACCCTTAACTGTAATGCTTGCTTCCCCTCTGGCTTATACAGGCATTACCACAGCATGGAAGTGTTCACACATTACGATCTACTGGACCTCAATGGGACCAAGGTGGCTGAAGGGCACAAGGCCAGCTTTTGCTTAGAAGATAGTGACTGCTTAGATGGTAAATCATTCTCTTCCATTTGCAGTGTGTGTTCCTGTCTAAAATAAGAGTCCATTTTTCTACCCAATCCAGGTGAAAGTCTAGATCGGTTTATTTGATAAATCTTTTCTACTAGCATTTCAGCAATTTCTGATGCCTCACAAAGCCCACTCAATCTTTAGCTGTTTCTCCCACAAAAGTCAACCTAAGGAGCTTGTAGATGGGCTGAGACTTACCGGAGATAAGCTCTGATGTGCAGAGTTCCATACATCCAGCCTAATGCATGGTCAGTTCTCTTACATCAACCCATAGTCCACCCTCCAGGGACAGACTATAGTACCCATCATCTCCAGGCAAACCATGCTGTCTGGAAGTTATAAGGATTATAGTTTGTTGCAAAAAGCTATCCTGTGTGTATGGGATGCCTCAGTCATTCCAAAAGACAAAATGAAGCTTCCTCCCAATGTAGTAAAGCCATGGGAGACTCACCACAGGGGAAAAGGTTTCTGAAGCCCTGTTCTCCAGTCCCTAGAAAGCCCAGAAGCTGAATCTGGGAAACTGAACCTACATGAAAAGCATCTACCAGGGAATATGCATTTTTGGCCTTCAGGCCAGATTTAGCTTCTGAGGCCTCCCCATCCAGACTTGAAGCTGCTTCTGCCGTTATCAGTGATAAGAGATAAGAGGCTAATTTAAGCCTGGCATCCTGTTTCATGGATCAGAACTCTGGTCTCTAGCTCAGGGACACACCCAAGAACTCACTGTCCATTATGATTTGCTTCCTCCGGAGGAACAAATGAAAACTTCACCCGTTGTTGTTTCAGGGCGATCAGCTTTGGCAAGCTGTCGACTACAGCAAGGTCCTACCTCTCCATACAAATACCCGGGTTCAATAAAGGGAGAACTGTGTGAGGCTGTGAGCTTCCAAATGCAAATGGTGATAAGTGTGAAAGTGCATCTCTGTGCACACTGGAGTCCTATTCAACTGGCCAGTTGCATTTGATACATACTGGCCAGGATCCTATTGATTAGTTATGCTGGCGTTAAGCGCAGCAGCATGGAGAGAATGGCTGCTACTTAGTAGATTGATCCTTTTAGCCCTTGTTGTGAAGCAGCTCATGCAACTGGTAAATGACACAGGCTACAAGCAGTGACTTGTACTTGCAGTAATTTTCCTCTGTAATTTACATCGTTGCACTTATGTGTGTATAATTAACCAACAGGATGCTGGCCAAGGCAACTGTGTCTCCCCAACCCCAGCAATACCTGCAGCTAGTTGAACGCTGCTAAAGATGGATCAAACCCTATATCCCTTGATTATGTAACCCTAGGCAAGGCTTATCAAAGAGGAAGAGCTACGTTAGCTCAGCCTGGAGGAGGATGCTGTAGTTAAACAATTGGAGTATCTCATCCAGAACTTGGAAAACTAACATTTTTTTAAAAAAAAAACTACAACTCCCGAAACCTCCCTGCTACCATGGTCAGGGAGCTTCTGGGAGTTATAGTGCAAAAAGTAACATTTCTAGACTCATGATCCCAGCTGCAACAAGTTCATGCTTTTGAACACTGCAACCAGGCTCTTGAAAGATGGACCAACTGCCAGGGACCTTCTAAAGAACCTCTGAGGACCGCACCAGCACTGATGCTCTTACCTTCTGTGTCCCTTTCCCATTTATTAGGAGTCCAGAAGCAATATGAATGTGCCAATTTTGGGGAACAAGGCATCACCGTTGGGTGCCATGATGTATATCGGCATGATATCGACTGCCAGTGGATTGACATTACGGATCTCAAGCCAGGAACCTACTATTTCCAGGTAGGCTGTTGCCCTATAAACAAACGAGGCCCACACTCCTCTGGATTCAGAGGAGTAGAATTCACTTGATATGATCAGCAGAATCAAGCGGGTAATGCTCTTTCTGCATTGTATGGTTCAAGGTGCATGTTGGAATCCTCCCTTATTTATTGAATGGAAAGGGGAAAACGCTCTTGTGTGTAGAGAAAGACCACATCAAGCAGCTTCCCACCTCTGGGAAATCTTGTTAGGAATATTGCAGCATATTAGGTCACCATTAACTTGACGACAAAACCATGTGCTGCTCAAGAAGATACTTACATAAACTGTAATTATAAAGAGAAATGAAGAAAAAGGTGCAGGAGCTTCAAAAGAAGGAGGCTAGGGTGATCCACTCTCTGCTGTCCTTCCGCCAGCAGGCAAAGACCCTTCTCTAAACCCCAACCACCTCCACAGCTGCATTTGGTGGGGACACGGGAGAATTCTTTCTCTGTTGCTGCTCCCAGAGACTCTGGAACTCCCTCCCACTGGAGGCCAGACTGGCCCCATCTTTGCTGTCCTTCCGCAAGCAGGCAAAGACCTTTCTCTTCAGGCAAGCTTTCCTTGAGTGACTGGCTGCCGAGTTAGGTTTTTAAATGGATTGTTGTACCTTACTCCTTTGAATATGTTTTTGTGTTGCTTATGTTTTTTCGTATGGCTTCCGTTTGATCCTTCTTAGTATCTGTATACTCTGTGTTGTTAGCTTTAATATTGCCTTTTAATGATGTAAGCCATCTTGGGTCTTTTTTGAGGAGAAACACAGGCTAAAACCATTTTACATAAAATAATAAATGTTTAAGTATTACATCACTCTAAAATTATCAATCTTAGAATCATTCTAAAAAATAATTTTGTAAGTTATTTTTTCCAAGAAAAGAAAGAATATGAGCAGCCAAGATAGGAGCAATTGAGTCTAACACCTGCATAGGAAAAGTAGCAAATTATTCCAGGAAAATCAACCCTGAAAATGCACACATTAATGCAAGCAATATTCTTGAAACAGCTGCAAAAAATGCAAACTCTGGAGCCAAGCAGTGGGAAAGAGGAGGAGAAGTGAATTCAACACTCAGTTTTCTTGTAAAAATTGCCGAGTGTGAGAATTTGACTGCATTTGAGCTTCTGGGTCAGGCATTTTTATGTGACTCCATCCTTCACTGGTACATGGCTTTTTCCCTGGCAGGTCAGGAAATATTAAATAGCTCCTCTTCCTGGACTCAATCAGTTCTAAGGTGCTTCTCTCTCCTTTCCCAGATCGTTGTCAACCCAACCCTTGAAGTGGCCGAGTCGGATTATACAAACAACAAAATGATCTGCACGTGGAAATACGAATATCATCGTTCCTGGATGTTCAACTGCCATATAGGTGAGAGCTGTTTTGATGGTTTTTTGTTTGTTTGTTTTTTTGCTGCTGCTGCTGCTCTTTAAAGCTAGCTCAAAAGATAAGCTTTGTACAGCACTCAATGCTAAAAAGAGTAGTTTATAAAGGTACATGGGCAAATAATCTGCTGTTTTCGTTCTTAAATTGGTTAATTACTCATTTGTTAGAATTACATCTAGAACTCCTTTGTTCATTTCTGCCACTCCCACACCACTGATTATTTAACTGTGGTAGAGACAGCCTGTAACTCTGCCTGGTGGTTTGTTTCCCACCCAGAAGTATGAAACGTCTGGACATTTTTCAACTACTCAAAAGTAGAGATGGGTACGAACTGGAAAACCGGTGGTTTGTGGTGGTTCGTAGGTAACCACGAATCATAAACCACCATGAACTCCTGGAAAAACAAACCAGTTTGTGGTTCGTTTTTATGGTTCGTGCCTGGGGGCGGGCCTGCTCCCGCCACCTCCGCCACGGATGCATGCTCAGAGGCAGTGGCAGGCTCCTGGCAGGGAAGCGGGTCCTGCTGTCTCTGCGGATGGCACCCGCAGCAGCGGCAGGAGCAGCTAGGCGGAGGCAACAGGGGCAGTGGGAAGGGGGCATACGAGCATCCCCTTTTGCTGAAGCAAACAAAAAAGTAAAGAGGAAAAAGTCCAGCATCTCACATAGCTTTGGCAAAATGAGGTCCCTGAACTGGATCACGAAACAAAACACGGACCAGCCTGGCTCGTCGCGTTTTTTGGTTTGTGGTTCATTTCAGGCCCATCTCTACTCAGAGGCATGAGACCTATCACATTTTTGGAATGTGGCAATAGGGTATTCTCACTTCATTGGGCACTTTTAAAAGGCATATATTAAAAGGCGCAGTCTCTCCTCCCACCTGTAACTTCTGTTGTTTCAAACCCACTGGCACATTTCCAGCCATTCTGCCATGCGTTCAAAGAATCAGATGTGGCAAATCTCAGACAGAGACAGGAAAGGGTTTCTGGTTTTACAGGCAGTTCTTAAAAGGCACATGCGCACGGTCTATCCCATGCATCACCATGCTCAGTCACCCACCTGTAGTTCAAGGACTTTGGCTGAAATGAATGTAAAAAAAGGGGAGAGAAAATTGGATTCCATTTGGAACTTTTTCAAGTGAACTCCTGCCCATTAAAAAATAATAATGACGAAAGTGAGTCTCGTTCGTTTGATGCATTTATCCTTCACTTTTTGAACAAAACAGATGTGTATCTCTTTGCAACTTGGTATCCTCATAAAGGTCTGCATTATCCAGACGGACAAAGAGATTAAATACAAACTGCCGATGATACGTGTTTCATTTTCTCCTCTTGCAGCCGACTCTTTCAGTGAGGCAGTAGAAGAGAAGTTCAATCATGTTGACGGACTTTTGAACAACCAGCTGCCTTAACTTTGACTCCTCTGTTGAAGGAAGGTCTTTTCCCACCGTTTCCCTAACCACTTCTCGGAAGACTAGAAGTAATCAAGCTAGCAACCGTGGACCTTAAAATTAGCTTTGTAAGTTATTTTCAAGGGTGTGCTTCATGTCTACTTAGCAGCAGCAATAGGATTGACTTTCATTTCGTACCCATTCCAGCAGAAGGAAGGTTTTGCAAAACCTTTGGAGGCTTTGCTTCCCTCAATGGACATCCTAATTTATTCCCAAAGAGTTCACTGCAAACTCCCACACTGCCTTGGTTCATCGGGACGCAGAAGCACCAGCTGGATCACCCACCTAAGGATGTCTGGCGTGACACATTTCTATAAAAATTCCTTTCAAGGAGAACGACTTTCTCCATTTTCACATTTGGTCTTGGGCTAACATTTGAAAATCTGACTGTACACACCATTGAGGCAGAACAGAAGAGTCTGCAGCATTCTCGTGACAAGTGGAAATCTTGCAAAACAAGTGGAAATCTTGCAAAACATGCTAATTCCCTGTTCCATTACATTCCAGAATCCCTTTCCCAGAAGTGCCTTTCGTGACAGCTGGTTTAGACAGATTTGGTATATTGCAATGGGGAAAATCTTTGTCAAGTCATTCCGTACATCTAAGATTTCAAAGCCACTAGACTGTGAATTTTTCCTGAACGCCGTAAGCTGTTCGCCCATCTTCCTTTGCCCCGATCCGTGCCTTTTTTTTTCTCCTGCCTTCCACCCGATAACGAATAGTTAAGAACTGCACCACAGGAACTCTGCAAGGATAATTGCATTATTGGCCTTATATGACCAAGGCCACTGGCTCAGCCACCCGTTATGTCCAACTATCCTGTAAGGTCTTTTTGAGGGTGGAAAAGAAAAAAAAATTGAATGCACATTGGTTAAACGCATAATGGTGCTAAGTGCATGCACCTCTGTTTGTTTGAGGTCATGTTTGCTACAAAGATCCACACTTACTTGAACTTAGAAGCCAGCACCTTTTTTTGTCCAGGAAAGAGAAACCAGATGAGATTTGTGTGCATCCAGTGAACAAAAGCAGGTGATGTCTTTTGCATGAAGAAATGGACTGGAAGAATGTTTAGATCTGCTACATCAGAGCATTTAGTATGTCGTCCCCGTTCTAAAATCATTTAAACTGAGCACTATTGCACATTCAGAAATCAAGACATAAAGAGGAAAAGGATTTATCCCGTTGTTCATTCTGTGCACCTGGCAATCAGTTACACTGCCTGTGTCCATGGAGGTTCTGTTCAGTTGGCAGGGTTGCCAACTGGTGCTTAACCAAGGTTCTAACCGCATTTGTTTTGGCACTATGGGTGGAAGAATTCAAAAGATCTCGAAAGCTCATGCAGAGAGTACAAAAGTGATTTGAAGCTTCCTCTTCTTTAGGACTTAATTCCATGCCTACTTTGTGATATGTGAAGTGTGTGGGGGGGAACAGGGGGAAAAATCAATGCTCCCTAACTGGAGATCTAAACTACACACCCTACACAAGGTGCATTGTTCACGATTGAAGAGAATTCAGCTGGGTCAAACCTCTCCTTTATCAACAGCTGTGAATTTCTCCCGTTTCTCATCCTCTATTCTTGTCTGCGAGAGAAGCAAGAATTGACTAGATGGTTTTTGGGTTTTTTTGGAAGATGATTATAAAAGGTACATTGCAGTTAGAAACTGCTGCATGAATAAATTAAGGATTATGCTTACTGTCTAAACACGTTGCAGGAACACGTTAAGAGTGCTGGTTCTCCTTTTCACCAAGTTTAACCTACCTCACGGGGTGTTGTGAGGCTAACGGCCAATTCACATGACCGAGCTTGAGCTGTTAAATATATGCAGAGAGAGATCAGCATGTAGCAAATAGTATCCCTTGCCATTTGGTGCATCGGTAGAAGCCCCTGGTGCCACCAGACACAAACCAACCACTGGCCAACTTACCTCGCTGAACTATGGACCTATGCGTGGAAGTGGGATGAGGGTGACTGTACTCTGTACCTACCCTGCAGAGCTGACACAATGGTGGTGGATTTCTGTGCACGGGATCAGAATAGGATAAGAGGTCCAGAGGTTGTACAGCGGCCCTTGTTGTGAGTAAATTATAGCATCTGTGATATTCAGGCAACAACACAAAACGACATTGCTTACACACATACACACACACATCCCAAACTCAAAGCGTGCAGGAACATTTGCTGGCTTCTGAGCTCTTGTGTCTGAATGCCAGCCTTGGCTTCCTGCTATCTTGCCCAACTTTTGTCTTCTGGGTGTTGTTGCATTTAGACTACAACTCTGAGCATCCCCAACCAGTTAGTGAAAGCTGGAGATGATAAGGTTGAAGTTTTCCATTATCCCTGTGAGAGTCTGGAAAAGGGCTGCCCTGATTCTATCTAAGGAGCTGCAGCAGGTCCTATACACTGGGAGATTCTCCAAGCCTCTGCTTTATTCTAGAAGAGTGAGTTTTGTTCTAGAATTGTTTGAGCCCGAGAATTCAGCTGCCCTAGGACAGGCGCCCTCCATGCTGTTGCAGCAGTGAAGGGGTCTCCTCCTTTACAATGTTCAAATGAATGAGGCCTCTATTTCTTAAGCCAGCGTCATATTAGGTGTGCCCTGTCCCAATATATGGAGTGACATTTCTGATAACTGAATGTAATCTGGCCTTTTTGAGGAGTGAGCAACGTATGGCCTTCCATAGAATGGCCTGCAGTTCCCCGTAGCTCTAGCCAGCCAAGCTCAGGGTGAAGGATCATGGACAATGACAGCCAACATCTGGAAGGCGACAAGGTGCCTCGGGGCAGGAGAGGAACCTCTCAGATGTTGCTGCAGACCAAGTCAAACTGTTCATCCATTTCATCTAGCATCATCTTCCACGGGGCTGCATCTGGCCCCCTAGACACCCTCTGGGTGATGTCTCTGAATTCGCATCAGGGACCTACTACCTTCGTTTGGTTCCACAGTGCTAGCAAAGCTTGGGAATCACATGTTTTTATAAGTGGTCTTGGTCATCTTCTCCCAGCAACTGGGGTAACCAGGGACCTCACTCCTTCCATTTGACTTCAGGGGTCCCCATACTACCAAGACTACGTGGGCAAGGCACCTAGAGGTCAAGGCACCAATTAAGCTTACTTTCATGAATAACAAGAAGAAAGGAGCTTAAACATCTCACGGTAGGTTCAGAATGCAGGTGATGCCGTTCCTTCCTGACACGGGGTTTAGTCTGAGCCACGATTCACCAGAAATTGAGCAAATAAGTCAATGCACGAATTTAGCCTCAGACTGTGCAAGAGCCAGAACGGTATGCATCTTCACCCCCACCTCCCCTCATTTCCACACCTTTGCAAGGTCTGGAAAAGTTACTTTTTTGGACTGTAACTCATCTCCACAATGCCCCCCCCCCCCCAGCCAGTATGGTCACTGGGGGTTGAGAATTTCCAGGGAACTGTAGATCAAAAAAAGTAACTGTTCCAAACTCTGATAACCCCATAAAACCACAGCACACACGTATACACACAACTGAGAGGGATGAAAAGGTTGCCAGGCAGGGCTGCACTGCATACGTTATTGTTTGGACCATTATTATTTTTTACCACAGAAATGGCAAACAGGCCAATCCCATGCCTCCATCCACTATCAGGCAGAGGGCAAGAGAGTTTCCCGTTCCAACTCTCCTACATGAGCAAAAAACAAACAAACGGGGTGGGGGGGTGGAAGTAGTTGTGGGGGTGGGAGGATAAACGGAGGGAGAAGGAAACCAAATCGGAAAAAGACCACACTTGGTGTATGTGTTTGTGTGTTTAACAGCTTTAATTCTAAAAACAAAAAGAGGACAAAAAAAAAAATCCTTACATATTTCAAGTAAACAAGATTTTGACTCCTGCAAGTGTGTCACTGTGTGTGTGTGTGTGTCCTTCTGGTGTGTGCTTGTCACCTAAACTTTGTCCTGTGATGGGGACAGGTGGGCTCCCTTGTTCTTCTGACACAGTGCAAAGCAGCTGTGCCTTTGGGTGAGGTTTTGCAAAGAAGCGCTTCACGGGGGCCTCCTTAAGGAAAATGCCAGATCCTAGAAAAGTGCCCCTTAGGACCACCGCCATCATAGTCACTGTCCAGCTGGGAGTCTTAAAAAGCTAACTATTCAGGGCTCTGTACACAGGCTGGAGGTACAGAGATTTTTCTCCCTCCTCCCTCCCTCCTTCAAATGCGATTTCCAGTTCAGAAATGGCAAGGAGGCAAATGGTGCTTAATTCTTCCTCCACCTGCTGCTTTCTCCTCTTGGTGCCCCACACCTCCCAAAAAAGGGCCCAGGGAAAGAGACTCAGATTTGGATTTTGCCACAAGCACAGAATGGGAGCGGGATGAAAAGTGCAAGTGGAAGAGGGGGTTCGCCTCCCTCCCTCCTGCTCACAACTTCCCTGCTGGAAACAGAAAACTAATTCAACATCCAGTCACGTGTAAACCCAGTGGTTCAGTGGGTCTACTCTGTTGCATGAGCAGCTGGCTTCAGGCCTGGGATCACCCGGTTCGTGGTCTCCAAACTGGAGAAGTGATAGGCTGGAAAGTGGCTGAATCCAGAAAAATCAAACCAAAACTAATGCAGTGGTTCCCAACCTTGGGTCCCCAGATGTTCTTGGACTACAACTCCCAGAGTTTTAGTCCAAGAAGCTCTGGAACCACCAACATGTCAAACCACCACCACCATCATCTCCTCATTACTCCCTCCAAAAATAAAAAAATAAAGGACCATCTCAAAAGAAGAGAGAAAGATGGCTCCAGTTATAGTGTCTAGCAGACAGTTTAATCCCACACCCCAACTGGTATCACCCCAAGATGCTCTGGATGATCTTCGTTTTATTCTGGCAGATTTGTGTTCTCTGGTTTCACCTCCTGGTGGCCCCGATTCCGATACGGTTTGCGCTGTAATCCCAGGGCTCGGGTCACCAGCCTTTGAGCTACTGCCGTGTCCGTCTGGGGCCTCTCTTTGGCCAACTGAAGGAGCTCTAACTCAAAGAGAGGAGATAAAAGGCAAGAGGGAGAGATGAAGGGAAGCAAAGAGGGAAGGCAAAATGGCTGGGGGCTAGAGATGCTTTAAGGATGTGGCAAACGGGCCTTTCAGCTCCGGCAAAGATTCTGGCCCCAGGCTAGCTGCCTAAACTCAGGTGAGGAGAGCTACACTGAGGTGTAGCATTAGACCAGAAGGCTGGGACTTGGTTCACGTCCCACTATGTGATTCAAAACCTTGAGTAAGAACGAGCTTGTTGCTTTCTCTCTCAGTCTGACCTACCTCACACAGTTATGAGAATAATTTGGGAAGGAGAAAAGCCACATACATTGCCTTGCGTTCATGCAAGGCAACGTCAGATATAAATAATATAATAGCAAAAAGTGTGTGCCATCAAGTCGATTCTGGCTTATTGCAACCCTTTTTTCATGGTTTTCCAGGTAGAGAGTACTCAGAAGTGGTTTACCCTTCCCTTCTTCTGGGGGCATCCCTGGGACTGCGCAGCTTGCCCAAGGCTACCCAGGCTGGCTCATTGGAGGCACCGTGGGGAATCGAACTCCCAGTCTCTGGCTCCATAGCCAGATACCTAAACCACTGAGCTATCCAGCCAGCATAAATGATATACATGATAACAAATAAGAATAAACCAAGCAGGGAAACCTTTGCTCTGTCAGGGGCCACATGCCAGAAGGTAGCAATGAAAGGGCTCCCCAGTCAAAAGCAGGCAAGTCTACTCTTCCCCACGACTTCCTCATAGTTTGGAGAGAAGATCACATATCCAGAGGTTTGAATAGAAAATGGCCACAGGTTTTTGAAACCAGGGACAGGGCATCGGGTTGCATAGTCCTGATCCAAGGGTAGCAGGCAAGTTGGTAAAACAGAAGTCAGGGTTAGAAGTCAGTAGTAAGGGGCCAAATCCACCCAAGATCCAAAGCCCTTAGAGCCTTCCACAACAAGAAATCGGCAAAGTTTGGGATTACAACATTTTCTTACTTGGCCGTTGAAGAGCCTTGGTTTTTGACTGCCTCGTCCCATGGATAAGAGGTCGGATCTTCAAAGAGGTGTGACTTTGTTCCAATGCTTGGGATGCTAGAAAAGTGAAGATGCTGTTTTTAAGGCAGGCCACAGAACACTGTGATCCCTCGAGTGCATTTCCACGACCCACTTTTTACTGCTGTGCCTGCATCCTAACGACATCCTGGAATCTCTGTGGCCTGGTGAGGTACGTATAATTCTCTGTTGCGATTCAAGGGGCTTCACAGAGAAGTTGTAAGTTCCTCACCGAACGAGAGAACCGAGGATTCTGCAGGACAGAGCTATGACCAGCAAACCACTGCGGCTGTGTTGTCCAGGTAAAGGTCTTAACTCTCTTTTCCAGGAGGTCTACACATGGGGCAAGATCTTCACAAAGTACCGCTTTCTCTTAGGGTCCACGGTGTTGCTCACACCTGGGCCGAGACAGACTATATACAGGTATGCACACTCACACTCTGAATGCTGATTCTTCCACAACAGAACCTGACTACGTTCGCTTACCATACGAGAGGAAAGAAGGCTCCTGAGCAACAGGCACAGAAAACTGGAGGGGAGGAAATTCACGCCGTGTCGTTTTAATGGGCAAATGCCAACCGTGGATTTCCGGTTAGTAAAGCAGGACTGTCACGGTCTCCCCCTTCCCTTTTCTGATCCCATCCTTAACTTCCTGTTTAGCACAAACCAGGGTCTGCCAATTATGTGTAATGAGAACAGAAAAACGGAAGCAGCTGGTGCGTATGACCCTGAGACTAAACTGTGTAACACCAAACCATGGTTTGTTCCTTTGGACTGAGTCATGATGGAGCCCTCAACGACTAACTATTGCTATCCATTTGGTGTGTCTTTTATCACTCTCCTTTACAGCTATTTTCCTCTAGCTAGGAAAATGAGTTGCCAAGGAGAGAGGAAAACAATGGATGGAAAGACGATAGCCAAAGACTCCTTCCTCATGCACATTAGTTTTCTGTCTCTTTCCAGTTCCTTCTGTCTGTCAAGGAAAAAGACAAAATTCACAAGTGCAATCAGAGTTGTAGCGGGTGGTGTTGTGTCCTTACACCAGGATGGATAAAAATCACTGATTTTTTTTTAATCAAATTGATTTAAATCACAAGTCGAATGTTTAAAATTGATTTTTTTTTTGGATTTCAATTGTCCAAAAAAAACTGTTTTTTAAAAAACAATTATTATTTATTAAAAATATTTTTACCCCAACCTTTCTCCTTAAAAGGACCCAAGGTTGCTTACATCTTTAAAAAGACTACATTGTGATTTGGAGTGAAAAGTGGTGGGATAGAAAGCGAGGACAGACTTTACCATTTAACTAAAGTTCGTATTTGCAGAAAGCCAGTATTACCTGCCGCCAAACTGGAGAATATCCCAAGCGCATGAGTGTCATCAACCCACTGCAGCTTAAACCCACTCTCTCTGGAAAAAAACACAGACGGTGGTGTTTATTACTATTTAAAGCACCAAGAGCACATAAAGAACCACAATCATTCAGCCCAAAGGGTCCAGCATGTTTTACACACAGCGGCCATTCAGCCACTCAGCAGCCTAAGGAAAGCTCACAAGCAGGATGTGAGGGCAAACAAACCTTCAGCAACTGACAGAACGAGAAATACTGACTCAAGTACTGGAGGGAAGGCACATCCACCACAACCGGTAGCCACTCTTATCCTCCATGAATGTGTACAACCTCTTTCAAAACAATCCCAAGCTGGTGGCCATTGAGATATCCTGTGGCAGTGAGTTCCACAGTTTAATTATGCTCCAGGTGAAGAAATACTTTCTTTTGCATGTCCTGAATCAGCCTTCGAAGAAAGTAAGAAAAACTTCTCCCTGACCACTTTCTCTAAACCTTGTATTATTTTACACATGCCTCAAACACATCTCCCCTTCCTTCACTTTGATTTCCTAATCCTGAACAGATACGTCGAAGGAAGTGGAATGCTGTCCACAAAAACTGGCACCACTAGAATTCATCGGTCTTTCAGAAGCCAAAGGTTCTTTGTTAGTATTGCTGCATTGGGAATAAATGAAATAAGAATAGACAAACCCAGCAGAAGGGTTTCAAAAAGGGCTCCATATGCATCTCACACAAATCTGACCTCGGCAGGATACGGGTTGTTCCTTAATTTAGGGGGATCTTGCCCCTTTTTAAAAAATCTTGAGAATTTTTCACCCCTCTTCACTTCTCCTTTACTCATTCAACAAAGAATTCTAATTGTAATTTAATATTAAAAATAAATAGAAAACTTAGTAAACCGCCCCCACCTTTCCTTAAATTAAAATTAAGTACCTATGGGGGGGGGGGGTTGTGAGAAATCATAGAGTCTAGTACCAATATCTATACAGAAATGTATTTGTTTGTTTGTTTATATACCACCCCATTAGCATGGAGGCACTATTCTGGGTGGGTTACAAGCTAAAAATATATTAAACTCACAAATAAACAGATAATACACAAATAATTCAGAAGTAGAATCTGCCACTTTGGGCATCAAATCTTTGAGCACTCTTCCCAGGTGTGAGGCTCTCAGCTGCCACTACATTTTTACTGTTGTGGATGACCGTGTTCTGCTTTGGCCCCCAAGCTATCATTCCTGAATGGAGGAAAAGCTTGGCTACTTACTGAAATTCTGCGAAGGCCTCCATCAGGTGCTCAGTTTTCAGCGAGGGTGAAAAATCGTAGATCTCAAGCACGTGTCCAAAATCTCCCTCGTTGATCTGGGCTTCCCCGTAACTAGAGTAATCAAACTGGATTTTCTCTATGTTGATGTCCTTTATGGTCAAATAGTTTGTGATCTGGAAAAGATAGACAGACATGAGAAAAGATTTGCAAGGGTACGAAATGTCTGCACTTACAGAATAAGAAACATCCATCCATGTAACAGAGCAAGGGGGCCAGCACAAGGCTTCAGCGGAAACAGGTTTGAAGGAGCAGTGCCTCCAGATCGCATCTGCCTCAGACAACGCAGCCAACAAACACACTGCAAAGGGCCCCTCGTTTTCTATTTTGTCATTTCGCGACTTCAAGGGCCAAATATGTCATCCAACGAGTGAACCTGTCACTTGGAAACTGGGTTGCTGAATTAAATTTTTAAAAGCAGCCAATGATCAGGGATGATGGGCACTGGAGTCCATCAACAACTGGAGGCCCGTGGCTTCCTCCTCTCCTTAAAGCAGCTTAAGTTCATGGGCCCTTTTATCTCTCCCTCTTAAAGGCCACAAGCCCCTCCCCTCTTCTCTTCCATTATCTGGCAAATAATGGCTGACCTCAAGCCATCCTTCTTCAATCTGTCGCCTTCCAGATGTGTCAGACTACGGTTCCCATAGTTTCTAGCCAGTGATGATCGGAGGGACAAAGGATGTTCCAGGCAAACACATCTGGAAGGCACAAGGTTTCAGAAGGCTTCTTTGTACCAGAAAAGGAGAGAAAATTGCCAGTGAGCCGGGAAGGATTAGGTGCACAGTCCTAGGAGTCAAGGAAACAGATCTTCTCACTCTGGCACCCTCCAGATGTTGCTGGACCCTTAGATAGAGGAGAAAGCTTTCTTGGCTGCAGGAGCTTGGTTAGGGGATGCCTTCCCCCTGAAGGCCCAACTAGTGCTGAGACTGCTCTTATTTCGGCACAAGCTGAAATCAGACTGTTCACCTGAACGTTTACGGCCTGGTGAGATCCCAGCTTAGTTTCAATTCACCAGTTTGCAAGTTTTGCTTTCATTTGGGTTGCTCAAACAATGATAAAGCATGTGAAATGTTTTAGATGGTTTGAAGGTTATTTTTACTAATTCAATTCTGCCTTGAGATCTGCTGACATGGAGCAGGTTAAAAATACATACAGTAAGACCTCTGTATCCGTGGGGGATCCGTTCCAAGCCCCCCCTCTCTGCAGATGTTGAAAAACACACATTATAGCCAATGCTAGATATAGCATGGTCTCTGGCTTCCTCCAGGGGCCAGTTCTGGGAACTCCATCTTTAGAAACATATATTTCTAGGATTTTTCTTTTAATATTTTTAAATTTTTCAGACTGTGGATAAGTTAATCGGTGGATACTGATCCCGCAGATAAGGGGGTCCTACTGTACATTAAATGAAATCCATTCCACCAGCATGCTTGGTGGTCTATGGTGGTCTAGGAGGACTACAGTTTGAAATCCCCCGGCTGGAGAATGCTGCCATAACGTCTTGGCCACGTAGTGCCACAGTACACACAAAACTAGGGTGGCCGAAGCCGCCTGGCAGAAACCAAGATGCCCTTTAAGCCATTACTTCTTGTAAGAGCTCAGCCCCGCAGTCGTCCTCAAACACGCTGTCCTTCTCCTCCACTGCAGAGCTCCCCACGGTTCCGTCCCCAGAAGACAGTTCTGGTCCAGACAACCAGCTCCCTCCGAGATCGACCACCTCTCTTTCCTGGCTTTCGGGGACGCAGTCGGCTTTGCCATGATCAGATCCAAGGCTATCTGAACTGGATACAAACTGCGAATTCAACACAGGGGGACCTTGGCAACTTCCAGGTACAGGAGGCGAGGATGCCCTCCCTAGCACAGAGACACAAGGGCTAGTTTGATCCCCAACATCCTTCCAGGATTCAGTTTGGATATATTCCGGCTCAGAGACACCAGTGCAGACTTTATCCTGGGGTTCTGGGGCTGATGTTCCTGGGCAGGGCTGGGATACAGGGGCGTCTGCAGCACCCTCTTCCAGTGAAGAAGGGGACTCACTACATCCCCGTTCACTGCCGAAAGCGCCATCCCTTTCCTTCTCTTCTAAGAGGTACAGGTCGTGATTAGGTTTCAACAAAATAGCGTCTGTAGCATCTCCTTCCAGCTCTTCAGGAAAGGCCAAGGCGGCTCTGGTTTCCAAGACCTTGCAATCCAGGCTCCTCTTTCCCTGGTCTTGTAGAACGGATGGCTCTCTGCTTAATTCTGTACCTACAACATCTGGAAGTTTATCCTTCTGCTCTTCTAACAAGGGAAGATGACCACTTTCTTTTGATACTGCAAGGACGGAACTCTCTCCTTCCTTCTCTTCTGGAAAGCCTAAGCTTTCACAACACTCGGAAATTAAAGCCTCTGTGCCCTCTTTATTCTGGCTTTCTGTGGTTGTGAGGTTGAAGCCGCTCTGCAACATCGAGGTGGCCTGGTTAACATTACACTGGCCATCTTGAGCTAATGGATCCACCACACTCTTCAGTGGGCAAGGGCTCAGCAACTGGGGAACTTCTGCAGCTCCAACGCCATTTTCACTTTCCGACTCCAAGGTCTTTGCATCATTCTCTCGAGGGCTTCCAGACACCGAGTCGGGATCAGGTAACCTGCTGGCATCTGCGGTCCGGTCACTACCGTGGACGGTGCTGGACATGCACTGACCATCTTCAAACACTTCAAAGCCAAGTAACTGACTTTCTGATTCCCCCGGAGGAGCTTCTGTTCCCAAGCCCTCGGGCTTTTTCCGCATCGCCCTGGGGACGTACAAAGCTCGGTCCGGCTTCCGCCGTGACTGCTTCCTGCCACGACCATTTCCTCTCTGGCCTTGAGAGCCATCAGCTCGGGCTTCTATGTGGCGTGTGCCTCCTCTGAAACGGCCTCCTCTGTTTCTCGAATGAGGTGGGTGGCTGGAGACAGGGATGCCACGGCAGGAACCCTCTTGATCCTCTGGTTCATCCGGCAACCTTAACCCCAAGAAGAACAAAGCAAAAGAAGCCAAGGAAAATGTGGATCAATGAGTGAATTTCATGAAAATGCTTGTTACTAAAAAAAATCCAGTGCAATCCTAATCAGAGCTTGGAAGAACTGGGGTGGGTGAGAGGGGCTACCATTCCCACCATCCAGCAGCCAGGATGAGCATCAGCCATGCTGACTATAGGATACTGGGTGTTGTCTTACAAACTCCCCCCCCCCCCACACCTTTCTAAGCCTAAAATACATTTATTCAGAATTATATCCCACATAGTTCAAAAGCAGCTTACTCCCAAGCCCATGAAGAATGGTAGCCTCAAGTAAAATTTTGGTAAATCACGCAATATTGGTGCAAAGCCACCTAAAATCTGTAAATAACTGCATTTTATTTCAAACAACTTTGGACTACATTTTAATGCCCCGTGCCAATAATTCTTCAAGGCAAAGCCAGGTCACATGTGTCATTTTGTCAGAGTACAACCCCTACAAGAGTACATCATATCTTCTTTTTTCCAGATGAGGCGAGGCTGAAACTAGCCCCTTATGAAAACAGCAGAGGTTACTATGTCAGAGAAATTTGGAAAGCAGTCCAAAATGTGGTGTAAGTAAATATCATAATGGTCAAAAGAATGGGAGGTTTCCCTCAAACCCCCTTCTGCCTAAAAACAATACAGCCTTGTCACACACTGGCTGAAATCCTGTTGTATAGTTACACAAATGATATAACTTTTAGAGGACAACGGTTGCAAGTTAAGAAGTCAATGCAGATCTTACTTGCTGGATGCTGAGTTCCATGACTCAGCGTGAAACACAGGTCTACGGAGAAATATTAACTTACAGCCATTCCACTTCCAAAAGTAAGCTGCTCATCGGACGCAACAAATACAAAGGATGAGCAGCTTCTGAGGAGGAAGGGGAACAGTTACAATGGGAGACCAACCTTATGGCCGAGTGACAGACCACGGTCCTCCTCCTCCATCCTTCTCCAACAGAGAAACTGCTCAAAAGCTCAACATCATCGACCGTTCGGTGGATCAAGTATCTGAGGCGACTGGACAAGGGGGGGAACAAGAGGACTCTGAAAGAGAAGACAGGGAGCAGCCAAGTTAGCCTCAAGGAGTCAATCAATGTACTTCATCCTGCAACTGGGGGCTGCTCAAGACTCATGGTGAAAACCCAGCACTTCCTGCCTCTCATTCTGATAATCAGATGATAGATACCACTGCTAACCCAGCTATGATGACACTATCCCTGGCCAAGGGTCTCCATAGCGTCAGGGGGTTTCCTGAGACTTGCAGAAGACCTTTTCCAGAAGCAGCTCAGGATGCTGAAGAGGCCAGAAAAGGCTGATTGGGGGCAGGCCAACGATGGGGTGGAGCCGTTAGAATCCTGAGCAGTGCCGTTTGACGCTGCAACACTTTGTGGTAGGCCCACTTGTCACTTCCTAGCAAACATCCCCACATCGTTCCAAAGGGCGAAGTGTAACAAAAAGAGAGCTAAGGGAACATTGCAACATGCAGTTAAGCACACTGGCTGGGCAGTCCTAGGGATGCTGGCTCAGAGGCAAAGCCCCGTGGACTTTAGTGGCTCTTCTTTTCCAGTCGGCACAGTCTTGAGTGCAACTAAATTGAAGCAAGCAGCAGAGCAAGAAATAAAGCATTGGTTCTAATTTTACAGTGGAATGTAATCTGAGCGTAATAGGTTACTCTATTTGTTCAGCTGCCCCTATATTGTCTGTCTGGTGAATGAGAATGTTCTCCAGGGACTCACAGAGAGGTTTCTCCCATTCTTTGCTACTTGATTGTATTAAAGGGACACACCAACACCCAGTCAAAGCAAGTATTCTACCACTGAACTGTATTAACTGCCATGACAAGCCTGCTGCTAGTGAACTGCCATTACACCGACTCACGTGGCTGGTGTGTGACGAAGGGATCAAGCCGCAAAGCATGAACGGGGAGCAATTAGCTGCTGGAATTTACGCCAACTGCGTATAAGTCAATGTAAAAGAACTCTGGCCAAAAAAAGTCTACCTTATACAGGACGCACGGCTAGACTCTTGACTCAGGCCCTCTTTTACCAGAGGGACAGGAGACAAAAACTAAAGCAGTGTTATGAATGAAAAGATTTCAGGCATCTCCCACCTAAATAGGCAGGAGAGCAGAAGGAATTTCTCCACAGAAATGTAAAGTTCCACCCTCTGAAAGATATTCCACCACCCTCCTGTAGGACTGGCTTTGTCAGATCGTCTTACGAAAGCAAAGATTTAGCGGGTAGCAACATTCACAAAGTGTCTGCAGGGCAACGCTGGATATTTTGATGCCCAAGGCGAACGGCCGGAGAGTGCCTTCCCCCTCACTTCCACTTACAGAAGCAAACTTGATTGGCAGCTGGCACTGGCAAGAGGGCAGGGTCATCCACCTCCTCTATGGGTGCAGGCTGGCACTAGGAGATGCAAGAGAGGTTGTGTGCCACACAGACCTTTGTCTTCCAACAGAGGGGCATAAGCATGGGCAGGGAACTCAAGAGAAATGGCTGGGGGGGGGGGGGCTGCCACAGCTTCCACCTGAGGCAGTGGCTCACTCTGTCTAATGGGAGGGCCGGCCCTGCTGGGAGGCGGGGGGGGGGCTCTTACTTCTCCAGCTGGTTTTGAAGCAAGAAGTGGTGCAACTCCTCAAGGATCTTGCTGACAAAGTCATTCTCCGTGGGGGAAAGGAAAACGCCGTCCAAGTAACGCAGCGCCAGGGTGACAGTGGGGTGGCGGCCTTTAGGAACAGAACAAACTAAGTTTAGAAACTGACCCATCAAAAAGATTTGCTCAATGCACAGATCAAATATTATTGTTTCCAAACGTTATCCTTTTTTTAAAAAAAAACACAGGGAAGCCGGCAATCTAAAAGCCCAATATTTATGCTAATGACAAAAATCAACTAAGGTGAAAGACACAAAGTAAATTTTCAAAACTAAAATGCATTGTTATAAGGTTCAAGGATGTCCTATTAGATATTTACAAAAGCAAACAATTTACTAAGCAATTTCTAAACATACTGTCAGTGCACAGCTGCAAAACCACAGAGTCTTTCAGCATCTTGATAGCTAAATACTTACTATTATTAACTATAATTATATTATGGCACTAATAATTTTATTATGACACTAATAATAAATGTAATAAACTGAATAGCTTTGAAGCTTGCCCCAGTTTCTCCTTCTGGGTTATATATTCTGGAACAGCACAGTCCGCTTAAAATTGCAAGGTTCTTGTATTTTATAAAAAGAAAAGTAGAGAAATTAAGAGGGAAAAGTACCCACAATGGATTGGGAGCGGATACATTTCAAAGGTGGGTGTGTTAGGACAGTAGCACCCGAATTTTTTTCCAACATGACAAGCGATCTGACCCTATGAAGACACCCAAAGATTCTGGGTGCCAGAAGGTCGAGCGTCAAAACCGGCCACCGGTGCCAAATCTTAGGACAAAAAGCCACCGACTGGATCAGAGGGGAGGCGAATAAAGGCAAGGATGGAGATTTTATTTTTTTAAAAAAGGAAGAGCCTGCCTGGATGTGACAAGGCGGATCCTATCTCGCAGGCAAAGGGCGGCCCAGATCCTGCCTTGACGCGACACCATAGCGTAAACCTGGCCTTGCAACACCCCACAAGGAGAGAGAGCGCGCGCAGGGGGGGGGGGCGGGCGCCGGGGGCCCTGAGACCGCGATCCAAGCAGCCCTGCTGGCACCAGGGCCGGGATGGCAAAGGGGGCGCCAGCGCCCGACCTCGCCCGCCCCCCAGGCCCCTGGAGAGGGCACGCCCTGGCCGCCCGAGGTGGGCGCCTCCTCAACCCTCCTCCTCCTCCGGCCCCCCGGCTCCCTCGTTCCCCTCTCTGCCAGCCCCAGGCATCCCACCCAGGCCGCGCGGGGGATCCGGAATGCAGGCGGGCAGGCAGACAGGCAGGCAGGCGCACGCGGAGGAAGGCTCCCCATCCGGAGCGCTGCAAAAAGGGGAGCGTGGGACCAAGCCCGGAACCCACCGCGCACCGGATGCCAAGCTCAGGCCAGCCCGCCCAGGCTTACGCGTACCGCAAGGCCCGGCCTCTCCTCCGCTCCCCCCCCCCCCGCCCGGGCAGCGCCGATTCCGCCAAAGGCGCTTCTTCTGCTGGCGGCGGGTCGCGATTGCAACCGCGGCTCTGCCCTCCTTTTCTCCACCCTCCCTGCCGGGGCTTGGCTCCTCCTCTTTGGAGGCGCTCCGCCCCCCCTCTTGCTCGCGCCGCTGCCACTCTGGATCGGGCGCAAAAGGCGCGCTGCGTTTTGCACGATTGCTCTCCTCGCTTCCCCCGCCGTCGAAAGCGACCCGCTCCCGCTCGCGGTTTGGAAATGTTGCTTTGCTAGACTGTCCTTCCCGGGCAGCCTCAGCAACGTAGGCCAAAGAAAGTAACTTTTCCAAATCCTGGGCTTCCCTCCCTCCATGGGGGGCGGCGCGTTGGTCGAGTTTTGTGTGTCGCGTTGGTCGAGTTTTCGAGAAGAAGAGCTGGAGGCATTTCCTGGCTTGCGGAATTGCAAGGTTGCAGAAATGTTTCTTTTGCAGCAGGCGCGGTTTTATGGAAACTCAGGCTTTTAGTAAAAACAACAACAACAAAACAGGCAGGCATATCGACGATACCTATTTTTTCTTCTCCAAAACGAAGGACGACGGAATAAATTGGCCCCAATAAGGGCACTGACAAGGTGGAGAAGTAGCCAGACAAGGTTTCCGCAAGGAAAATCTCAGTTGTTTATATTTAGGAAAATAAATAATAAACAATTGCAATGCTGTTTAAATATACCCTCGTATAGATTTGCCTGGCATATTTTGCAGACTTCTGGGGGAAAATGTCCCGTTACAAAACAGAGTGCAAGGTATTTCTATTGTGGTATTCTGGAAATTTTACAGCACTGTAAAATTGGTTCACCACTGTAGTGTTCTATGACTCATAGAAACTAGAAAGAAGGATATTTGAAGGGTTATGTATGTGTGTTGTTGTTTTTATTTGTTTATTTGTATACTCCATTTCTCCCAACAAAGGGACCCAAGGCGGCTCACAGCATTAAAATTCACAGTTAATTGTGTTATGTGCAGTCAAGTCAATGTTGACTTGTAAGGATCCCAGTCTCTCCCTGCGGTCTGTGGGATTCTGACAGCAGCAATTCAGAGCGTTCGTTTACTATAAGAGAGATTTGAAAATCTTTGTTTTTTGCTTTGAAACTCATGTGGCAGAGTTGAGTTTGGAGAGTGCACTAAAAGACAGAAAAAAGACAAGGCCAATTCAAGGCTCTGGAGAGCCCTGGGCAAAAAATATATATAATACTTCCCCCCCCCTTCCTTCTCCCTCCCTCTCCTTTACCTCCTATCTAAATAGGTCACATGACATGAACAATATAGGGGGGGGGGATACCCACAGGTCTGGCTCCAAGAATTAATTAATACTGGCAGGTAAGATCTCCTCTTTGACCGAACTCCGGGAGGCAGTGGAAGACAGGAGGGCCTGGCGGGCTCTGGTCCATGGGGTCACAAAGAGTCGGACACGACTTAACGACTAAACAACAACAACATCTCCTCTGATAGGAGAATTTTACAAACTCACCATTTTAATGTATAAAATTGGTATATTGTGCCAATGAGCAGTAAATGCATAAACTTTGCACATCATGCCGGTGCCCTCTGGGCCTCCCCTGTGCCATCTTAGCCCCCAAACAGTATATCTGTACCATTTCAACAGTCTCTCTCTCTGCCGTCTTTGCCCCTAAAACAGCTTCTCAAGGCTGTGCCTGTCACTGTCAGCCCCACCAGGCTTGGGTCCTCAACGATGCAGGCGGTGGGAGAAAAGGCTGTGCCCCGCCAGGGCTCCAACAGTCAGGTCACGCATCATGGTCCTGTCACGTGACCTCAAAGGCCCATAAGACTTCAAAGGCCCAGTGAAGCAGCAGGCGGTGCAGCACCATCATGGAGGGCAAATATATATTTAAATCCTCCTCTTCATGGTGGCCCCTACAGACAGTGGGCCCTGGGCAGACGCCCACGTTGCCCTCTGACTAAAGCAGCCCTGACAAAAGATATACTTTTTACAAAAGATATACAGTGGTACCTCGGTTTACGAATTTAATGCATTCTCCGGGACGTTTCGTAATGCGAAAAATTCGCAAACCGAAACCCGGTTTCCCATAGGAATGCATGCACGGGGGCGGCTCTATAAACCTCCCAGGCGCAATGCAAACTTGCTTCATATTGTGGAAAAAAATTCGTAAACCGAGGCATTATTTTCAATGGATTTTCATTCGTAAACCGAAAAATACGTTAACCAAGGCATTCGTAAACCGAGGTACCACTGTTCTTGCTTATGAAAATTATTTACAAACATAAGTGGATAATACAGTTCTATCATTAGAACTAGGATATTCAATGTGGTGTTGTGAATAGAGTGATGGACTCAGGAGGCCTGGATTGGAACTGGTAAAACCACTCTTTAAATATCTCACTTACCTTGAAAGCCCTTTTAGGGTCTCTATACGTTGGTTCTGATTTGACGACACATAACAACATTCTTAGAAATAGATTACAGCCTCCATTGAATCCATGGGACTTTCCCAAGCTTTGATTTATCAGAATCCCAGTAATTCAGTGGGTTTACTCTGATTGAGAATAATGATTCGATTTATCCCTAAATCAAGTCTGTTTATAAGAATTGGTAGTATTACTTTGGAGGAGGGAATACATCGGGGGAATAAATATTGCTTTTTAGTGGTGGTTCCAAGTAGGGGTGGATACACATGGCCCTCCTTATGCTGTTCAGACTGCAACTCCCATCAACCTTAGTAACTACAGCCAATCATAAGGAGTGATGGGAAGTGTAGTTAAGTAGAAACTGAAAGGACACATTTCCCCTCACTCCAGTTGAAAGCTTAACACACACTTTTGTGGAATGTTTTTAAAACAATATACATCAAACCCATTCAGTTTAACAATGAGAGAGGCTCATAAAGTACACACATTTTTTTTCAACAATTCAGCTGCATTTTTTACTGTTTTATTTGCCTCCTTCACTGTTACACACACATATTTTGTGTGTGTTCGTAATCTAACCAGAATGGGTACAGTCAACTAGAAGATGAGACACTGGATGGAACTTCAAGGTTCCTTATCCATCCATTTGTATTTGTGTGTGTTTGCGTGCCTGTGTGTACACAGACACCCAAATAGAAATTGATGGATAAGGAATCTTGAAGGTCCATCCTATTTGACTGTACCTGTTCTGGTTAAATTTCACTTCAATGTAATTAATTAATGAAAGTGCCCAGGAACAGAGTCTTATATCAATAGTTTTGTCCTGTGAACACAGTACAAAGCCTTTTGATGTATTAGTACTAAACATGTAATTAGCCCTCATAACAGCAAACTTACTTGATCTTCAGTTGACACAGGGTAATCCTTTAAACTGTCTGGATTCTCTCTGGCCTGTTCTTTTAGAATCTTCTCTTATTCCAGAATGTTCCATTGTCTGTCTTAGACTGCCAACAGAGAAGGGCTGACCCAAGACCTTTTGCCACCTAAAGCAATGCAAGAGTTAGTGCTCTCTGCATCCATGTTAATCCCAATGGGTAGTTGCTAAAACCAACTGAGGGTGCGGTTACACCTCAAAATACTCCTGGTGTTTACCTGCACAGGGAGATTAAGTCTGTATATTATTCATCTCCAGCTCTGTGGAATGACAGGGTTTCTTTTGACACCAGGTGGCACTCAAATCAGCTACATTTTCATTGCTGCTCTTTACTGGATCTTGCAGGATCAGAGAAAAGCAGACAGGCTATTGCCGACACAGAATGTAGAATACGCTCAACACATTACTGGAGTTCAGGTGGAAAGGGAGGAGGAAATGGAACATATCAATTTCCCTAAAACTTGTAATAATCCATTTAATAATCATCATGTTCACTTTAAAATCACCCAGTTTGCCAATGTGCACTGGCTAGAGACACACAAAAGCTTGTGAAAAATAAAGACTAGTTAGTCTTAAATGTGCCCGGTTTTCTCTTGTGCTCTAATAGACAAACCCAGGTGTTAACCTAGATTACTTAAAGCTGGAAGGGGGCATTTATAAGATCAATGCAAGTCACTTGAGGAAATCACAGGAACAGAGTATTGGTTGCAGCGATTATTGATGGGGTACGAAATGTAGTTGTCATGAATAAGTATCTGTGTTTATCAGTTTTTAACAATGCTTTAGTGAAATTGCGAATAGAAGCTGTACTAATGTATTACAAGTGTGTCCAAATTAATTTGGAATAATCTGAATACTCTCGTTTTCTCCAGCTCTTTGCTCTCTCTAAAATGAAACCCCCTTAGAAGCATGCTGTAACAGTGTTCTCATCTGCACCACTTACCAACTGATAATATTCAGCATCATTTGCTAAGCGGTGCAAATCAAATGGTAGTTAAAAGCACCTGGACTTCTGTGGAAGTCAGATCCCCCCCCCCCTACTCTCAATTTAAGTGGCAGAGAAATAACAGCAAGTACCTGGAGACGTGATTGGCCCCCTCTATTAGGGGCATTAAGGCAGCTGCTCAGGGAACCGGTCTTAAGTGTTAGTATTCTATATTGCTATCATTACTGTATTTTTGCTGCTTGAGACAGGAAATATGTAAGGCATTTGCTTCCTATGCCAGAATAATATATTATTTTTAAGGTACTATGCACTTTAACTATCTGCATCTCTCCTTTAAGTGGCAAAACATATTTGGCTAACCTTGCAGACATAGGAAAAAACAGGGATAAAATAATAATAATTCTAGATCTGCAGAGCTGGAAGGGACCCTATGGATCATTAAGTTCAGCCTCTGTCACGGAAGCACAGTGGAGAATCGAACTTCCAACATCTGGAGATACCTAAACCACTGATAGATAGATAGATAGATAGATAGATAGATAGATAGATAGATAGATAGATAGATAGATAGATAGATAGATAGATAGATAGATGATACACATTACTTCTCTTTGTTCTACTACTATTCTTCACCCCCTGCACAGATTCCAAAGCAAAACTGCCAGAAAAATCCACCTGCTTTGCAGACATACACAAGGTCCCCAGCATCTCCCTGAGTGTAAAGGAAGGAGAGAATCCTGCCTGAAAACCCTGGAGAGGTGCTGCCATTGGAGCTCAGAATAATTGGGCTAACTTTATTAAGAGATCCGTGTCTGGGGAAACGGCCTTTTGAAGCGCAGCTCCTGAAATCTCTGAGCCAGAATAGCAGAGAAATGTTATAGTCCAAAAAAAAACAGTTTTCCAGCTTTGAGCTGCACCTCAGCGTAAGGCATCCACATGTGCTTCTCAAACCCACCCAGGATCTTTCTCCAGAACTTGGAGGAAAGCCACCTTTTTGGTTTACAGGTCCCAAAATTCCAACTTAACATGGCTAGGGGCCACAATGACTGGGGAATTCTAGGTGTTGTGGTCCAAAAAAGTAACTTTTTCAAGCCTTTGGATAATGCTCTGCCTTTACTCGGCACCTGCTCCTCTCTCTCTCTTTTTCAGAGGAGAATAACCTCTAATGGCTCCAATTAGGGAAGGGATCTGCAAGAGATAAAGACAGAAAGCTGGTTGTTTCTACCTAGCCCCCTGAAATCTCTGTGCTGGTATGTCTCATCTCCGTTCCAAGCCCCAGTCTCAAGGAAACCGGCCTTACATCTCGCTCGTGGCCTTGTTTTTCTCTTGTTGTTATACATCAGGTTGCCTCCAACTCCTGGCGATCCTATGAATGAGTGATCTCCAAAAGGTCCTGTCCTCAACCACCCTGCTCAACTCTTGGAGACTCAAGCCTTTCGGGAGTTAGTCCATCTCATGTTGGGTTTTCCTCTTCTCCTGCTGCCTTCCACCTTTCCCAGCATGATGGTCTTTTCTAGAGAATCCTGCCTTCTCATGAGGTGTAGGACAGCTTCAGTTTCAACATTTTTGCCTCCAGAGATAATTCAGGTTTGATTTGGTCTAGGACCCCCTTGTTTGTCTTTCTGGCTGTCCAAGATAAGCACTAAGCATTCCTCCAGCACCAGATTTTAAACAAATCATTTTTTATTTTTTTTAACTGTTTTGCTCTGCTTCCCTACATACAACCCTCCTGGGGCTGCATCTGTCCTGAGGTTCCACGTAAGGTCCTTTTTCTCAGAGTTTAGAAAAGTGACTGAGTTTTGTTGTTGTTGTTGTTTGGCTTGTTTGGAAAACGCTTCCTAGCGTTATACAGCAATTTTGCAGAAAACAAGGTTATATTTCAAAAGCCACATGTAGCCTTTTCTGACGAAGGAAGCAATGTTTTCTAATTATTTTGAAATGTTACTCTTTAAAAGCATTTTTACAGCTCCTTTGACAGAATTTTTTCATGATTTTTTTGCCATTTTCTTATCTGGCCTAAGTAGCTAGGAAAGGATTGTTTGCTTTATCTGTTGCATTTTTTTGTTTTGTTTATGATATGAAAATGGGCTTCTAAGAGAAAAGCAGAGGCTAAAACCCAGCAGTAAGTTGCATCTAGAATAGCCTCACTGAATGAATGGGGGTTTGGTATGCCAACTCCTCTTTAATTTTATTGCTTCGGTGGACCTGCTCAAGTTGCAACCAACTACTGGATTTCAACCAGACGCTATTTCCTTGAGTTTTTCTTGCCTGTCCATCAGACGATGTAGTGTGGGACTCAGTTACCTAAATAGTCTTGGTGTATTTTCTCTTCTTGTCTACTCTAGATTTGCATGTAGATTGGTATTATTCCTTCCTCTGGGAGTATTTCATACTCCTTCCTCTTCTTAATTAGAAAAAGCAGACTCAGGTGGCTTCTCCATAACCTGCTCGAAGGGTTTCTGTAACTGAGGTTAGATCTCTTTCTCCTCCACTAAACAGATTTCCTGACACAAAGAATGTACTTTTTCCTCTTTTAACCTAATTATGCATTTCCAGAGTAGTTACTCCAACAATAACCACAAGCTGCTGCATCCCACTAGCATAAATGTGATGTATTCATACAATCGGGGCCAATTCAGTAATAAAATCTCCAGTCTTCCAAAACACAAGCTTTAATCATCCCAGAGTTTGGAATGTTGGATTAGAAATTAAATTTGTTAATGGCAAATGTTAGAAATAGGGAGATTAATTATTGTTCTTAATTGTAGGGAGTGAAAGTGTTTAATTCTGTATAGTAGCATTGATTAACTCATTGATTAAGTGGTAAGTTCTAAAATAAACAACAACATTTACGAAGTGTGACATGTGAATTGTTGCATTTGTTGACCCTTGGTGGTATGCTCGTTTTGAGCTCATTCAAACATGTACTTTTTCTCATGTTAAAGTGGTTTTTCTTCTCTATTTGGGCCACAAATTGAATAACATAATTGTTGCATGTTGCGAATGGGGTCCAACACTTCTGGAAATGTCACGTTGAGGGAGACTGTTGTTCTCTCCTAAGACATGAGATCTCTTTTTATAACATGTTCAACTGCATTCTGTCACTGATGTTTATCGCTCTTCTCTTCATTCCATCCTGTCCCATCAATTGGCTGTATCTTTTTCTGCTACAAAGCATCACCTGCACTGATTTAGAAGCAGGAGCTGTATTTTTAAAAAAATTAAAAATACAACAGGTACATTGCAACCCGTTTCTTTAAAATCTCTTGGATTCTAAGGCAAATGACTTAAAACTCAATCTACCATCTCTGCACTTTTAGATTTGCATGTTGCCCTTACACTGATTGAGCACCTTCCTTATCACATAAGCTGGTATCTTCTCCCTACCCCACGTCTCTGTTGCACAGCTCCATGTTCTAAAAACTGAGCTGGCATTCTAAATACATGAACTAACCTAGTAGTTTAGGTCTCTGGCGGTGGAGCCAACGGTTGGGAGTTTGATTCCTCACTGTGCCTCCTTGACAAGAACTGGATTCAGTGATCCATAGGGTCCCTTCCAGCTCTGCAGTTCTAAGATGATGATGATGAACAAAAATGAGCAAAGATTACTTTGGCTATTTGCACCTGAGAAAGAACCTGATGGCAAAATGAATACTTAATTATGTTCTAAAGTGGAGATGCACTCCGCCTGTGTTAAGCTAGTGCCTTCCTTACACCATTTCCCCCCCCCTTTTTATCCCTGTCCATCCTCTGCTTCTAAAAAAACTGAGACAGCTGGATTTGCAATGGAGTAAAGCAGTGGTCCCCAACCTTGGGCCTCCAGATGTTCTTGGACTACAACTCCCAGAAGCCTTCACCACTACCTATGCTGGCCAGAATTTCTGGGAGTTGAAGTCCAAGAACATCTGGAGGCCCAAGGTTGGGGACCACTGGAGTAAAGGGCTTCCTGGAAATGTAGGCCACTATCTTAAACCTCCTTCCTACGACTCACTTCTGAGTAGACACATATATCGTCACGCTGTATTTTCAGAAGTTGTTTTAAAAACGGAAGTAATAAGCAGAACTAGGGTATAAGTTGCTTCCAAAGTCACTATATAGACATGGTATTTAGAAGAATTAATTAAGGGGCAGCATCTTATGCTATAGTAAGCAGATAGAAAGGATTTTAATATTTTAAAATAAAAATATAATATTAACAGGAGTATTCAGGGGAAAGGAAGGAAATATTTCTCAATATATGGCAATGAAGTTCCAAGAAACAAGAACAGTCTGCAGCAGGACTGTCTCAGATATATAGCATGCAAACAAATATAAACAAGATTCACCAGTTTTTAACTACCACAGCCTTTCAATCCCAAATGCGGGATTAGAACGAGTCAACCTGCAGCCCTCTTGCACCCTTTTAATTAGAAACCAGAGGAAGCAGCGTATTATCAAATAAATATTAACAATGGGGAAACTGGCCAGCAAGTTGATTTTTAGACAGCGGGCATAGCAATGTTTAATTAGAGTGATGAAATTCCTAAACGAGACAAAATGGTTAAATTACTGATGTTGTGACACATTATAGGAAAAAAAAGGAACAAGTGTAATGCAACGAATTGAAATCAACACATCACTTCCAAGCTATAGGTCATCCTCAGAATTAATGCTTAAGACTGAGGTAGTTCAAGGACACAAAACATGTGGACCTCCAGCTGTCAGTGAACTGCAGCTCCCATCAGCCTTAGTCAGAAAAATGGTGGGGAACCATGAGAGTTGTAGTCCAGCCAATCGGGAAGGCCAGCCCCTTGGATGTCGTGGTTCCCATGAATTATGTAGGTCCTCTTTGAGTCATTCAGGAAGGGAAGTCCCTATTATTCTTCCCCATTTTGCAGGCAGGGCTGGATTAGGGAGAGAGAGAAAAAGAGTGGCTGGCCTAAGGCTGCCTTGCGACTCAATGGCCACGTTTGATTCTTGATTCGTTTAGGACAGTGGTCCCCAACCTTGGGCCTCCAGATGTTCTTGGACTACAACTCCCAGAAGCCTTCACCACTACCTATGCTGGCCAGAATTTCTGGGAGTTGAAGTCCAAGAACATCTGGAGGCCCAAGGTTGGGGACCACTGGTTTAGGAGACTCATCCTGAGTCTCTTATTTTTATCCTGAGCAGAGAAGGCCAAAGCCTCTACAACTCGGGTGTCTGTCTTGAAAGCCATGAAAAGGAAGTTCCTTGAATCTCTGTTATAATTTCACCTCTGGCCAGGGACAGGAAAGTATCAAAGGCTAAACTTTGCCTTTCTACATGGCATCTGGTTCACCCTCAAGAGCTGGAGCAATATCAAGAACTCTTCTCGTTTCTTACTAACCATGGGTGTCATTGAAAATGTCTAGTTAGAATTCATCTTTTCGAGTTCCAGGAAAGCCTGGAGGAGGTTCACGTTGAGAACAGAACCTGGTGTAAGTTGCCTCTTTGTTCATAGATTGTAGTTTTAAATATCGTCTTCTAACCACGTTAACCACCTTTGTATACTCATTGTTTTCAACTTTAAATATTGTCTTTCATTGCTGTAAGCAATTTTTCAAGGAGAAAGGTGGGTTACAAATATTTTAAACAAATAAATGTAATACATTTAATGATTTCTCATACTCCTAGGTCGGGTTGTGAGTCAGAACAACTGGTGCTCAGTCAACTTGGCTAGGCATGATAAGAGGGAGGGGGAGTCTCTCTCTTTGTCCTCCTCCTCCGTCCCCCCCACCCCCAGTCAGTCAGTCAGCAAGTTCTTCATCAAGAGTCTTTCTTCTAGCATTTGTTTTGGACTGACTTTGCAGCTGACAGGTGGCTTTTTCCTTAATTTCCATTTAAATCAAGATTTTTACAGGTTCCCCCCCCCCCCTCCAAGCCATCTGACAGATCCCGCTTATGCCAAATAGCATCACCTACTTGAGGAGCAGGGTGGGGGGATGGGGTGGGGGACTGACGGACCTGAAACACCATCAAACTTAAGGCACCTCTTTGTGCTCCAGCAGGCTTTGTAAGATGGAACTCTTCCAAAAGTTACCCAAGACCTCCCTGTCACCTGAGATGCCACTAATTCACCCAGAGCTTGAATGTTGTTTAAGTAATTCATTAGAGGGGATGACCTCCATCACCAGAATTTAATTGGCAGTCACAACCAGAGTAGATCCATTGGATTAAAATGATTTACGTAAGTATCGGTTCACCCTTTAGCCAGTGATTCAATGGGGCTATAGTAGTTGAGAGTTGCTGGTGGATTTAAGCCTGTGATTATGTGATACAGGACTGCCTCAAGACACAAAAAAATGACTTTTAAGAAGGATCATGCCAATGCCCACTCAAGAAGGGCTTCAGGATGTCATTAGGATCCTTCTTGTTCCAGGGAATTTTCCAAAATCTGCCTGAGGAAAAGGATATTGTGCTCCCTTCCATTCTCAAATCTGAAAAATGGTAGTTTGTGATGGTCCATGGTTGGCCACAAACCTCCTAGAAAAACGAACCGCAAACCAGTCCAGTTTTCGGTTCATGCCCCCGGGGGGGGGGGCACTACCTTCTCCTGCTCTGCTGCCACTGCCACTGGTGGGCACATGCGCAGAGACAGTCGTCTCAGCTCCTGGAAGGGAAGCCAGGCTGATATCTCTGAAGATGGCAGCGGCAAAGGAGAACGTGTAGGTGGCAGGACTAGGCAGGGAGGCAGTGGGGGGCAGTGGGAAGGGGGCACGCAGGCATCAGTTGTGCCCAAGCAAAACGAAGCGCCAAGCAGAAAAAGCTCAGTGTTTCATTTTGGCAAAACGGGTTGTACAAACCAAATTATTTTTATTTTGGGATGTTGATTTTATTTTAATTGTTTTGTTATATATGATGTACGCCGCCCAGAGTAGTCGAAATGACTAGATGGGCGGGATAGAAATATAATAAATAAATAAAATAAATCACGAACCAGCCCAGTAAGTGATTTTTTTCTGGTTTGTATTTCAATTCGCGCCCATCTCGACACGCAGCTCTTTCCTCCAATGGGTTCCTGCTGCCTCGGTACAGCTTCTGCCAAAGGCAGCTGCTTCACTTTGCCTAATTATAGGGCCGGCCCTGGAATACACAAGGTATCTGGGGACAGAAATTCCAGAGATCAGGGCAGGGAATCAAAACAGCACCCTGGCTTCTTAAAAGGGGGTGAAACAGAGCAGAGCTGTCAGCACTGCAGCAGTAAGACATCAAGAGTGTCTCCACAAGACACAGCACCAGAAAAAAAAAATATATTTCCCTTCCACCCACCTACCCACCCACCGACCCCAAACTGTGCACAGCAACTTGACTGTAATTGGAGTATGTTTTAGTCATTACAGTTACTCTGTAATTATCACCTTCTGATTTTATTCTTTGTTAAAAGTTTGCCGGAAGGAGAAACTGAAAAAGGCAGTTTGACACTGTTGAGGAACGGAAGATGCCCATCACAGAAGAACAGGTTGAGACAGACAAATAATCTGCCATTTTCTGCTTTGCCTTAGAGCAGAAGTGCCTTGTGGAGTATATGCCTATTTAAAGCACTGTGGGTTTGTTTTGCTTTTTTTTTTTCCAAAAGAAGTCATCAGTGTCACATTTTACAATGAAATGATGGCAGCTGCCTCCCCACCCCACCCCACATCTTCTCCCTCTTCAGCTGTCACTCTGAAGCTTATCAGACAGGATCAGAATATGCAAAGATGCTAATTAAAGTGAAGGTAGGAAAAGCCAGGTAAAAAGCTATTGTTATTGAAATGAGGCAGCCCTGATGCCTGGGGCTCATTAGCACAGCAGCCCTAATGAAGCAGGCTTAGGAAAGACCTGAGTCTGGAAGGTGAACTGGTAAACTCAGAGTCAGACTAGACAGCATGTTTATGTGATTCGGCACACTCATGTTTCCCCTGGACTCCTCTTTGCATTACTTTGCATGACAAGAGGTGGAGTATAGCCATTGATATGGAAGGCTCTAAAAAGGGATTAGCAAATCCACTGAGGATAAGGCGCTGACATAGGTGTCTAGCTGAAATTAAGGGCCAGTCAACACTTCCCTGGGTGGAACAACACTATATAGGGACAGGGTTACAACCTGTAGTTCCATTGTTGCTGAGATGTCCATAGTTTTTTTAAAAAAAGATTAAAAATCCCTGTTTCATTTATACATTCATAGTCCTATCTTCTATCACCCTGGCCTGTTTTAAACACACTGCTTTAACATGGCATGAATACTGGGCCAGGAGTGTTCTAGGCAGATTTTGAGCATCACAGATACACAAGCTCAGTGGCACAGCTTGAACAAGAGGATGGTGATGGTGATTGTTGATTTTACTACCACTCCAAAAATGCTCCAGACACCATGGCCAGAAAACGGAGAATTTCCTAGGACAAGAGTTCAGAGTGTTGTGGCCCAGGAAAACAATTTTTTTCCCCTAGCTCCATCTTCATGACAGAGTCCTTGCTGAAGTCAAACAAAAATGCAGAACGCCTGGGGGGAAATCCTCTGTTTGAGACCTTAGAGCAATGATTCTCAACCTTGGGTAACCCAGGTGTTCTTGGACTACAGTTCCCAGAAGCCTTCACCACCAGCTGTGCTGGTCAGAGTTTCTGGGAGTTACAGTCCAAGAACACCTGGGTTACCCAAGGTTGGGAACCACTGCCATACAGGGATGGCTGCCAGACGGTGTAGACAACAATGGGCCTCATGGACCAAAATCAGGACCTGCTACAAGGCAGCTTTTGATGTTTTTGCATACCTGAAAATGGAATGCCAGTTCCTTTGGGCAGGCTACACAACGGTAGGGTTTATGACATTAGTATATTGTGGTTCGTGGTGCAATTTAAACTCTGGACCCCATTTTCCCTTCAGTGAACCTCACAGCTCAGTGTGCATCTTTATCAAAGCTTGGAAAAGTCACTTTTTTGGAATATATGCTCTCAGGAGGGACACGTTGGTTGAAGAATTCTGGGAGGTTCAGCCAAAAAAGTAACTTCCTCAAGCTGTGATTTATATCTGTCTTTATACATTCACAGACACGCAGAATAGGCTAATTTCAACACTTCAGAAATGATACAGATGTATGTTGCCTATGTGTTTGTCTTTAGAAAATCAAAGCAGTTACTTAACAGTCTGAAACTCAGGAATGCTTGAACTAATTGTCCCCCACAAAAATATACATATATACAATCACACCACTAATAATAAGTGTGTGCCATCAAGTCAATTCTGACTTACAGCAACCCTTTTCAGGGCTTTCTAGGTAGAGAATACTCAGAAGTGGTTTCCCCTTCCATTCTTCTGGGGGCATCCCTGGGACTGTGCAGCTTGCCCAAGGCCACCCAGGCTGGCTCTTCTCTCAGGAGCCACAGTGGGGAATTAAATTCTCAACCTTTTGCTCTGCAGCCAGAACAAATACCTATACACATGTGTATATACGGCTACAGATGTATACAGAAACAACCATGCACACAGATACACATGTCGTGTTTCAATCCCTTTATTTGATGGTGGCAAATCTATGTACAGAGTTTTGCCTTTTCTTCCTCTATGCTAGTGTAGTGGTACAAAAACCCAGTCCGTTGCTTCTCTTTCTTAAGGAAAGGAGACTTGAAAGGGTTTATCTCCATAAGAAATTTCATTTGTAGATTATTCAGTTGACGGCTTATCTTTCAGAAATTGCACCTCATTTGTGAGCTATTCAGGTCTGAAATCTTTGGGTTTTTCATATCCTTTGATTCATATTTTATTCAGGTTTATTGAAAAACATTTGTTCTTTTTATCTCTCCCCATTTTTCTTTCACTGCTGTTCTGTCTTCTCCCGAACTGCTGAAATCCTTTGGTAAGAGCCTAAACCAGAACTTAGAAAAATTCCATTTTTTTAAAAACACAAATCCTAGAATCTCCCAGCCTACATATATATATATAATGAAACATTTAGTCGATGGTAACAAGTTTAACTTACTTATTTGGCTCCGACTTGACAGCACATAACATGAAAGCTTCTCCAGTTTGAGGCCACAGGGGTAAAATAGTCCACATAATTCAAAAGTATACACTTGATCTCTGCTTAGTATTCTAAGTGTGTCGAATCACTGCAGTCTACATGTGTAGGAAACAGGAGTAATTGGCTTCAACTTGGCTCAAAAGAGCATGGGGGTTGAGAGGAGAGAGGAGAAAAGCTCAGATACATGACTCCTTCAAACAGGGATTCTTTTCCAAAATCCTAGTAAGCACCATTACTAGGTAGGAAAAACAAGAGACAATTGGATGCTCGATGCAACTTCAAAACAACGATCGCATGTGAAGCAACCGGCACTGCTCACTGCAACCCTTCTTAGGTTTAACCATGAATTTCATGTCTCTCTGCACATCCTATATATGTATGCAAACCATATTTAAACCTTTGCTCTTGGGCAAACTAACTAAAGCAACAACAGTAAAAAAATAAATAAATGCAACTCAGAATATAAAGAGCAATAAAATTGTTTTCCCTTAAGCACTGCATACCTCTGTTTCTTCCATGTAATGGGTAGATTGCATCCTATTAAGGCCAACAATGCCAGTGAACATGATATTGTTAGGAAGTGGGTCACAATAGACAGCTTAAAAACAGCAGTCCTTCCAAAGAAAAAGTCAATGTTGAAGCTTACCGTTCTCTCACCTCTCTCGACCATCAGTTCTGTATCCACTAAGGAAATTATTTTTTTTTAATCTCTTGGACTACAAATCCCATAATCCTCCATTCTGTGGCACACTTGGAAGGAAGTCCGTAACTGGAAGGGTTTTGACGCTGACCTGGGTCTAGTTATCTGTTCAAAAAGAAAGCTCCCCACTAGCACCAGGAGAGAACCGGGATGCTAGGGTGGAGCTGTGCCCCATGTAGATGTCTCTCTGTCAGGTAGCACTCCCAGAATGGAGAATGATGTGATTTGTAATCCAAGACATCAAACCATTCCATACACTGTATCCCAGCAGCACAGGAAGCTTCTACTCAAGTCGGAAGCAACTGTTGATGTAGTTCAGAAGTGTCACCCTCCAGATGTTGTTGGACTTCAACTCCCACAGTTCCTCACCATTGGCTATGCGGGCTAAAACTGGTAGGATTTGTGGTTCAACACCCTCTGTAGGGCCACCATTGCCAGTCTCCGATCGATGCTTAAGAGAAGCCCAGACAAATCTTTTTTTTTAACCCTCTGACAACTACAGAGCCCGAAACCTCCTGTATGCAAAGCATCTTTTTCTTCTGCAAAAGGTTTCTCCCTTTAAAATTCAAGTGACATTATCACAGAAAAGACAGGGGCAGTAAGAATCAAAAGGCAGGTATCAGCATGCTGGGGAGTGGGTTTCAAAAATAGACAGATTTCTTTTAAAAACCTGAAAGGGAAAACAAACAAGCATAATGCCCACAAGTCCAAAAGAGGAAATATTTTACTCCACAGCCATGAAATGTTGAGTATAAACATGAAAACTGGAAAGAGAACATGAGGACTTGAGGTAGCATGGAATGGATCGGAGTGTCCTTCATGCATAACACCGAACAGAAACACTCCTCTTTGGTCACAAAGGATACACTGCAACATTTTGTTGCCGATCCCAGCTGGAAAATTTAAAAGGACCAGACATTTCCATGTCTGGTTCTTAACTGAACCGTTTCTGATTCCCAGCCAAAAACTTTATAGCGTGTTACCAGAAATCTATGAGTTGTAGGGGAAAAGTAAATATACATTACGTGATAAGTTGAAAAGATGATTTATCAGTCCCTCCAATAAGACTCGAAGCAGTGGTAAGTGCTTGTCATTTCTCCCACGGCTAAAACTGGTCGGATTCAGGCAGGTGGACTACACTCTGCTCCTTTTCAAGTGATCTAGCAGAGCCCCACCAATATATTTTCCCTGACAAGTGTGCAGAGGCAAGGAAAAACATAAGAGGGACATTTGTATCTAAAACCAAACAATTAAGGTAGAAATTCAAAGTTGGAAGAGAACTGGAATACCCACGAGGGGGAATAAGGTCTCTGCCACGTTCCCCATGTCCTATGTTCGTTGCCCTCCGCCCAGATCAACCTTGCCACCATATGAAAGTAACTTTCTTTATTTGGTGCGAAGTGGACTTTACATTAAATCATGCAATGAAACTGGCACTCACTACTAGCAGTGTGGACCAGATTTAAAGCCATACACTAGAGAAGAAAAAACAGGAGCTACATCCACTTATTTATCGCAGTGGCATTAGACCCCACCACCACCAACTGAATGGGATATGCATTAGTTTTGTCTTACCCAGTACCTTTCTTTCCACAGGTCTATTCTAGCTGGAACTAACGACTTAATTTAGCTATCTGTGTCCTCTCCTCCTACATCCACAAAGACTCAGATGACTGTCTGCAAACTTATCAATCAGATGCATACAAACGCTTTTCCAGGCAGAGGCTGATCATTTCTTACAAAAACTTTATTCTCTGCCCACCCGTCTCCTTTGCACACATTTCACAGAGTTTTGACTAGATGCAGAGGAAATGCACCCTCGTTCTCTCCCTACCAAAACCACCACTTGCTCTCTGCACAGCCACCCATAGTCTTTTATTTAGTCCTTAAGGGCAAAGGGACTGGTCTTCTCAAGTGAGAGCTCCATCTCATACTCCACATTCACAATAGCTGACAAAACAGCAGCATCGTTGGACTGGGAGTCTTTGTCAAACACAAGAGTGTTGTCTTCCCCTTGGAAGGCAGCGGCATGGGGGAGAAGGTGCGGGTAGCTCAGAGTCACCAGCTCCTTCTGGCAAGTGGTGTCGTGATGGTACGAAACCAGCTCGTTGCTGAAATTCACCGTCTCCACGGCATTGCTAGGGCAGAAGCGTCCACAGCCCACGATGGAGGCAAAGGCCTTTCGGAAGTCAGCATTGAAGGCATAGATGATGGGGTTGAGGGAGGAGTTGGCCCAGCCAAACCAAACAAAGACGTCGAAGACAGTGTCACTGACACAGGGAAGTCCTCCAAGCATCTGCAAACCGTGGTCACAGAAAGGTACCATGCAGTTGAGCACAAAGAAAGGGAGCCAGCAAAAGACAAAGACACCCATGATGACAGACAGCGTCTTGAGGACCTTGGTTTCTTTTTTGAAGGAGTTCTTCAAGGAGATGTCATGGGGACACTCCTCGCTTTGGCAGCTCTGGGCATGCTCCACGGCCCTCTCTAAAGAGGAGATCCTCCGTATCTGCCGCTGAGCAATGCGGAAGATCCTGGTGTATGTCACAATCATGATAGCAACAGGAATGTAGAAGCTGATGAGAGAGGAGGAAATAGCATAAGTCCTATTGAGGCTGGAATCACAGCTTTCCTCTGGAATCCAGGTGACATTGGACTCTGCCTCACGGGCAGGAACCGCCTCGCTAGCTTTATGCCATCGCAGCTGGACAGGTATGAATGAGATCAAGATGGAGAGCATCCAAGCCACCCCAATCATCACAAAAGCCATCTGCTGGGTCATCTTCCGCTCATAGATGAAGGGGCTGGAGATGGCCCAGTAGCGGTCCATGCTGATGATGCAGAGGTTCAGGATAGAAGCCGTGGAGCACATGATATCAAAAGCCACCCAAATGTCACAGAAGTGGCCAAAGGGCCAGAAGCCAACCACTTCGGCGACTGCTTTCCAAGGCATCACAAGCACAGCCACAAAGAGGTCGGAGACGGCGAGAGAGATGACGAAGAAGTTGGTGACCTTTGAGCGCAGGTGCCTGAATTTGATCACCGCCACGCACACAAGGGTGTTGCCCAGCAAGGTGGAGAGGATGAGGAGCAGCAACAGAGAGGCCATCACCACTCGCAGGAGCAGCCCTGAAGTGTCCTCCTCCACTTGGTTTTCTCCCATGAGGGTATCATTAGCCAGGGCGGATTCACCACCTTCTCCTTCTTCTTGTCCACCTTCTCCTGCTCGCAGGTGGAGCTCATCCATGTCTTCCTGCGGTCTTCAAGTCCTCAGGGAGCTTCCGTTCTGCTACATCTCCACCAGCCCACAAACGGCCGTGCTCCTCTCCTTCTTCACTTGCATCTCAGAAGCAAGTGCGGTTGGCTCCTGAAGCTCAAAGATCTCAGCTGGCTCTCCAGCTCATAGCAGCAACCCTCAGCCTTTCATTCCCTTCCAAAATCCCTATCAGCCGTCTGACATTTCCTCCACCATCACCTCCCACTTCCAACACTTGGTTTCTCAGGCTGCCACTCAGTCACATCTCACCAGTCCTCACCTTCTCCACTTTTCTTCTTCTTTTTGCTGAGAGGATTCTTAACAGAAGCCCTCCTTTCCTCCCTTCTCTTTTCCAGGAGCTTGGCAGCAATTGTGTCTCGCTGCAGAATCCTAGTCCTTTTTGTGGTGTAGGATGGGGTGGGTTGCTATGGAGTGAACAGAGGACCTGGGTTTTCTCCTCCACTGTTGCTGCTGGATGATCGTTCTGCATTTCAGCTCACTTCTGCTGGTGCTGCTGTTTTGTGCTCCCCGCTGGTGCCAAATTGCCAAGACTTGTGCTCAGGTGAGAGTCCTTTGTTATCTCTGTGTGTTTCTTTGCTGTGGTCAGAACCTCCTTCAGAAGGTCTAATGAGGAAAAGTAGAGCAAAGAGCAAGAGAAGGAGTAGTTGGTGGCAGTTAGACCATTCAGAATTTCATTTCTTAGGAAGCAGGATGGAAACCATTTATTGCAGTAAATTGAAAGTAAATTCAACATGATCGTAAGCACTGGATTCTGTTTAGTTCACTGCTTAATCTACAGGGAGGCTGACTACCCTAGAAACACGGCTTGTTTATACCGAGTCAGACCCTTGGTCTGTCTTGCCAAGGTTTAGTTGACACTGACTAAGAGCAGCTGGCTGGGTCTTTAGGTCAGATTTTTTCCTAGCCCTACTTGGAGATACTAAGAATTGAATTTGGGACCTTCCGCATGCTCAGCGTGTGCTGTACCAGTGAGCTATGGCTTTCTGTTTCCTGGCATGCTTCTTTCTATTCAGGGCTAAAAGGAAGGAGACTGGGTGAGTCCCCCTACTTTTCTCTGCTCTGCCACTCTCACGCTGAGC
The DNA here is from genome assembly GCA_037013535.1 of Intellagama lesueurii. NCBI lineage: Eukaryota > Metazoa > Chordata > Lepidosauria > Squamata > Agamidae > Intellagama > Intellagama lesueurii. The sequence goes on along the minus strand of JBAJHW010000007.1, from coordinate 20,333,030 downwards.
AACGATTTCCATTTTCAGTGTTCTGCATGGGGTCCATTCACTTGGGCATATTCCTTTAAGGGGACCCTTAAGACACTTTACATATATAAGAGACAGAAGGCAATGACATAGGGGGGGTATGCCAAGCTTCAAAAAAGCACACCATTTTACTTTTTGGACTGTGCAAAAAACAGATAAAGGACGGAAGTGAGAGCTGCAGAAATATGTTACAGTGGTGTGTGTGTATTTGTGTGCTTCTCCTTAAAATACCTGCCAGACACGCCCACCCACCCCCAGTCATCCATTCCATCTTTCTTCCACTGTGCTTTCTGCCCATCTTCTAGTCATAAAATTCAAGCTAACATTCCAGAGCTACTGAACACATTTAGATCTCTTAGAGCTAATCTGGGTATTTCCTCCCCTTGGTCTTGGTGAACCCCTCCCCCTGATTTATTTATTTATTTTAATTTCTGCAAACATCAGGGCTCCATCAATCCTGCAGGTACCTCCCTTTTTTGTCAGGGGTGGTATGACTGCTTTGGGTTCATACATATTTGCATTTACACCAGAGCAGAACTTGAAGGAGTAAGGGTTTTGTGAATGGACTGTCCTTCAGGAACACCACAAATAGAATTCCTGTCTCTTCTACATCAATCCAAACAAAACGCTTCTGAGTGTAGTCAGTTGACATCTTGGGCATGAATTATTTTGAAAAATAAAAACACAACAGTTCCCATGTGTGAATGAGCCTTTTAAATCCATTCTCCATTTTACAACTGCGGAGGCTTTGTTCCCAAAGGTTAAGTGCTGGCAATTTGCTGAGACCACACTGATAAATGTCAAACTGTAGATCGTGTGCGGTTCTGAACTTTTTTGACCTTTCCCGGACAACTTTCTTCCTAGTTCAGAAGCAGCTTTGGTTGTTTCTATTGAGTAGGAGAGACCACTGCGAAGGCCATTCCCCATTACCACCCCACCCCACTGCCCTCGCTTGTCTCCCCAGCTGCTTTTTGCTCCTCTGCCAAGCTTGAAAAAGTTACTTGCTTGGACTGTCACAACTAAACCCAGTGAGACATTGTGGGAGTAGTAGGGGAAAAAGAAAGAGGTTGTGACTTTGTGTGGACCAGCATCAGGAAGGGAAAGGGTCCAGCAATGCCCTCCCGACTCCCCCCTCCCCAAATGGGGAGGGAAACATCTGGCCCTCCAGATGTTTTGGGATTACAACTCTCAGCAGTCCTAGATGGCACAGTTAATGATCATCAGCACTGCTGTTGATCACTAACAGGAAGGAAAAGGGTTGTGTTGTTGCCCCCAAACTGCAGCTGTTTTTATGTGTGTGGAGTTTTTTTAGTCTATCAAGAGAAAGAAGCCACATACTGTTATCCAACACCTTGGATAGATCTGGTGAAGTTCAGAAAAGAAGAGAGAGTGGATTTACACCATACATTACCCCTGAAATGTTTTTATATTTGATTGCTTTAACCTTTATGTATGTTTAATTATTTTTAAAATGTGATGTTTATATAGTGTTTCTAAATTTCTTATTTTATCTGTTGTGAGCATAAACAGGTAAAATGGGAAGAAAGGTGGCATTAAAAAAACAATTTAAATAAATAAATAAATTTGCCACGTTTCACTCTGCAACTGCATACAGCATGCAACTTGGCCCCAGGTTTGTGGGCAACCAGGCATTTTTGCAAAATTCTTCAGGAGGCTGTACCTGCATGAGGAGGTGGGGGTTCAAATCAAGAGATTTTTTTTTAAAGAACATGGGCTAATCACATGTAGCAGAATTTGAGGTCACTTACACCAGAATTTTTGAAAGACCTCCAGTGATCAGCAGGCACCAGAAATTAGTCCAGTGTATTCATTCAGGCAAGTATAAGACCAGTGTCCTTATACCAGATTGTAAAACTCTGCCAGTGCATACGGTCCTGATGTTTCATACAGAACCGTTTAACCCTAGCTACTAAGTCTCTGAGGGGTGCTGTCTCTAGGGTGTTTTTTTTAAAAGTTATCCTCACTAGGAACTCTGTGGATCCCCTAATTCTGCACAAACTTGATCTATGGGGCAAAAAATCTATGGGGCAAAATATAAGACGTTACTTTGTCTTATATTTTAAATTGTTTATATTATATGTTGTCAGCCGCCCAGAGTAGTCAGTTGACTAGATGGGCGGGGTATAAATTTAATAAATAAATAAATAAATAAAAGCACAGCTGACTAGCGGAGGGCCTGTTTTGCAAGGAGACAGCCCAAAGCTGACTCTCTGCTTAAGAACCATCAGGTACTCAGTGGCAGGAAAGGCTGATCCTTGAAATGCTGGAGAATGCTGCCAATCAAGAGTAAATTATTAGATGGATAAATAAACCCATAAAGCCAGGTTCTAAAGTTGTCCAGTCTTTTCAAAAAGTGTGCAGCCAGCCTATGCCATAGCGATAAAATTCCAAGAATCGAGTAATTTAATTCCAGGAATGACTTGTGTTTCACAGCTTGCATACTTGTTCCTGCAACCCTTCACAATCATTGGCTTTTTCTACTAATGCTGCTTATACTTTGCAAATAAAGGGCATAAACATCATGCAATCATTAACCTCTTTGAGGGCAACAGCTAGGCCTTATTGTGGCCACTCGACAGGAAGCATCTCTGACCGTTGTCCCACTATGAGGAAACCACTTTGCAGAGGCTGGGCTGGCAACTTTCCTAAGACACAAGCAGCAAAGCCGCTCAAAGCTCTGCCCTGGAAACCAGCCCCACATAATACATTTCAGCACTATCCTTGCTTAATAGCCCTGGCCTTTGCTGTGACACCCCACAGTGCCCTTAATCTGTGCTTGTAACGTGTGCCCTCTTTCAAAGGAAAAAAGCAGCCTTTCTATTGACCTTCCACGGGGCTCCTCAATGAATGATCTTCTCCAGGCACCCAGTCTCTGCATTCCTCCTTGCAGCCAGACCTCTCTTTCATTGCAAGTGCCACATGCCTTCTTCTAATTGAATCCAACTGAATATCTCAGTGTAAGGATGAGATGCTTCGGTTCCGACGTGCACAAACAGGATTTCTTTTCAGTTTATTTTGGTCAGAAATCCCCCAAATTTGCAAAATTTGTCCATGTTCAGGATGGAAACAACTTGAGGTGTTTTGTTTCTTTTCTTTTCTTAAAATACTGAATGTTGGAGAAATGAAAACCGGGAGTCATACATCCACACCCAAGGGTCTGAGTGAGTGCTTAGATCCCACTGTTGACTCATTGATTAACTCGTGGTCTATTAAGACCGTCAGATCCTTTTCATCCATCCTGCTGCCAAGACAGGTATTGCCCATGCTGTATTTGACTAGATGACCCTTGCATGCCCTTTCACTTCCATGTTTTCACGCTCCCTATGATGGAAGACAAGATAAATTTGGAGAACTGTATAAAGCAGTTTGTACGGTTCCTGTCTTACAGTGTGAGAAGCATGCACCTCTCTCGTAAGAAGCAACAAGCTATTAAAGGTTTACAGTTTTGCCTAGTCTTAAAAACAAAACAAGCAGCTTACATATCTTTTCTACTGATGTCTTTCTTTAATATACAGATGATGATTATTGCCTCCACATCAGAGGCAATAACGTTACCATTGTCATGATAGCAGGGACCTATATTTTGTCTCCAGCCTCTGCTTTGCTTTCTCGTCTAAGAAACAAGCGTTTCAAAACAGGTTGTTCTCGAACACATGGGAGCAGCTGCTATCCAGCTTTATATTTCAATCAAATTCAATTACTGATCATTCTGAAAAGACATGTTTATCAGCATCAGACAATATCTCTGCTTCCCTTCCTAAATTATAAGCAACCTGAAGTCCTGCCACCACATTTGGAAAAATCCTTCTCTGGGCCAGAAGGGTCCAGCTGAATTTAGTGTGGAATTTGGATCTGTGGAATCAGTCTCTGGACTAAGACAGAACAGAGGAAGCTACTGTGGTGCAATGGATGAAGTACAGGACCAGAAGAGCTGGGTTCAAATTCTTAGCAAGGGAGTCCCTCTCACTCATCTACACTTCCTTCTAATGTTGCTACAAGGTCTACGTGGGGTAACAATACTTATACAGAGTTTTCAGATGTTGAAAACATATGCACATTATCAAGTTGAACAATGCTGTACGGTATGTCATTACTATCCCCGGGTTGCAGATGGGAAGTGGGGGAGTAGAGGTGACCAATGAGTTCATAGCAGAGGCATCATCTGAATGGAGAATGTTCCAATTCTTCTCACAGTCTCATATTCACTGTCTTATGCCCACCTCACAGTTATCAACTTGAGCTCCGTGGGATAAAATCTTGATAAACAAAAAAAGAACAAATCTTCATAAGAACAGCTGGAGAAAGGAGAGAATCTTCTCTTAGTCAAGCAAAAGCAGAATGCTGACAATTACTAGGTTACCACAGTAAGGTAGACCCTTACAGACTGTTGCCAAGAGAGTATGTCAAAGCCACATAATGTGTGCAAACTGGAAAAATATTGGACATATCCTGCATGGGGGGGGGGAAGTACATTTTAAAATTATTTAGTCTGGAATCCTTTTCTGGATCAGACCTCAGAGATAAGATTGTGTAGTTCATGGAAATAAAGGGTCACAAAAGCAAAGCGTGCTGCTTATATACTGCCTCGCACGCCAGGCAAGGCAAGTATTGCAGGGTGTGGGTCACGTGCCGGTTCTGTGATGCAACATGTGGGTGGGGGCTGGAGATGCCCCCGGGGGGTGCCATGAAGCAGTCACGGAGCTGCCAGAGCCCTTGGCAGGACTTGGGACTGCTTGGAGGGGAAAGAGGAGCACGAGGAGCGGCTGCGAGAGAGCACTGGGTGCGCCCAGGCTCATCGCCCTTGTGACCTTCCCCATGCGACACCACTGCCCCATAGCGCTTAAAGCTCTCTCTGGGCAGTTTACAATTTAATTACGGAGGCTACGCATTGCCCCTCCTCTGCAAGCTGGGTACTCAATTTACCGACCTCAGAAAGAGGGAAGGCTGAGTGAACCTCGAGACGGCTACCTGGATTTGAACCCTGGTCGTGAGCAGAGTTTTGGCTGCAGTACTGCAGTTTAACCACTGTGCCACAAGTCACCTTTTTCTTAGACCACTCTTCCCACATAAAACCTTTTAACCATGCCACTGGTGTCACCACCACCTAATTTCACAACATGTCTCCTGTAAGGTACTAACCACAAAAAGGTTTTTACTCTATGATGTTAAAAGGTCTACATAATCGGACTGCTCATGGGTGGAGTCTTGCATGGTCTTTGAATCGTAGGCATTCAAGGACTAGACTTTTGTTTTTAAATACACAATCAAGCTGCTAGCCCTCAAGATTGTAAAGGTTTGCAAGGCAATGTCTGCTAGAGGCCCATGCCTCCAAGGAGCAGAACTGCTGAATACTTTTGGACTGCCAAACCCACTCTCTTCAAACACTAGGCCACATTTCCTTGTGATTCAGTATATAATTTAATTAACCCCTATTTATTAGTGCACCTCATTTATAGTCCACATTCCACCATCATACATTTTCTTACTTACAACAGCTTTAAAACACCAAATTCACATGGGCGCCTGGAAAATATGCTTTCATGTATCTGGATCTTGAAAGTAGAATTCTTTTGGTGAAGGATTTGGAAATGGAGAGAAAAAAGAAAGTATGCAATAATGAGCACACCGTTCCAATTCCTGTATAGCTGTGAAGCTAAGTCAAGTGTGATACAAGCTTGCACTCTGTTTCATCCAGTATTTCGCCACCACCAGGACATTACTTAAACGTGTGATTATTCTTTAATCCCTCTTTCTCACTTTTCGCGCAATTGCATTTGCTATAAATTGCTCTCTTTGAGCAATTGAGACTTTCTATTTCCCCTTTTCATGATTTGTCTTGATTGCATTTCCACTTAATGCCAGAGCATGAAAATTACAGACATCTTCAGAAAAGGCACAAGATGTTCAGCATTAGCCGTTGAATGCCCCCAGCCCTCCAGGGCAGCAAAAATTTTAGATACAAACACTGTAGGAGCATGTACAATAAAAACTTTGCTTCTTGTCTCTGGCACAGACAATCAGAAGGAAGGCGAAGGCACTGATCTGAAAATATTATTGATTGCCAAGGATCCAGGACTTAGACCTAAAGAAAATAACCTTGGATTAAACCTTTATTGGACTAATGAGATGCTTAGAACAATTTCTAACACACACAGAATAAATCCTTCTGAGTTGGCATATGCAGTTAAATCTGGAAATAATTGGACAGGGATACAATTTTCATAATTCTGGCTCTGTACGCCACCACAATAGATCTGAAATGAAACAACCGAGATGCAACTGAAGTGCAGAGTTTCATAATTAATTCGAGGGGGTTGAACAAAAATATCGTACGAAACGTTTAGGAATTCCAGCCGTTTTCAAACCCAGTCCACTTATTTCAGGGGCTCAAATGTAATTGGACAAATTAAAACAACCATAAATAAAATGTTCATCTTTAACGCTTTGTTGAGAATCCTTTGCAAGCAATGACTGCTTCAAGTCTGGAATGCGTGGATGTCACCAAACACTGGGTTTCCTCCTTTGTGATGCTTTGCCAGGCTTCACTGCAGCGGTCTTCAGTTGTTGTTTGTTCCTGGGTCTTTCAGCCTTAAGTTTTGTCTTCAGCAACTGAAGTGCCTGCTCAATCAGGCCGAGATCAGGTGATTGACTCAGCAATTGCAAAATATTCAACTTCTTTGCCTTAAAAATTTCCTGGGTTGCTTTTGCAGTATTGTCTTGGGTCACTGTCCATCTGTAAAGTGAATTTATTTATTTATTTATTTATTTATTTCATTTATACCCCGCCCATCTAGTCAATCGACTACTCTGGGCGGCTTCCAACATATATCATAACAATTTAAAATATAGCAAGATTTTAAACATCAATAAACAAGTTGTTCAAGATGGAAAAATAAGGAAAAAAGAGGAAGAAAAAAAAATCAAGTGTTGACTGGAGGGAAGGCCTGCCTAAACATCCAAGTTTTCAGTTGGTTTTTAAAGATGCCCAGCGAAGGGGCTGCACGAATCTCCGGAGGAAGGTTATTCCAGAGGCGAGGAGCTACCGCCGAGAAGGCCCGGTTTCTTGTTTTTTCCTTCCGGGCCTCCCTCGGCGTCAGGCTCCTCAACCTCACCTCCTGACTCGATAGGGTGATACGGGTAGATTTTGGTGGGAGTAGGCGTTCCACCAAGTATCGAGTGAAGCACCGTCCAATGAACTTCTCTGAATTTGGCTGAATCTGAGCAGACAATATATCCCTATATACTTCAGAATTCATCCAGCTGCTTCTGTCACATCATCAATAAACACTAATGACCCAGTGCCACTGGACGCCACGCACGCCCATCCCCTCACAGTCTCCACCATGTTTTACAGAAGATGTGGTATGTTTCGGATCATGAGCCGTTCCAAGCCTTCTCCATACTTTCTTCTTCCCACCATTTTGGTACAGGATGATCTTAGTTTCATCTGTGCAAAGAATCTGTTCCAGAACTCGGCTGGCTTTTTAAGATATTTTTTTGGCAAAGTCTAATCTGGCCTTGTCATCGAAGCAACCAACATGAACCAACATGAATTTGACCCAACTTCGGGAGGCAGTGGAAGACAGGAGGGCCTGGCGTGCTCTGGTCCATGGGGTCACGAAAAGTCGGACACGACTAAACGACTAAACAACAATCTGGCCTTTCTATTCTTGAGGTTTATGAATGGTTTGCACCTTGTGGCGAACCCTCTGTATTTGCTCTCGTGACGTCTGCTCTTTTTGGTAGACTCGGATAATGATAGGCCTACCTTCTGGAGAGTGTTCTTCACTTGGCCAGATGTTGTGAAGAGGTTTTTCTTTCCCATGGAAAGGATCCCATGATCATCTACCACTGTTGTCTTCTGTCGATGTCCAGGCCTTTTTGTGTTGCAGAGCTCACCAGTGTCGTCTTTTTTTCCTCACAATGTACCAAACTGTTGATTTGGCCGCTCCTAATGTTACTGCTCTCTCTCTGCTGTTTGTTTGTCTGTCTTTCTGTTGCACTTGCATCAAGAGCTCCTTTGAACATATGTTGGGTGGGTTCACAGCAATAGCTTCCAAATGTGAACGCCACACCTTGAATCAACTCGACCTTTTGCCTGCTAAATTGATGATGAAATAATGAAGGAATAGCCCACACTTGTCCATGAAACAGCTTTTGAGTCAATTGTCCAATTACGTTTGGTCCCTTGGAAAAAGAGGGGGCTACATATTAAAGAGCTGTAATTCCTAAACCCTTCTTCCAATCTGGAAGTGAATACCCTCAAGGTAAAGCTGAGAGACTGCACTTTAAGCCCATATTCATTATTTAACTGTAACTTGAATTTATTTTGGTAAACAGCCAAAACAACAAAACTTGTGTCAGTGTCCAATTGAGATCTAACTGTACAGGTAGAGGGACCATTGGGTATACAGTTCAGCTGCCTTTGAATCTCTGCTTTTAAGGAAACTTTTCTAGGCTGTAAGGCTAAAAAGACAGGCTGCCTGTTTCGCTTAATTGTAAGCTTACTACTCTAGGATCCGTGAACTGAAGATGCTATGTGGAACTAAAAGATTTGTCCTGGCTCTTCCCCATTAATATCTGGTATCTCTTGTATTGTATTTTCCAAGCAGAAGATGGACCGTTGGGGAACTTTTAAAGTGAAGCTACTCCCCCCACATGGTCTGCTTCTTCCTGTTATCTTCACACGATTGGGAGTGTTACACCCTAACAAAATACATACAACTCTCTGTTAGTAGGAAGATAAGTATCAGTCATCAAGACTCATCTTTTTCCTTGCCTCACTGACATGTCACCTGATGTTTCCTGACAACTTTTTTGAGGAAGAGGACCTCTTATCATACAATGCTCCTGCCTAGAGTTTGAAACTATTTATAGCCCAGGTGAAGATTTGCAAACAAAGCAAAAGATGGTTGGAAAATACATGTGCTTTAAAAATTAGGAATGAAAATGCATCCATTTTGAAAAATGCATACAAAATATGTACGAATTTCTGTGGGTAGTGGGGGAAGGCTCACAACCTGATAAAGAATCAATTTGGGTGTCGTAAGAATTGAGGACCTCTACAAGATGACAGATTTGTACCTCCATTCTGGGAAGCACAGATGTCACAGAATATTGAAACATTACTCAAGTAGACAGAAGACACTATTAGACACCACACTGTCAGCTTTCTAACCAGCAAAGCACCTAAACCAAGACATTCCTGTGATGCACAGCAAGGACTGACATTTCTATAAGGTTACTTGAATGTCCCTGATTTTAGGCTTTATTTGTGAATGAGAGGCACAAGTTAACTTTGTACAAAAAAAAAAAGGAAAGTGACTTCCACTTACTAATTCCATTGGAAGGAAAGACACTCTGAAATTATTACAAAGGAGAAAGGAAGAAAACACATGTTCTGGAATAGCTGTACTGAATAGGGAGGGGGTGCCTACCCAGCACATAGTGACTGCTGGCTGGGATCTTGGAAGTAAGCTTACAAGAGGAGAATCCAAATGAAACACTGGATTCTTTTTATCAATGATGCACAGGATGAGGACTGGGGCCCTCTGGTGCTGGTAGTGGGGATTAAACAGCTTGAGGACTGACCAGTGCCGTACCCAATCAAGACAAAATACAAATAACAACTCCTGTTAAAGGCAAGAGAAAACAAGTCACCAGGAATGGGAAAGAAGGGGGTTGCAGGCATCACACGGTATTCAATTAATATACTGATTTTTCATCCCAACTGCTTCATCCAGATATTGCTCATAATCTCAACAGAAAGGCAGCTTCAGAAATGTAAAATGATGAAGGGAAAACAATACACCAAGTAAAGGCCTTCTTGTTGTTGTTGTTGTCGTTCTTATGGGATGTCAAGTTGCCTCCGACTTATGACAACCCCATGAATAAGCAATCTCCAAAATGTCCTGTCTTCCATTGCCCTGTTTATCTTTTGCAAACTCAAGCCTTTAGAGAGTTGATCCGTCTCATATTTGGTCTTCCTCTTTTCCTGCTTCCTTCCACTTTTTCCAGCATGATCGTCTTTTCCAGATAATATGGCCTTCTCATGAGGCGCCCAAAATAGGACAACTTCAGTTTCAATATTTTTGCCTCCAGAGATATAGTTCAGGCTTGGTTTGATCTAGGACCCACTTGTTCATCTTCCTGGTAGTCCGGGGCATCCACAAAGCTGTCTTCCAGAACCACATTTCAAACAAAACAGTTTTTCCCCCTTTATAGGCAATGGCAAAGAACACCAGAAGCCTGAAATCTTTTCTCCCCTTTATTAAGTCATTTTTTAAAAAAAGGAGTAGTTACTTCTGTTTCTTCTCCCACTTGCTGCCTAAACAAATGAATTACAATGCGATTAAAATAATTTAACACACCTTTGTCATATGCTTTAACCACAAGGCCATATGACAAGAAAGAAAGAAACACACCCAAGAAGGATCTTGTGGGGAAATCAGCAAAATGTCATTTTGGACACAACACATTGAAGATACACATTTCGCTGTTGTCAGGTGTTTGTCCTCTCCTCAATTCTGACAATTTCATCCCCTCATAAAACATTTCCCACCATATTGCCTGAATCAATGCTCATTCAGTCCAAGGCAGCAGATGGCCCTAAGCCCCTTAACACTTATGACGACACACTCCGTCTCAGAACAGGCAACAAGCTTACAGACAGCCACAAGTTACCACAGCTTCTTGTGAGATCCAGTTCCCACCCTCCATGTACTTTGCAGAGGGCCATACGATACACTGGCACGCCGGGAAAGTGCACGTTCTCCCGGATGCGCAGAAAACACCTGCCACCCAGAAAGAATACAAGTCTAATCTGTTGTGTGCACACACATAGCTTTGTAAAAAGGTGATCTGCATCGGGAAGGGGCAATTGCACTTTCCCCCCCAAATAGGTAAAAGCCTTCTGAATGCGTTAATCAGCATCGTATCTTACAGCATCTCCATCATGTAGTATTTCCTGTAGTGAGAGAGAACATACCTCTCCCCTTGCAAGTCAAATGTCAGAGGGGCACTGATATTAGTTCAAAGCCTGGGCATTTCTAAAGGGCTTCCAAAAAAAGAAAAAAGAAAAAAAAGCAACTAAAGGACCTCTCAGTGGGCTACAAACCCATCTATACGTTTCCAAATGTTCACCATTAACCTCTTGGGAGTATTAAATGAAACGTTCCACCAGTGCACAAGGTGATGTCGTTTTACTCTATCTGCAGGCAAAGTGCGAAGCACTTTTCCAACATCAAAAGATTGTACTGTCATCAAGCAGCAACAAAAAACACCTCTTTGCAGGTCCCTTTAAGGCTGTACTAGTATTGAGGAAAGGGGGACTGAGTTGCGTTTTGTGCTGGTGGATGCTACCCACCCCACCCCCATAGGGGAAGAGCAACATAAAGTCTCCTACAATAAAACTGTCACACATCTAAGCTGCCACGGCCGTGCAAAACACCAATAAGGAAGAATAGAAGGACCATCAATGTGTGTATATGGCCACTGCCAACATCTGGTTATTGGAGTCAATATCTTATGTGCGCCTAATGTGTTGTGCAACCACTCAAAACAGCTCGATGCCAGGGGAAGTGTGATCCTACTGCATTTCTGGTTCTTTTTCATCACCATCATGACTAGGTTCGGTTCCGCTAAGTATCAGCAGGCCCCTCACGCTGGGATGGTGAGCGAGAATTGCAGCAGGGAAGTCAAATGGCCAGGAAAAGGATAAAACCGTGACTGGCCACATGGGTGAACAAGTCAACCAGAGACATGGTCGTTTGGCACTAAAAGACAATGGCAACCACAGCTGCGGGCTGTTTGAAAGAAGGTGGATTGTCGTGGCAGTAGATCCTGTCTCTTTAAAAAGTGCTGTCTAGTAAGAGGGGGGCAGAAGCCCACATTCCACATACTTTTGCCATGAGGATCACCAAAGTCAAGACTTCTTCATTGCAGGAAAAAAAAAAAAACAGGACAAGGTCTTTAAAGAGGCAGTTCCAGCGCTCTTTTGGGCTGGGAGGTGTTCGGGTCAGTCTCTTGTGCCAATCCTGCAAGTAACAAGAAAGAAAAGAGAGGAGAGGGGCAGGAAAAGGATAGAGCTCAGAGGCAGGATGGAGACAGACTTCAATACATGTTCATCTGACATGCATTCCTGGCGATGAACGCATCCCCTCTGTTGCTCCACTGAAGACTGGACAGTAAACGCTTTGGGGCAGGATCCTAATTTTCCATGGTGTCATTCTGTACAGGAGTGGGCAACCTTTTTTCTGAAAAGACCCACCTGTCTTGGGGAAGAGGGACATCTGAGCAGAGATACCTGCTGGTGGTGGGCAGAGGAAGGGACGGCAGCCCAAACTAAGCATGTGACTTTATCTTCTCTCCTAAACTTTGCTCTCTATCTCTTGCCTCCCACCTAATAAACTGCTGAGGACAGGACAGATTGTTCCTGCAAAGACCCAAACTGGTAACTTGGCAGAAGGCTTTACAAACCAGGCTGAGGGCCACACCCAGCCCAGCCCTCCTACGAAGCACTGCAGGGCATTCCTACTGCCATGTAAACAGCAAACCATTAATAGGCGTGTCTCTTGATTTTTACCTGGATTATTCGTCCTTGGTGGAAGGGAACTTTCCAAAGGTCGAGGGAAAGTCCATTTTTATCATTCTCTAAGTAGCAGATCCAAGTCACTGATCCAAAATCCTGCTGCTCAGCATAGTAAATAGCACTAGAAAAGCCCCACTGAAGCCATGAGGATCTGGTGAGCCCTCCTCCGTAGGTTTCATAAATTCAAATCAGTCTACTCTAATGTATCAGCAGATCAAAGATAGAGTAGGCCTATCTGAATCAGTGGAACTTGCAGAGGAGCTGACTCACGAAATCCCCATTGATTCAATAAGCCTTTTCTAGTGCAACTTCCTACTCTATGCAACAGGATTCAATGACTCACAACTGTCTATGGGCAGACATTTTGCATACTTCCTATGTATTTGCGTCCACATTCTGCTTAAATACTAAACATGTTCATGGAGAGAGAGCACTTAGTTTTTGCTCAGAAGAGGAGCATCCACAACACAAACTGCTGGAAAGACTTTGTAAAGCCAGTGGGATAAAGAAGATGCAGAGCTGAAAATCACTTGAGTCATCAAGAACATCAGAGTACCCCCTGGGAAAGGATTCTGCTTCAGCATGAGGTCTACACTGTTGAGAGACCTGAACAACGGCAGCACCAGAAAAACATTCGGGCAGAGACAGAGTCCATTTTAAGAAGCAGAACAACACTGGGGGGAGCCTGGTGAGAGGAGCTCTTTACATAACCTTAAGAGGTAAACATGAGACGGGGTAAAATGGCTAGAGAAAGATACCTCCATCTGAAAAAATATGTTTCTCCAGCTCAGCTTCAAGTTCAGCATCTGAAATGCTAGGAAGCACCACGGATGCAGGGAAAAGTGGCTTCTGTGGAACAGAAGGCAGGTCCAGGTGATCTTTTGAGGAGTCTAAGAGGAGATTGTCTAGTTCCTTCTCCAGTTCCTCAGTATCAACTTCTGAAATTTAAGGAAAAACGAATTATTGTCAAGTATGTAGCTCAATTCTAAGTAATCTTACATTTAAGATTTATTGGCAGGGATTCATTACTTAGTGAAGTATTTCAGCAGGTTCAGTGTGTTACAACTGAGAACAGGCCCCATTTACACTTCTTTTTTACAGACAACAGGGCAGCCACTGTGTAATCCTGCTTCCACTTTAAAGAAATGTAAGGAATAGATGCAGCCAAACAGACATTTTAAAGACCTGAAATGGGCAGCTGTGAACTTTCAAATGTTGCTGAATGACAGCTCCTCAACTACTGGTTATGGCCATGCTGTTGGTGTAAATTATCCTTGACACATGCCAGCTAGGGATGCTATGAAGTTGGAATCTTAGAACATCCAGAGGGCCACAGTTTCCTGCTCCTGTTGCTAAGGCATTCACCACTTGAGAAAGACTCCCCCTCCAAACATCTGGATATGAAGTTACAAGGAAGAAAAATCGAATGAGCAGGGCTCAAAACTCAAATATTTTGGACATACCTGAGCCATTGATTCCCACTCCTGCTAGGGTCTGAGCTACTTCGTCCTGGGTATCACAAAGCTGGGGGGGAAAAGAAGTTTATTGCAGTTTTATTCCTCCTGCTCTTTAAAAAGTTCAAGGAACTTTACATCATGACCTTCCCGTTTCAAATTCAATCAATACTGAGGTTTGATTGAGAGACAGTTAACTGGTCAATAGTGAAGCCACAACATACACACCCATGTTAAAACTGGATAAGCCTGTTAAAAAGGGTTAAGCTGAAAGGTTTAGAAGCCACCTCGCAGAAAGCAAGGAAGCAGGCTACTGTACCAGTGTGAATGTTTTTGCTAAATGCTTTTATCTAAAAGGTTCCAGAGCCACAACCCAAAACAACTGATACATGTGCCCAGAATGTGTCCATTCTCTTTCAGCAGTATCTTCTTGACAGTACCTCTTGAATTTGATCCACCAGGTTCTCTGCCTTTTCTACAGTGACATCTTTCATGGACAGCTTCAGAGCTCCTACTCCAGCCTGGTAGGCATTGAATACCTTCGAGGAAAGAAAACAGAATTTTAAAAACATCTTAATTAGTCTGTTGCCCTTCTTCCATAATTGTCCGGTGTCAGCAGTTACAAGGCCCACAGAGATAGCAAAAGGGCAACAACAAAGAACCCCAGGGCCTACAGTAGCTGCCAAACGTGGACACATCCATGTGCTCAACATGAGGATGAGCGATTGGAGATGGAAAAGGAAAAGTGGGATTACCTGCCGATGGCAAAAGCAGTGAGAGCAAGGCCAGAAGTATTCATTCATTCAACACTGAAGTGAAAAGTACGGTACAAAACACATCCCCAAGCGGAAGAGGTAAATGAAACACAGCAAAAAGAAATAATACCATCTGATCTGTCTGAGAGGCATATATCCGGTCCAGGATGCCTTGCACCACATCCAGCTTGGAGTGAAGTTCTGCAATGCGTCTTTCTGTTCTTCGTTTGGATTTCAAACATCTAAGTGCCTAAGAAGATAGACAGCATTTTAATCAAATATCAAAAAAAGGCTGGAGGTGGGGAACCAGGTACCTCCAATGCAGGAGCGGATGGTGAAAGGGATGGATTTTGCTCCCCCTTAGCCTCAAGCTAGATTTTGAACCTAGATTTTGAATCTGGCCAACCCGATGCTGTTGGACTTGCAGTTCCCACATGTCAAATCCATCCTGGTCAACAGTTACAGATGAAAAGCACTGCAATTATCAACCTCTGGAAAGCCACAGATGCTGGCTTAGGGAGGAGGTTAGCACCCTAAGTAACAGCACTGAGCAACGTTCCCTTTAAGCTGTGTGCATGTGTAGCACCGAATCAGGGCTGTGCAGCCAAGACAGCGTTGCCACCCATTTGCCCCACGCAGGACTCCAGAAAATTAGAGAGAACGTTGGAGCTGAGAGATCATTGAATGCCCACCACAAGTGGCTCACTTGTAGAACCAACTTGCTTCTGGAAGAGAGACAGAAAAAACTGCACTTGTAGTTTCTCTCTTCAAGACAATTGCTGATTCCAATGCTAGAGAAAAGGAACATACAGCTTCCAAAACGTTAAAAAACAAGGACCTGAAATGGCAAGCTGGGGGGGGGGGGGGGAGAGAAAGCACCTTGTTGTTCTGTTTAACTTTTGATTTGAAATGTGGTCACATAGTGGAATGGTACAGAAAAGAAAGATTCAGTCTCTCGGCGCTAAGGAATGCTACCCATGTGGGCTAGAAACGGCTGTTCCTGCATTATCAAAATGGTTATAGTCACCATTCATGTCACTAGAACACCCGACCGGTCAGACGGTCGTTTTGTTGGGGGAGGAGAATATACAGGGCTCTGGCTGAAAGAAGAAGAAAAAAACCCACAACTATAATGTGAGAGCAGCAGCACCTTGACAGAAAGCATGTACATGTCATGCCACAAAATCAGTTAACATTTGTGAACAAAGACACAGTAATGGGAATGTGTCCTTGTGCAATGTTCAGATTACATACACACTCAGCTCATTCTCAACCAAAGGCTTGGTGGCCTCAACATTCGCCAGAACAGAACCGCCTTGGAAATCACAGAAATACGGACATTTCGGACCCCCTCTTACCACTTCAGAGTCATTGACTCCCAACAGGGTTCAGTTTAGGACAGAAATTATTTTGAGTTTCAAGCCCAGTTGCATCACGGAGAAAGGCTGTACTTACCAGCTGCTTTTTCCCGGCTTTACATGCACTTCGAGCCTCCTCTTTACATCTACAAAAATATAATACAAGCAGCTCAGTTTCTTAAACTGGGATGGGTCACAATCTCATTCTCTCTCTACCCACAAATCACTTCAGTATTACTACTGAGACTGTTGTCAATTTGCTTCTCTCAGGGTTTTTTTTTTTAAATCCACTGATCAAGAAAGAGCTTTCTTAAATAGGCCTTATGAATGATCAAGAGGGATCTCCGCCATCATACCTTTGCCCTAAAGGAGTTCAAGAACAGAAATGCTCTTGGCACTAAGGAGCGCAGCTTCACAAGGTCTCAACTGGTGATATAATCTAAAGAGATAAATGACACACACCCCATATTACCTCTCTGCTTCTTGGGCCAGGGACTCCACTTTCTGCGTCAGCAGCTGCTCGCTTTGCATCAGCTGATAAACTCCAATGTCCACATCGTTCACTGGGGATACTTTGGCATGAAGTCCTCGGGCAAATTTCATAATCTGAAAAACAATTTGTTGTTTGATATGAAATGGTCATGCCATGGGGTGGCTGCATCTTGTGTAGGTGGGTACTGAATGCACACAAATGCATATACATAACCATGACAGCAGCAAGCTTTTTCCCCCCCCCTTCTGGTAGACTTTTGAGAACTTATTGGTTGTTAAGGAATAGTTCAGTGGTTTAGGTATTGGGCTATGGAGCCAGAGGTTGGGAGTTCGATTTCCCACTGTGCCTCCTGTGAGTACAGCCAACCTGCATGATCTTGGGTGAGGTGCGCAGTACCATGGCACCCCCGGAAGAAGGGAATAGTACACTGCTTCTGAGTATTCTCTATCTGGAAATCCCTAGAAAGGGTTGCCGTAAGTCTGAATTGACTTGAAGGTACATGATTATTATTTTAACAAATGGGGTGCCTCGTGGTGCACTGGTTAAACTGCAGTACTGCAGTCAAGACTCTGCTCATGATCTGAATTTGATCCTGATGGGCTCAGGTAGCTGGCCTTCCATCCTTCCAAGGTCAGTAAATTGAATACCCAGCTTACTGGGGGAGCAATGTGTAGCCTGCATAATTAAACTGTAAACCCCCCCAGAGAGGCTTTAACACTATGAAGTGGTATATAACAGCATACTTTGCTTTGCTTTGCTATCAGCTGAGTGATGTATTTTGCTTAACAATGTGTTGTTACATTGTTGTTAATTGTTTTAAATGGTGCCTTTAATTTAATTCAACTTTAAACTTTGATCTTGCTTTCTGTTTGTTTCTTATATTACTATAAACTACCTTTAGTCTCATTTTAAGGAGAAAGTCTAATTATACCGTGTTTCCCCAAAAATAAGACAGGGTCTTATATTAATTTTTGCTCCAAAAAACACATTAGGGCTTATTTTCAGGGGATGTTTTATTTTTTCATGTACAACAATCTACATTTATTCAAATATAGTCATGTCATCTTCTTCTGGTTGCTGCACAATGGTGGAGGGCAGGGTTTCACTTAACTGGGGCTTATTTTGGGGGTAGGGCTTATATTACGAGCATCCTGAAAAATCCTACTAGGGCTTATTTTCAGGTTAGGTCTTATTTTCGGGGAAACAGGGTAAGTCCAATAAATAAATAAAATAACGTTGGATTTTTTGGGTGGGGGGAAAACATAGGTGACATCCTTGTTTTCATTTTTTTAAAAATGTTTATCATCATCATTATTATTATGTAACAACAAATGCATCTGAGCTGAAAGCAACAGCCTCATTTCATGGCTTGGGGTTTCTGACCCACATGCTTTGAGATCCTGATGGCTACTTCGGATTTTCATTTTAGAAGCAAAGTACTTTTGCTGAATAAGGTAAAAGGTAAAGGTTCCCCTTGACAATTTTTGTCCAGTCGTGTTCGACTCTAGGGGGCGGTGCTCATCCCCGTTTCCAAGCCATAGAGCCAGCGTTTGTCCGAAGACAATCTTCCGTGGTCACATGGCCAGTGCGACTTAGACACGGAACGCTGTTACCTTCCCACCGAGGTGGTCCCTATTTATCTACTCGCATTTGCATGCTTTCGAACCGCTAGGTTGGCGGGAGCTGGGACAAGCGACGGGCGCTCACTCCGTCACGTGGATTCGATCTTACAGCTGAAGATCTACAGACCTTACAGCACAGAGGCTTCTGCGGTTTAACCCGCAGCGCCACCACGTCCCTGCTGAATAACTGCAGGGCAAATGTCTCAGGGAAGAGTAGCTGGATTTGGCCCAACTGAATTCCACCCAGGGATGGGATTATGTCCAGAAACAGTGACTTTCACTGGGTACCTTATTGCCATTCTGCTCCAGGACTGTGACCCTCTTTTCCTTCTGCAGCTGGAGTAGCACCAGACAGAACGTCCGTTCATCTGGGCAGATGCTGGTGCACAAGGAACGCAGCTCTGCCAGACCAACAACAGGATGTGAGGAAAGTGTGGAGTTCTGATAGAGATGATATACTTCTTCTGCCTTCTCCTGAAAAAAATAGCCACCAGAGTTGAACATCATTTTCTGCCGCTATAGCTAGAGCATCAAGCACAGATAATTACTTCGTATCACGATGGATAAACCTCAGGCCCTTTGGGTTAAATACAGGTGGTTGGGGCTTTCCCAGACGGCGATATTCTATTCTCCAGGACAACATTCCGATTCTAAAATGTTGCAATGGCTCTCCCAATGTTCACACACAGGCAGTAACAGCTTTAAGCTCCAACATCCTGTTATTTTTAATCCCAACTTTTCACATATGGAAGAAAGCAGCTGCTGAGAACATTTTGGAAACTGAATTTGGATTCATATGAAAAAGGTTTCCCACGCTTTCTATAGACCCTGACATAGATCAAATAAGCCAAGATATTACTACAGGAGACATCTGCAAGTTTAAGACCATCACAAAATTTGTAACGGCACAGATTACAATATGATTTTGATTAGCAGTTTGTCTTCACTAAAACAGAATAAGTGTGCCTTGGATTGCCTAGTGGTCGTCACGAGGCTTTCCATAAACCACATGTCACCAAAAACCAACTTGCAGCAAATAAATGTTAACACAATTGGAACAAACACACCTTTGAGATGCAGAACGTCCAAGCCACGAGAAAGAAGACTGAGACCTGTGTCTCGAAGGGATCAAATGCACAAGTTTTTCAAACTGAAAGCACTATAATCCTTACTCATTGCACTACTAATTTCTTTGAAACTTGTTTTCATTTATGTACCACATTTATCAGACCACAACAGAGGAAGATGGGGGAAGTGGGACTTCCCCCCACGGACTCCGCTAAAAGGCGATCTTTGTGTTTCCTTTCAACTGGCCACATCTAAAGAAGTTAAAAAAAAAAAACCCAAGTGCTGTCTTTTCTTTCCCTCTTTCTTTCATACCCCTTCCTCCCTATGAGTTGAATTTTTTTTCAGATTGTACGTTGTGAACAGTGGGTAGAAATGCTTTAAAGAGGACACAGTGTAGGTGTGCCCATGGGACACATTAATTCAGGGATCAATGGGTAACTTGGCTTGTCATGAACAAGCAACTTGGCGCTGCACACTCACAAAACTGGCACATGTGCAACCACGGAGCACTGTTCCCCGTTCGTTTGCCATGCCACTGAGCAGATTCCCTTCTTTCGTTTGTTCCTTTCCCACAAACCTCTCTGTGGGTGGGTGTGGGTATGCATGCCATAAAGCGGAACCAACTTATAGCAACCCTAATAGACCTTTCAAGGTAAGTGAGGTATTTAAGGAGTAGTTTTACATCAAGTTTGCCAACAGTTAGTGTAAATTCTCGAACAGCACCATAAACAGTTAAAACTGTGGTGCATGCAAGTCTGTAATTATAGCAGGGAAACATGTTGTCTGCCCACATGTCCCTATTTATAGAAGCATCAAGTGAAGAAGTAACGCTGTACGACATATTCACATATGTCCCATAAAGCGAGAACTGTGTGAGTGTTATGTTCAGTGCTTAAGCTTCCTTACTGAAGCCACAGGCTTTGAGTCAAATTTCTAAATGTCATTAAGACTAATCAAAATACCAGTATATTTCTACACGTTCAAACACAAATATCTTCATAAGGACTCTGTATCAATCTCTCAGACGGTGAAGCTATAACTTCTTCATGTTCATAGGGTAGTACAAGAAAATACACAGCATACTTCTCCTTCACTAACCTATTCTTAATATTAACAGGAGCCTCATCCTGCAGACATAGATCTTACATAGTTAAAACTATATCAGCTATGAACAAGATGAAAGTATAGACTAGGCAAAACCCCAGATTTCCAAAAATATAAATCCTTCAGGGAAAATGCAAAAGTTGTAGAAAAAAACCCAAAATATCCAAATGAGATCTGAGTGTGCTTGCTGGACATTAGGAAGGAGCACTCCATACAGCATCATTTTATGACATGCCCCTCTTATGACAGATGATAAAAGCTTTTCAGTTCTTGCGTTTTTTCCAAGTATTTAAGCTATGATTAAGTTCTAACTGCAACTCCTTTGGAGGTTCTATTTGGGACAGAAGTAGTGAAACCAAGTACCTCGAGAAGTGGTGAATGCTCCAACACTGGAGGCATTCAAGAGAAACTTAGACAACCACCTGGCAGATATCCTGTGTTTTGTATTCCTGCATCTATCAGGGGGGTTGGACTTGATGGCCTTCTAGACCCATTCCAACTTCACTATTCTATGATTCTAAGGCTCATCAATTTGTAAATATATGACTGTAAGCTGTGTAGAAATGTAGTGGGAACCATTCTAGTTATTTAAAAATTTCTGCCCAATTACGAAAAGCCTAGTATTCTGATAATCCATTTCAACTTTGTGTGTGTGGTCTGCAAATATAATTGAGTGATTTTAAAGGGAGCCCTCAGAGTATGCAAAGAGTGTTCTCGAAGGCTTTCACGGCTGGGATCCAATGGTTGTTGTGGGTTTTTCGGGCTGTTTGGCCAGAACATAGCCAAACAGCCTGAAAACCCCACAACAACCAGTATGCAAAGACTTTGCAACGCTCCAGCCATATAAAGCTCAACCAGTGCATAGGAAATTGCTGAAATACCAACTACTTACATGACAGGTCTGACAGCTAGCAATCCTGCAAAAATATATAACCTCATACTTTGCGGCTTCTCTGTACACAGAAAAGTCTTGGGTTTAAAGCAAAATGTGACTGACTCTACAATCTCAAAACTAAGGAATTCAGACTACAGATTGCCATCCACCCTCCACATCCTCATTTAAAACACTGGCACTTTGATGCACCCTGCTTATACCTTAACTTCCACCCCAACACAACACAACAGGCGAGCTCCACTCTTTGACATCCTGAGGAGAAAACGCCTCTCCCCAAGCACAATGAGCTGAACCAGACTAGATCAGCAAAGACTGCAAAACTCTTGACAGCACTGCAATGCAAGACTTTGTAGATGTTGATGCTATCAAAGCGTATGTTTCGTTTCAGCTCTTCCACACAACTAGTGATGCACTATATGAAGTGAGAGGTGAAGCATAGAAAAGTGAAGTTGGAAGGGGCCTACAAGGCCATCAAGTCCAACCCCCTGCTCAAGGCAGGAATACAATTGAAGCATATCGGCCAGGTGATTATCCAAGTTTTTCTTGAATGCCTCCAGTGTTGGAGCCCTCACCAACTCCCGAGGTAACTGGTTCTACTGTCGTCCTGCTCTAACAGTTAGGTGGCATTACAATGTCATGTTTAGTTAGATTAGGGCGGGAATTAAGATGCAAGAACAGTGCATCAGTGTGGCCATGTTTATAATGAAGCAGGACTAATCTCTGTGATCTGGAACAAGCCAGTTTTAAAGTTAACTTTCAGATTTAAACTGAACATTTTTTTTCCTCTTTGGAGAATATTTTAAATATATAAACACTGAAACGTTCATGTTAGGAAAATAAAAACTTTTCATTACTAAACAGCTTAAGGCAAAAAAAAAAAAATCAAGTCACCATATAAATAAAGTAAAAAATCAATATGCACAACATGTTTGACTTACTGTACAGGGCAGACTAACTTCTCTAAACAAACCACACCACAAAAGAGGGTGAGCTGCCATTTAAACCTGTCTCTTAAATAAGACAGGTTGTATATACTACATGTGGGATGTGGTGCTGCTGCAGGTTAAACCGCAGAAGCCTCTGTGCTGCAAGGTCAGAAGACCAGCAGTCGTAAGATCGAATCCACGTGACGGAGTGAGCTCCCGTCGCTTGTTCCAGCTCCTGCCAACCTAGCAGTTTGAAAGCATGCAAATGCGAGTAGATAAATAGGTACCACCACGGTGGGAAGGTCACGGCGTTCCGTGTCTAGTCGCGCTGGCCACGTGACCACGGAAACTGTCTTCGGACAAACGCTGGCTCTAAGGCTTGGAGACGGGGATGAGCACCGCGCCCTAGAGTCGGACACGACTGGACTAAATGTCAAGGGGAACCTTTACCTTTATACACTATGTTACTTATTATTTCACCCGCATAGATTGATGATGTGCTGCTCAAAATTGCACTCCCATCCCCATAAAACACATTCCCGGATCAGAGGCTGTCCACCAAGGTGGGCTAAAAAAATCATAACTGTCACCGTTTCATCGCTACTCTTTATTATCACTTGAGTTAAAGGCACAAGTACAGAATGCAGCATCAATGAATAACAGTGAATACAGTTGACATTAAAAGGTTTTCAAAAAAGGAAAGGAAAAACATCCACCATTCATTCATTGAACAGATAACAGGGAAAGCCCTCCTCTGTCATAAATATAGCTGACTAGGGCTTCCATGTAATTTAAGCTTCAGAAAATATAACAAGAACCATTTTCAAAAGCAACAATTCGATATACAAGACAATCTGTGCCATGATCTGAACATGTATCAACCACTGGTCTCTTTGAGTGTTTCCCACAAATAAAAATACTTCTTTTGTCACTGCATAAGGGAAACAATCAACTACATGTCACTTCCTTACAGTGTGTGAGCCTCTGGCACCAAAACACATACCTGAAGCAGCCCCACATAAATCAGAATTTCCTCCTCCTCTGGCACTTTGCTGTCACCCAGCACACTAGACAAGGTCCACTTGAGGGGCTTCAGAATGAAGACTCCGACACCCCAGGAGATCCAGCTACTGTCAACACTGGCCATGAAGTCAGACTCTCTCTGTAACTTGCCACGTCTGTTGGAAAAGACATACAAACATGATGAATTTCAGAAAAGCCAGTGAAAAGGCTTACATTCAAACAAAAGGGATCCTTGTATGCCATGCTGGAACTTTCTCCTATTGGGGATGAAACAATATGAGAATATATAGAGAATAATGCCAAAGGGTTGAAGCTATGGAGACTTGGAGAATTAAATATACTGTATTTCATAATTGCATATGGCTGGCAGAGTCCAAGAAGACCTTTAGAGTACTACAGGCCTTGAAATAAAGCAAAGTATGGCAAACAAGAATGTTTTGATTTTTATATCGAAAAGCAACCAATATTTCTTTTTGGGAAGGCACTATCACAAAGATTCTGATTTTTTTAATCACAGAAAGAACACCCATATATTTACAGATGATCAACAGTTCTAAAACCAGCCCTGCAGGCCTCCCTTTATACATTACTACCTATGTTTCAGTGATAATCCCACATGTGTGGAACTGCCTCCTGGAAAACTATATTGAACTCTTTTGGGGGCCTTTGTTGTTGTTGTTTAGTCGTTAAGTCGTGTCCGACTCTTCGTGACCCCATGGACCAGAGCCCGCCAGGCCCTCCTGTCTTCCACTGCCTCCCGGAGTTTGGTCAAATTCATGTTGGTCGCTTCAATGACACTGTCCAGCCATCTCATCCTCTGTCGTACTGATCTTGTATTATTATTTATTTCATTTATACCCCGCCTATCTGGTCTTGCGACCACTCTAGGCGGCTTCCAAACAACATAAAACAACAGATAAAATCACAAAATTATTACAAAAACAATTTCCATAACAATTATAAAACAAAAAATAAAGATAAATAGAAAAGATAAAAAGATCAGGTATTGACTGGAGGGAAGGCCTGTATAAACATCCATATTTTTAATTGATTTTTAAAGATACCCAGCGTAGGGGCGGCACGAATCTCCGGAGGAAGATTATTCCAGAGGCGAGGAGCCACCGCCGAGAAGGCCCGATTTCTTGTTCTTTCCCTACGGGCCTCCCTCGGCGTCAAGCTCCTCAGCCTCACCTCCTGACTCGCACGGGTGATCCGGGTAGACCTTGGTGGGAGTAGGCGTTCCGCCAAATATCGAGGTCCTAAACCGTTTAGGGCCTTATAAGTAAGCATTAAAACTTTGAAGTCAATGCGGAACCGAATGGGCAGCCAATGCAATGCGGCCAGAATAGGAGAGATATGCTGGTATTTTCTCACTCCACTAAGGAGTCTGGCCGCCGCATTCTGCACCACCTGAAGTTTCCGCATCAACCTCAAAGGCAGCCCCACGTAGAGCGCGTTACAGTGGTCTAATCTTGAGATTACGAGCGCATGCACCAAGGTAGTGAGCGCCCCCATATCAAGGTAGGGCCGCAGCCGGGCAATCCGCCAAAGATGGAAAAAGGCGGAGCGGACTACCGACGCCACCTGCGTTTCCATGGTGAGCGCCGGGTCCAGATGGATCCACAAGCTGCGAACCCCACTCTTAGCGGCCAAGGCCACCCCCCCAAACGAGAGTCATCCAAGCCGCCAACCACAGGGGCACCCACCCTCAGAACCTCGGTCTTGTCCGGGTTCAGCCTCAGCCCATTTTCCTGCATCCATTGCAATACAGTCCCCAGGCAGCGCTGAAGGGACAGGACGGCATCACCTGCAGTTGGTAAAAAGGAGATGTAGAGCTGGGTGTCATCAGCATATTGATGACACGATGCTCCACACCCCCTGATGACCCGACCCAGCGGCCTCATATAGATATTAAACAGCATTGGGGAGATAATCGACCCCTGTGGAACCCCACAATTGAGACTCCACGGGGCCGAGACACTCTCCCCAAGCTGTACTCTCTGAGGACGGTTCTCCAAGAAGGAACGGAGCCAGGCAAACGCCAAGCCACCAATTCCCAACTCAGAGAGCCTCCCCAGGAGGATACCATGGTCGACGGTATCAAAGGCCGCCGAGATGTCGAGGAGGACCAACAGAGATGTTTTACCCCTGTCAGCCTCCCTCAACAGGTCATCATATAGGGCGACCAATGCCGTCTCTGTACCGTGGCGCGGCCTGAAGCCCGACTGAAATGGATCCAGGGCATCTGTTTCATCCAAAAGAGCCTGAAGCTGGTCAGCCACCACCCTCTCGACCACTTTGCTAATGAAAGAAACACTGGCGACGGGCCTATAATTGCCAATTTCGTCCACCGCCATATTAGGTTTCTTTCTTATGGGCCTCATGAGTGTCTCCTTGAGGGCAGGTGGGAACCTGCCCTCAAGGAAAGACCCATTTATTATTGCAGTGGCCCATTCAGTTGTGATCGGCCTGGCTGCTTTGATTAGCCAGGCCGGGCAAGGGTCAAGGGAGGAAATGGTGGCCCGACAGCGATCAAGCACTTTGTCCACAGTATCTGGCGTCACAGGCTGAAAGAGATCAAGAATCACCGGGCAAGACGGAGCGCTGGACATCTCAGCTCGACTCACTGTATTCAAAAAAGGAGAGAGCTCCCGGCGGATGGCCTCCACTTTAGATTTAAAAAATACTGCAAATTGGTCCGGTGAAAAACTAGGGGGAGGCCCATCACTCAGACCAACTCCGGAAAGGTCGCGCACTATACGGAATAACTCCGCCTGCTGGTTTGAAGCTTCGCTTATCCGGTTAGCGAAGTATGTACGACAAGCAGCCTTTACCTTAGACAGGTAGAGGTTAGTTGCGACCCTGACAGCTATCCAATTATGTTCCGTCGGGTTCTTCCTCCACCTACGCTCTAGCCTTCTCCTAATCCATTTCATCGCTCGGAGGTCCTGGTTAAACCAAGGCACAGGCCGAGCTCTGCGTTGGAGAGGGCGTTTAGGCGCGATCGTGTCTATAGCCCTAGCGGCAGCGGTAAACCAGCTGTCAACCAGAACCTCGACAGGAGCGCCAGCCAGGTCAGCCGTAACACCTCTCATGGCATCCTGGAATCCAATAGGATCCAGTAGCCTTCGGGGGCGGACCATAAAAATAGGTCCCTGCTCCCTGCGAGGGGGGAGTGCCACTGAGAGGTTACATTTTATTAGGTGGTGATCTGACCATGACAAAGGGACCGACTCAAGGTCAGTCACCATCAGACCACACTCACTTTAATTGGTGGAAAAGACCAGGTCCAGCATGTGACACCCACGTGGGTGGGGCCGTTGACATGTTGGGACATGTTCAAGGAAGCCATGGTTTCCAAGAACTCAAGAGCTGGCCCTGAGACCTCTGCCTCCGCGCGTATGTTGAAGTCACCCAAAACCAAAAGCCTCGGGGACCCCAACACCGCTGCGGAGATAAAGTCCGCCAGCTCTGGAAGGGAAGTGGCTGGGTCGCGGGGAGCGCGGTAACCCAGCAAAATCCCAATACCATCCCTGGCCCCAATCGACACGTGGAGGGCCTCAAGACCCGACCTTACCACCGAGGAGCGCCTAGTAACCTCCAAGATGGATTTATAAACAATGGCTACTCCCCCCCCCCCCGCCCCTCCAGTCTACCCTGGTGCTGGACATCATAACCGGGCAGGCAGGCGAGCGCTAGGGGAGGACCCCCCCTCACCACCAATCCATGTCTCGGTTATGCATGCCAGGTCTGCATCCTCCTCCAGAATAAGATCATAAATCATCTGGACCTTATTGGATACAGACCTGGCATTCAACAGCACCAGTTTTAGAGTGGAGGGCTGGCTGGGCTGGCTACCTCGATATTGATGGTTGATCACAGCCCCAGAACAGTGAACAGCCTTCAAACATCTGTTCATCGTTCTTCTAACACGAGTAGGAGCTGCGTCGACGCCATATCTCCCTCTACCCATAACCACCGAGATGTTCATAGGCCCCCCACTAGGCAAACAGGCCTTCCACTCCATGTCAAAAAGAAAGAAAAAAGAAAAAGAAAGCAAATAAAAAAGCAAATAACCTAAACTAATAAAATAATTTAACATCAAATAAGTACATTTATCAAGCACAGTGTCATCAAATAAAACCCCAATTTACAAATAAAAACTAAATATATAAAACAACTTTTAAAGAACACCCAAGTGCTTAGCCCCCACTTGTAGTTCTGTTCTGTCCTCCTCTATTATGAAACCTTGTCCTCTTAGTTGTTACTGATCTTGATGTTATTATCGATGTTATTAGTATTGCTGTTAATAATAATAAAAGTACTGGAGTGAAGATGTTGCTCACGGGTATGCCACATAAGATTCAATAGTAAGCATAGGAAATATCAGAAATAGTAAAATCCAAACTGAGAGTAACTCAGTCATTGACATTTCCCTCCCTTGGGGAAGAGGTAAAGCGTCACTGCAACTAGTCCGAAGAGAGCACGCTAAACAAGCCGATCTTAGGAAAATTACTGCTGTTCGAAGATCCAACATGGCGACCAGCCAGCCGAAACCCACGAAAGGCAGCTCTCTCCCCCTCACGGTCTCCCGGAATCTTTCACCACAGCCTTGCCCCCGATGCCAGGAACAGGCCACTCCACTTCGCCAGCAGCTCAAAACTTCAGGGGCTCCTAAGATCTCATAAACCCCAGCAAAACACAGCTCCGACAGAGACAGCTCCAGGCTCCGGTCTTAGGCGCGCCTCCAGACAAGCTCCGTCGGGGGGGGGGGGTCGCCTCAAGCCTCCAACCTCCAGCCCTGGATCCTCACCTCCGATGACCACCTCAATATCCACCTGGATCCTGGACCCTCTCCCCTCCAGCGCACATTAATACAGTGGACCCTCGACTTACGGAATTAATCCGTATTGGAACGGTGGCTGCAGGTCGAAAAGTCTGTAGGTCGAGGCTCCATTGACCTACAATGCATTGAAAACCGATTAATCCGTAACCGGCCGTTTTTGGTCCATTTTGTTTGATTTTCCGGTCTGTAGGTCGATTCTCCGGCCGCAAGTCGAACCTAAATTTTGCGGCCAGAGAAGTCTGTAACTCGAAAAGTCTGCAGGTCGAGCCGTCTGTAAGTCGAGGGTCCACTGTATCCTCCGGGTGTCGAGCAAGAGGCTTCCAAGGGTCTTCCGAGCTTCGCCGACAGCCAGGAGCGGCTCCGCGTTTCGAACTCCAGCTCGTTCCCACATTCCAACACTGGGTGACTTGGTGGGTTGTTTCTCTCCCGAGGGCAGCAGGTTGTAAATGTTCTCCTCTCCGGACAGCCCGAACATCTTCAGATGGAGGAGAGACCCCACTAACAGCCCCCGAGGGAACAGGAGTCAATGGGCCTTTCCATACCTTCTACAACTGAAAATGTTTCTATTCTGTTTGTTCACCTGATCTGTTTCTACATATCGTGAACTGCCTTACAACAGCTTACTGTGTGATAAACATAGATCTTAGATATAGTAAATAAACAAAATCATAATTCTGGGGCATCTTAACTGGACATAGTGGAGTTTTGCCATCAGGTGCATGAAGTGTTATTGCTCAGCAGAAGAAAGCCATAGAGGGAAATTTTGAAGGATGAGCCTACAAGGCCACCCAAAACAAGAACGACCGTCTACAACATTTCTAGCGGGTACAGTAGATATGATATAAACACACCAGCCATTCACAACTGCAACTTCCAGTGGGAGCCACATTAATGTAGTGAAATGAAAACAAAACAGTTTGCAGAAGCTTTAAAGTCTAATGTTTTCCCCTGGTGCCAGAGGAAATTGGGTTGTTTTTACTCACAACAACAGTAACTTTCAGACAAATCAAGTTTTTTTTTTAACTCTAGATAAAAAGAATTACTACGGGAGGATGTAACAAAGTGGAAAACATGAACTTTGTTTGAATCATGCTGCAACAAATGATAAAAGTTGGGATATAAACATAAAATAACAAATAAAAACTTAGAACTAAGATGAGCTGGACTCCACACACACACACACACAAGAGAATAAAAAAAAATAGGGTGGGAGAGAGCATACAGTTATAAATCCACAAAAATATTACTTTTATTTATTTATTTAAAATATTCCCCCCCCCCCCCCAGCCTTTCTCCTTAAAAGGAACCACGGCGGCTTAGAGCATTAAGAAAAGACAGTATTGAAAAGCTGAAAGCAGGCACGATACAAATACTTTAAAAAGAATCGAACAAGCATTATATTTAAAACAGTAAATTCAACATTTAAAAGCAACACAGCACAACATTTCTTTGAAAACTGGCAAAGCTTTCAGTTCCAAAAGAACCTTTTAGCAAGTCCCACAAAAGCGGTACCCATCCTTCAATGATGATAATTATAATGATGGTGATGATGATGATGATAATAGCAACTAAGAAAAAACTCCACCAGGTCGCCCCCTTTCTCCCTCCTCTCCCTTCCCCGACGCTCGTCAGCACCGAAGCCACGCCGGAATCTGGTCCCACCCGGGGCAGCTCCTCTCCCGCACTCTGCACGCGCTCAGAGGCGCTCTGGTCCCCGGAAGCCCGCCTCGAGGGGGACCCCCCCCCAAAAAAAACACCCCAGAAAACACCACCACCACCACCACCACCAGGAAAGGCCCGAAGGCTCAAGGCGGCCTCACCGGAGGAGCTCCCGGAGGACGGTGCCCAGGCCCAGCGGGAGGCTGCCGCGGCGCTCGAAGGCCTGCTGGAGCTGCCGGAGGCAAGTGCGGACCCCTCCCCGGCGGCGCCCCCATTTCAGGACCAGCTCGCTCCAGAAGCTCATCTTGCTGTCCCACTCGGTGGCGTTGACCTCCCGGCTCTGCTTGAAGGCCGAGAAGAGGAAAGCCATCCGCTCTTCATCCGTCTCCCATTCCGGGGGAAGGTCCTCCTCCGGGACCGGCCCGACCCGCGCCTCTTCCGGCGAAGACATCTAGGCGAGTCCCCGGCTTCAACCGCGGCCTAGATCCCTTTGCCTCTCCCTAGCCAGGCGTTTCCTCGGCCACGGGAGCGCGCATGCGTCTCCTTCCTGTTTCGCAGGCGCACAAAGGCAAAAGGCATAGCCAAGGAAAAATGGTAGACGTGTAATACAGCGGTGTGGAGACGCAACTTCCTGGTTCCTTTGCAGGCTATTTTTCTCCCCGTGGATGGGGCCCCATAGAGAGCAATGGGGTGTTCGCGTTTTTTTTCTCCTCCCCTGAAACAAAAGAAAGCACGTCCTCGAGTCTTCGGATAGAGAATATTTAAGTGTCAAAGGTTGCTGTGCTGTTACATCCTGTTGTCTTCATTTGGGGGGAAACAGTGGTGTTTCAGCCACAATAATAGGTTATAACACCCCTGCAATGTAGACCGCTCTTCATAGGTTAGGTTAGTAGAGCCAGGGAGGGGATCCCAACCTGAAATCCCCATGCAAAGGCAGCAACCAGATGGCAAGATAGATAGATGTACTTAAAATAACCGGCTTCAGGTGTTTCCTGCCCAAATCTATTGCTTTCCTTCTTGCTGCTGCCTTAAATATTACTCCCGCGTCCAAGTTTTGAATGTGTAAAGTTGCCAAAGAAAGGCCTATTTTTCTCAAGAAAAAGTCCAGATCCAGAGAAACCGGTGTTGCGGCTCTGGCACAGCTGTGCTAAAATTGTGCATGTCTCCGCGATTTTTCTATGGACAGTTTTCACTGGTGCACTAGAAGACAAACACGGCATGCACAATGAACCTGGATCACAGTACTTGATTTCTCATTGATCGCAGTTCTGTGATGGAAAGCTTCTCAGCATTGGATCCCCAGATGTTCTTGGACTACAACTCCCAGAAGTCCTGGCCAGCCCAGCTAGTGGTGAAAGCTTCTGGGAGTTTTAGTCCAAGAAGCTCTGGAGACCCAAAGTTGAGAACCATTGGACTAGGGTAAACTGAAGTCTCTACTGACTGTCCATCAAGATGCATCCCATTCCATACAATCACATGTGCAATTGGGGATCCCAGTTTTACCTCGCCGGAAGAGTAGCAGTCATCACAAGCAACGGCAGAAATTCTGTAGAGCAGAATCCCATCTCAACATATTCTGTGACATGTTGGTCACATGCATGAAAATACTCACATGGATGGCGAAAAGTTTTTTAAACAGCACAAGAACTGATGTTTGTGACATTAATATACAAACCAAGTATGCAGATAACATGGATTTCCCTTAAGACAGGAGTGGGTTTAAATATGGAACTTATGCATTAGAGATCCACTAACTGCAAATCTTTTGCAAGCTGCCTTTGTAGCACTGCACTGCAAGAAAGCCAGGACTGAAATTTGATTGATTGATTGATTGAGACCTTATAACATTGTTACATTGACATTACAAAACAACAACAACCCTGTTCCTTGTGGAAATGAAAAACAGAACTTATTTGTTGACACATCTTTCTACTTTTCTGGACTCTCCTTGGGGCCTCTGAATTCCACTGCAAACAAAGGAGCCCTAGAATATCACTCTTGACGGAGCTGGTCACAAAAGAACTACACCCATATCAACTTGTCTCTCAAAAGTTCCTTGCGTTTCCTGTGTAGGCATGCATGAACTTCCATGTACACACACACCCATTGTTTTCCTCTCTCCGTTTTAGACACCAAGGTATTAAAAGACAGACAAACCGTTTGGAAGACTGCCCAGTTGTGATGGCTCCCCCCCCCCCCCCCCCCGCTCTCCAGATGAAGAAAGAAGAGCTGCAGGATGGTTGTAAGTAGCGAGCTTTCAGGAAATGGGCTAAACAGACATTCCTGGCCTTTGACCCAAGAATCCAACCTGGAGAACTGCTGTTATGACAAGTAGAATCAGGGGAGATATGCTCATGGTCTCAGCCTTGAATTTCTCTTCAGACTTTGCTGATGGCTGGCCAAAGAGACCTACGGAGTACCGCTTTCATTGTAAATTATGGAAACTGTTAAAAACTGGATCTGGAACAGAGTTTCCTTCTTCACCCCAGGAGATTTATAAACTGGAAGGGAAAGTGAGGCAACTGCCTCAGATCAAAGACTTTGGGATGTTATGAAAGAAAAGGAAATGGTCAGTAATTCAAGATGTTATTATTGGCTGTTTATTGCTCAGGGTGGTGAGAACTGGGGAATTTTCTGCTGCCCTTTGCAAATCCATCTGGTTGGCTTTGAGTACTATTTGCTACAGAGTTTTGAATGTTTGGTTAAATTCCTTTACCTCTGCATCAGAAGTGCACGGATTCACAGAGCAGAATAGCTTCAAGTTCCCCACAGTAGATTTCCCATTTCTTGTTAACTGGCAGTTAAGGTCTCAATAACTCACTCTGAGACATTAGTAGTAGAAAGAATTAAAACATTTCATGTACTTAGCATTGAACAGATCAAACAGCAAACTGACAAACATGACTGCTTTCAGCAACAAACTTCAACAGACTAAAGAGAAGGAAAGAAAACTGAGCAAAGAGGTGGGGCTCTCATTGAATTCAGAGGTAAGGAAGGAACAATTGGATCGACTGATAGTCAGTCATCCCAGCCCAGAAAGGTCCCTCCCAGCCAAACATACTAAAGGCAGCAGTGTGGTTGTAAAAACTCCCAACACTATACATCTTGATGAGGGGCAAGCAGTTTTTACAGTTCCTCTTCAGACAGCAAACATCTTTGGCCCACCCTGCTTGAATAAGTTCCTGGTGTTTTTGTGAACTTGTGCAGGTTAAAACTGCATAGCAATACAGAACTCGGAGAAGCTAGTTGGGGGATTCTGGGAGTTGTCATCCGCAAACATAAGAATTCCAAGCTCTGGCAATATGGCAGGGGTTCACATGCAATGTCATGTCTGAATGGGCTTTGAGGGCTTTCTAATGGCACTCCCTTTCGATCAGTAGAAAATGTTTTTATTCAGATTTGTCTCAACATAGTTAGAAGGCTGTATACACACCTGGGAACTTTGCCCCCCCCCCCTTTAAAATGTATAGAGTTTAAATATTCTCCGGCATATCCCCCAGTACATCTAAACCAGTCTCCCCACCCCCTTGAGGGCCTTTTTCTGCTTCCAGACTGATAAGCCACCACACACATTAACTATCAGAGAGGAAAAACAGACACTGGCCACCTTGTTTTGCTATTACAGTATATTGTAATTGCAGCATTCAAAACGTATCTCTAATTTTCCACCCCCTCCCCCACACTCCCCATCTATAGTATGTGCTAGTTTCAGATGCTAAACTAGCAAAGAAACCTACCTATTAGGTACATTCAATATTAATTTGTAATAACTAGGGTACAAAGACCTAGCCTCAGAAGTTAAAGAACAAACTGTGTTGAACAATGCAGTGTCCATTTTAAGGACTTTATTCTTTTTACACAAAGGTAAGGCTTGCATGATCCAGATTGGGCCATTAGTAAAGGGGTGGAGAATGTCAAAGAGGTCTAAGCGGAATGATGTTCCGAAGTGGTTTATCAAGTGTAATGTTGAGCTGATAGGAAAGAAAGAGAGTAGAATTGCTGGTTGGGGACAATGGGTCTTGTAGTACAGCACATCTGGAAAGCTCCAGGCTGAGGAAGGCTGGTGCTGTAGCAGGTCATCTGGCCATGTGAAAGTCGTCTATCTTCATGCCCATTCTCATTCATTGCTTTAAGGCCTTCTTCCAGTTGTCTAACGGTGCTAGCTACTATGTGAAACCATAAAGGACAGAAGTTAAGACTCTGGATGTTGAATTCTAAGACCTCTCTTAATGCAGATTCTGTTAAGATAAGACAAGTTTGTTAAGTACCTTCTGAATGGTCTCCCTCCTGTTAACTGGAAATGACCTCTGGTGTTTAATACAACAATCATATGATGCTACTTAGAAAGTATGGAAAGTACAGCTGAGTCATGCGGAAATGCATTTCCTCCTCCTGGCTGTTCTTCCGTCAGCAGGTGAATATCTTTTTATGTGCTGCTTTTTCTTCTTCCTTCTTCAAAGACAAACTAGTATTGAGCACTTAATAAAATGATTTTAAAGTGTTTTAATCTGAATTGCATTTGAATCGCATAATGAATTCAAATTTATTTTAGTGTTTGTAATGGAACTGCATTTTGCTTTCCTATTGAACTGTTTTGGAAGCCAGAATGTGGGGGGAAAGCAGCATGTAAAATACATATATACATAAAATACATAGAACCATACATGACTGGAGAGTGGTAAGTAGTTTTCTTTTCCTTTCTCTGTGAGGAAAGGGAGAATATTTCCTGATAAGGAGTTTACTGGACATAAGTGAGATCAGAGAGCACTGAAATTCAGAAAGTAAAGAGAACAGCTTTCTGGTGCTTTACAGTGACCACAGCAGAGTTTTTAAGGTGATGTTTCATATTGACACCTGCCCATAAGTTTCCAGAGCCTAGCAGAGATCTTCTGAGTTCTAGTCTGTCACTCTGCCCACTATACCAGACTGCTCTCCTGCTGCATGTAGCTTGAGCAATACTGGAGCTGAGACAAAAGGAGGTGTCACATTTACAGCTAGTACTGTCTGTGTCTTAATAGCTTCTCCATGGAAGTAATTTGCAAGTATTTAGATCCTCCCCAGAGTATTTTAAACATATTAAATGCAGCTGCTGGTGGAGATTCTGCCCAGTCTTTTCTAAATTCCCAACTCCTGAAATCCCCTTTCAATTCTGCTTGGCCCTTCTTTGCATTGGCTGGAAATAAAATGCAGATTTAGACATTGTTTCATCCCCCCCCCCCCGACTCTGTGAATTAGGATTTGCCATCCTGCTCTACGCAAAACTTGTGCTTTTAGTGAACCCCTTTGGCTCAGTTGGATACCCAGTGTAGTACGGCGGACGGAGTGCTGGACTAGGACTCAGAAGACCTGGGTTCGAATCCCTGCTTGGTCATAGAAATTCACTGGGGGTGGCACAGGTAAAACCACACCTTAAAAATCTCTCTTAATCTTGAAAATGCTCTTAGGGTTGCTATAAGTTGGATACGACCTGATGGGACATAACAACAACAACATTCACTACTTATTCTACAAGAAAATACAAAAATAGCAAACGATCACTGACTCTAATGGTGATTTTATTGCTCTGCGAACAACAAAAATGCTATATGCCCTGAAGGAATTCAGGATTAATTGGAAAGAAGTGAGCAGCTTCCATTTACATAACACTTGGTATATTTAGACCTTCTTTAAGGAGATTCAAAGCTAGGATTTCAGACTCAAGGGAGGAGGAGACGCTCTGAATGGAGCATTCTGAAATGTGTAGAACCAATTCGATGCCGCGGTTAAGAGTGTTGAACTAAGACCTTGATTCAAATCTGTGCTCGGTGACTTTGGGCAGTTACAGTCTCTCACCCTCACCTACCTCACAGAATAAAGTAGAGAGGAAGAAACCCACCATACACTGCACTGAGTTTAGTGGAAGAAAGACAGGATCTAAATAGGACAAATAGAGAAAAATAAACACATGACTTTTCCAAGCTCTGGCTACATC
Source organism: Intellagama lesueurii (assembly GCA_037013535.1). NCBI lineage: Eukaryota > Metazoa > Chordata > Lepidosauria > Squamata > Agamidae > Intellagama > Intellagama lesueurii. The sequence continues at coordinate 20,297,228 of JBAJHW010000007.1, read as the reverse complement.
TGTTATTAATACCCCTCTACCACCTCCACCAAACGGCAGCCTGGACATTCTGTTTGCTTGTGTACCCTTCAAAAGTGAGCCGCCTTCCCTCTTGGGTGGGGGTCTGGGATACCTCCAATTCCTTATCTGTCCCATTGAATGGTTTAACCAAGCGTCACAGGAAGCTTCTCAAGGGCACAACTTCATGCAATTCTACTTGTTCTCCCTTCCTTTCATCCTTAGACCTTCACTCCTAGTCAACCTCTGGAAACAGGGGAGCTATTTTTGCTGATGTTAAAAAAGAAGAAGGAACCATCTATCATCTTTCAGTCATAGATATCGAAATGAAAAAGATGGATTGTTGCATCTGATCATTCAGGGTAAAACGAATGGGAAGAGAAACCCACAAGAAGGTCTTGTGTGAAGAACGGGGGAAACTGATTCCGTCGCTGCATGACGTCGTTGTTTACAACGGCTGCACCCAAAGTCCAAAGTTAACCATCTTGACTTATAGCCGCCAGTAGGAGAAGAGGCAGCAACCACTAATCTTTATAAATAAAAACACTCTCACAAACTAAAAAAGATGTTACCAGCTTATGGTCTGGGGGGGCACTTTCCCCTGTTTTCAGGCAGCTGCTTTCTGACTACCTGCTGCTGCAGAATTTCAGACGGTGGCTGTGGTGTTTTCTTTATTTCAAATTCTCTTTCTGTTGCTTCAGGAATGGAAGCAGCAGCACTGGAGAACAGCCCTTGAACTCGCCAAGGGTTGCTCCTGGGAGCTACACTCGAGCACAGCAAGCTATTTTCAGAGCACATCCTTTCTCTGCCACAGATCTCTGGAGACTGGTTTGTCCAGGCTTCTTGCCCACTTAAAACCCCTTGCGTTGTTTCAGATAGGCATGGCATGAAGAGCGCAACAAGCTGTGTGAGAGAGATAAAGTTTGGGTGACCGTTTGGGTGGAAAATGTTCTGTTTTTCAAGGATGGAAAAGCATCTATTTTCAAGGAGGTTGTCTGTAGACGGTCAAAATGCCTCAGGCAAAGTTGAGCACAGCCATATCATGACCATATACAGCAGGCATACCTGACCAAGAGACAAAGCTCTTTTAAATCAACAACAACACAACCCTGTATGTGGCCTAGAGAACCAGAGTTGCTCCCACTGGTTCTGTGGTTCTCAGGAACAAAAGGTGTTCAGTTGACTGTGCAAAAGCCGCTCAGGCCATTTTCTTAAATGCCAAAGAGATAGAGGGACTGAGACAGAGAGAGAGAGAGAGAAGGACACAAAACAGAGTAACAACACAGTTGAGATAAAATATGACAGACAGAATTAATACAATAGATTTAAGTCAGTAGTTCTAAACACATTAATTCTGAGAGGGAGTAAAAAATTTCCTCTTCTCTAACGCTGATTTAGCAATCCTTAATGTGGTATAATAACCAGTGCCTGGTAGAAGTTAACATTTTTTTAAAGGGGGAGTCATCCTTAATTCTGATAACCAGAAAGTCAAGCTACCGGGTTCTGAGGTAGGGTTATAATGGATGTTCTAAGAAAAAGTGAGCCAGGTCCTCCCCCTTTGGCCACTGCCGGAACAATACCTATTCATCTGAAGCTGACCACTACAAGGGTCCTTATTCTTCATCAATATTAAAGCATTTAATCTACATTTCGTCAGTAACCCCTTCAAACCTTGTGGTCAGAGAAAAGCTAAATGTGGGGGCAAGAGCCCGGGTGGGCAGAGGCAAAGAGATTTTTGTACAGCAAAATAGTTAATGGTTTTCCTGAATATTAAATAAAGAAATAAATTAGCCTTCAGAGACACAACACATAGGTTTCTGTGTGCTAGCAAGGCAAAAAGAGAAAAGAAAAATAGAAGTATTCAAGACCGTCTTCTTTAAAAATATATATATCCAAAGTTGCAGTTTGTTTTATTGTAGCAAAAACAATACTTGATTAGAAGCAAAGGCTTATTTTGGGGCTGAGAGGTAAGCAGAACTACACTATGGGAGATTTTTAAAGAACAACCCCATCAATGCCCTCCACAGTCAAACCGCAGTTGTGATCTGCAATACAAACATATAAACACACTCTGGCCGTGGCTACTGTTTAAAGTCAGAATAAAACAGATCAAACCATGCAAGTCCAGATTAAGTGTTTGTAATTGAGGGTATGATTTGCCCCACTGCTTTGTCCCACCAATGTTCCTTGGTTCAAATGATATGCTCCTTCGGGCAGGAAGCTTCTTTATATACTCTATGAAGTGCTGTGTGCATTGAAGTTCTTTTGGTTCATTATATGAGTGAAAATGAATTGCTGAATAATAATAACAATCACATGCGGTCAAGTTGATTCTGGCTTATGGCGACCCATTTCCGAGTTTCCTAGGTAGGGTTTTCCAGGTAGAGAATAATCAGAAGCGGTTTTACTATTCCCTTCTTCTGGGGTGCCAGACACAGTCATTCAAAATTATAAAAACATTGACTGGTATTATGTAACAGATACGAGTTTTAATCAAAAACCTAAGTATCTGTTAAATATTGGTGCAGTATATATGCTGTTCCTAATATTGCCAGTTTTTGTGGTGTGATTTCTGAGATCTGCAACTGCTTATAATACTGTGTGAAATTTCTTGATATTATTCCCAAAGCCCCGATGACTACAGGGATCACTGAAGTGTGTTTCATCCACAAGTGAGATGTTTCAACGGCCAGGTCTCTGTATTTTGTTAGTTTTTCCAATTCTTTATTTTCAACTCTGGCATCCCCTGGAATTGCGATGTCAATGATCCAGGCATTTCTTTGTTTTGTTACTACTATGTCTGGTGGTGGTGGTGGTTGCTGCTGCTGTTGCTGCAAGTTGGAGGGGGGAGAGAATGCAAATTATATTAGCACTGGAGATATTACTGCTTACTTTTTAAATGATTAGTGGTTTCAAAAAAGATGCTGTGAGAGAAAACACGAGAGACTAGAATAATAATGTTTCAGGAATTGCAAGAAGTGAAGATACCAAATGCTTTTTAACATATGAGTATCAGTATATACATGATACAACTGAAAAATAATCCAAATTGAGATAAACGTGCTTTACTTGTTATAGAAGACTTTAAAGACCCAGGTTCAAAAAACTACTTAGTCAATGAAATCCACTAATTAACTTTGGGCCATTCTCCCTTTCCATTAAAGCATTTGCATTTGCAAAGTTTATGTGAAGCTAAAATGGAGGAAAGGTAAGAACCACATGTGGTCTCTTGAGCAATTTGGCTGAATGTTGAGATGAAAATGAAGTAACAATTAAATTTGCATGATTTCAGGTCACAAAGCAGGGACGGGAATACGATGCATTGGATAAAGAGTGACATGCCACCTCTCTTATGGGGTTTTCCATTCCAGTAACTTTCCTCTTGTGACTGCAAAGTACTAAAAGTAAAAAAGCAAACGTGTGATGCTTATATACTATCCCATCGTGCTTAAAACAGTCTTTTAAGTAGTTTACAACTTATTTATGCAGGGTGCACATCCCCCCCACACCCCACCAGCATGCTGGCTACTCCATTTTCCAACCTCAGAAGGATGAAAGGCTGAATCAAACCTTGAGCCGGCTACTTGATTTTATCAGGATCGAACTTGTGAGTGGAGTCTTGACTGCAGTATTGCAGTTTAACCACTGTGTCATGAGGCTCCTACGTATATTCTTTTCTTACTAAAGGCAAGAAAACCCCCAACACTGTTCCATTAAGTTTCTCCCTCCCACTTTCTTTTATGTTTCTCTCATTTTCCTTATGCTTGGTGGCATTTGTGAAATCTGGGGGAATGGATGCTTTTTCTTTAACCTTTGTATAGTACCAAGTATTTAAGCCTGTGGTTTTGTTTGTTTGTGCATTACATGTATTTTACATCTCTCCACTAAAATAATTATCTAGGTAGCTAATGGCAAAATACAAATGAAATAACAACATCCGGCCATTAAAATATATCAGTACAAAAGGACAGTACAAATAATGGCATACACAAAATCAAAACCTACTTTAGAAGCAAAAATAGCCAAAGAGGGAAGAAAAAAAAAGCAAACACCCACATGTCCCAATAAATAATAACTTTTAAAAACATATGCTGAAGGAGGCATGCCAGAGGTGGAACGAGTCTGGCATTCCCTTTTCAAGTTCTGGGACTCTGGCAGCTGCTTGAAAGGAAAGACAGGGTTTCTGTATCGTTAATGACTCACCGGAGGGCCCCTGGCACCTCTGAAGGAGGCCACAGACCGGAACCCATTCTTCACACACCACCTTCTAAGGTTCCTTGTGTGACTTATACAATCCCGGTATTTCTTTCGTATTGTGTTTGTGGCCGTGGTTTTTTAAAAAAGGTTGAGAATGGCTGGGCTAGAGGACATTTTAGCAAGCTGTAGTTTGCACAACCATGAACTCCCGTCTCCCACACAACGATTAAAGGTGCAGGATCCCTCTTCTCCTTTTTACGTGGCCATCTTAGTTGACAGCAGTGACTAAGAAATATGTCTCCCATTGAATAATAATAATCCTATGCCGTCAAGTCAATTCTGACCTCTGGTGACCCTTTTTCAGGATTTTGCAGGTAGAGAATAAGAAGTGGTTTACCCTTCCCATCCACTGGGGGCGCTGTGGGACTGTGCAGCTTGCCCAAGGACACCCAGGCTGGCTCTTCCCCCAGGAGGCACAAGTGGGGAATCGAATTCCCAACCTCCGGCTCCACAGCCAGGTACCTAAACCACTGAGCTATGCAGCCAACTTCCAAAGGGCACTAGATGAGCTGGTTTTACAAGTGCCATTAAAAAAAAAAAGTGCTCGTCATCTCTGATGACTAACACTGATATTACCTTGTGTTTTTCTCAACCTATGTGAGCACAGGTTGAAGCATTTTTGCAAGACTTGTGGGATGAAAAATGAGTAATTTTGAGGAAGTTTATGTGTATAACTTTATGTACACAATATATGAATCAGCTCTTTTACATAACAGGAATGGAGAAAAACAAAATACCATAGAATCCTCCTCCCTCTGTGGTTATTTTCTGTTCATTCCTTTCCAAACTAGAGATAGTCTGTACAAAAGATATACGCATAATAGCTGCCTGGTCAGACTTGCATACTTGGAAGCCAGCTGTAGAGGCTCCCTTTAAAAAGTTCAGTGGTCTTTTCTTCCAGCACTAGTCCTAACTGGGTTTCCTATGACACAAACAAGAGAAAGCTATCTACACCCATTTCCAGAATGCTTATTCTCTCCAATAGCCGCAAGCCCAGCACTAAGCCTCTGCATGCTGCCAATAGATACCAAAAGTATGTATTCTTAAAGAGATACCAAAATAGTTATTAACAGAAGAGACATTAATGGGCCCTTCTTAAAGGTCAAACCAGTTCACACAAGGAAAGGTTACCTTTTAGCTTGTCTGATGGAGCCTCAGGATTTGGAACTCGCTCCTTAGGAACAGTTAGCTGGCCTTTGCAAAGATTAAAAGTTATTGGTTACAAATGAATAGTTACATGTAATTAGTTCTTTTCTTCAGTAACCCAGATAGAACTCCATTACATTATGACTGTAATTTAATTTAATGAACTTCACTCCTTTTGTGATGTAAGTGTAGCATTTTGTTTACATTTATATGTACTCTAAATAGCATGGGAGGAATATCACAGTTCAAAAGCCAGCTGTTGCTGTGCTTTATTTTATAGCCTCCTCCTGCATTTGTGAGTGTTAGGATGACAATGAGGTGGATAGGATGGGCCAAGCTTTTAGGTCCAGTTAAAACACTCTGTTTTTAACCCTGAATTACTCTAACCCTAGCTCTTCTTTTGAATGGATAAAATTGATTTTAGTACTCAAAAATTGGTCCATTGCAATTTACACAATTTTGTGTTGAATTGTATTAAGTTGCATGGATTCAAAGGGGTTTTTTTGTAAGCTACTTTGATTTTACACTAAAAAGGGGGTATTATTTTTAAAAAGCCAGATCAATATACCAGAATGGGATCCTGTTTTGCATATATTACTTTGTAAAGCACTATATACATTGACCACTCTGATGGCAGAAAGTGAGGAGGAATTAAAGAACCTCTTAATGAGGGTGAAAGAGGAGAGCGCCAAAAATGGTCTGAAGCTCAACATATAAAAAAAAAAAACTAAGATCATGGCCACTGGTCCCATCACCTCCTGGCAAATAGAAGGGGAAGATATGGAGGCAGTGACAGATTTTACTTTCTTGGGCTCCCTGATCACTGCAGATGGTGACAGCAGCCACGAAATTAAAAGACGCCTGTTTCTTGGGAGCAAAGCGATGACAAACCTCGACAGCATCTTAAAAAGCAGAGACCTCACCTTGCCGACAAAGGTCCACATAGTCAAAGCTATGGTTTTTCCAGTAGCGATGTATGGAAGTGAGAGCTGGAGCATAAAGAAGGCTGACCACCGAAGAATTGATGTTTTTGAATTGTGGTGCTGGAGGAGACTCTTGAGAGTCCCCTGGACTGCAAGGAGAACAAACCTATCCATTCTAAAGGAAATCAACCCTGAGAGGTCACTGGAAGGACAGATCCTGAAGCTGAGGCTCCAATACTTTGGGTATCTCATGAGAAGAGAAGACTCCCTGGAAAAGACCCTGATGTTGGGAAAATGTGAAGGCAAGAGGAGAAGGGGACGACAGAGGATGAGATAGTTGGACAGTGTCATCGAAGCTATCAACACGAATTTGACCAAACTCCGGGAGGCAGTGGAAGACAGGAGGGCCTGGTGTGCTCTGGTCCATGGGGTCACGAAGAGTCGGACACGACTTAATGACTAAACAACAACAATATACATTGATGATAATTATCTATATCTGTCACTGTGCATGTAAATGTATGAACTTAGGAAAATAGTTTGTTACTTATTCATAATTGCAATAGGATGATTGCTTCTGCTTTGTGGGGCTTGATTATCCTCAGTAAGGAACCACTTTCTGTTTTCAGAGAAGCAAGCATAATCTGTTTCTTGGAAGACTTAAAAGACTAACATGTTTTTCTGGACATAAGGCAATGGTTTCTGCAGTCTTTTAAATGCCACAATATTCTGTGTTGTTTTTACTTTGTTTTACTGAAACAGCAATGTCTACGTTGGCTCGGGCATGTCGTGAGAATGGCTGACGGTCGGATTCCAAAAGATCTCCTGTATGGAGAATTAGTGCAGGGAAATCGCCCCAGAGGGAGACCACAGCTGCGATACAAGGATATCTGCAAACGGGATCTGAAGGCCTTAGGAATGGACCTCAACAGATGGGAAACCTTGACCTCTGAGCGTTCAGCCTGGAGGCAGGCAGTGCAGCATGACCTCTCCCAGTTTGAAGAGGCACTTGTCCAGCAGGCCGAGGCAAACAGGCTGTCCCTAAACCAGCAAAATCAGGGAGCTGGACAGGGGACAGATTGTGTTTGTCTTCAGTGTGGAAGGGATTGTCACTCTCAAATTGGTCTTCTCAGCCACACCAGACGTTGTTCCAAGACCTCTATTCAGAGCACGTTACCATAGTCTCTCAAGACTGAAGGATGCCTACACACATTTTACCCTGTGCTTCCTGCGCTTTTAGAAAAAAAAAAACAGCTGGCGAGCTTTTCAACCTGTAATTTCACCTTTCATTCTAGTTTGATTAGGAGAGAATTCGAAGTGATGTGTTTTATAGACCTGGAGATAAACGTTGTCACTATCAAGTCAACCGCTAATTGCTACAGATCAAACAAATGCCTCTTCAAATGTTTTTGTTAAAACAAAGGACCTTAACCCTAGACAGGCAAGATTTACGGCTCAGTCTCACTGAGCAGTTAATTTGTTGGGATTTGCTTTCAAGACACTTCTAATGATGACAGCCATGTTGGTCTGTTCCAGCAACAGGAGCAACAAAATCTCTTGGCAACTTTTATTTCCTAGAAAGTATGTCTAGGATGGCTTATTAGAAATCTGCATCATTTTTTTATTTTTCAAGTAAGGTTATTTTTTTGGGGGGGGGGAATGTTTCCAAATGGCAGCCTGTGGCATTACGGGTAGAGTGTCTGACTAGGATTCAGGAGACCCGGGTTCAAATCCCTGCTTGTCCATGGAAACTCACGGGGAGATGTGTGTATGGCAGTAGTAAACCACTCTTGAATGTTTCATACACCTCAGAAACTGACCATGCTTTGGAAGCAACTTGATAAACACCTAATAATAAACACCAACAAACTGTAGTAGGTTGTCAATTTAAGGATATTTTGGGCCAAAATAAATGTAGCCTGTGGTCAGGGGATAGATTGGTTTGTTTGTTTTTTTGTTTAAGGGAATGTGCTTATTGTGCAAGTACTCCTAGTCAAGTTGTCAGGAAAACTCCAGAAATCTATAGGGCTGAGTTGGTCTGTGGGTATCTTTGATGGCCTCACACCACCTACACACAGGCCAGCATCCATCTGTCAATTGGGAATGATGGCAGAAGCCGCAGCAGTAGCTGCCTGCCACTGCCTTAAAGCCTTCCTGCTTCAATTTCAGGCTGCACATGACTTTGTCTCATGGCCTAAGAGTCAGGCACACCCTTTCTCGGGAGGGAAGTTTAACAAAATAAAAAATAAATGCCAACTTAGTTCAAAGCACACACCTGCAGCTTTGAGGAGCAGAGAAAGCAACAACGTGATTAAAATTATATATAAAAAGGCACGATATGTGATTCCTCAATTAATTTTTAACTGGGTGCGGAATATATATGCCTGGAGGCCCCCTGCGGTTGACAACAGCAGTAACGGAGATTGATGCAATCATGTAAACAGCACTGAGCGAATTAACAAGACCGACCTTTGGTGGCAGGATGAGTCTATACCGGAGGGGGAGGAAGGATTTCCGAAGGCCACGCGTTCGTCGTGGGGGCCTTTTTTCTTTTCCCTTATAGTTCTAGGCGAGCAAGGAGAATCAAAATGTTCTGCTGCTTCTTCCACGTCACCCTTTATTGCCTTTCGGCAGGGTTTGATAAATCACTTCTAAACCCTTTTAACTACCAAAATCCAGCGGCTGTGTTGGGTGGCGAATCTTGGTTTCAAAAGTAAGTTCCCCAAACTCCGCCTGGGGGAAAATAAGGGATACAGACGTGAAGGTTTATTTTTCAGACCTCACTGCAGCGAAGTGTAAACAGTCTCATCTTTATATTACAGTTCTATGGAATTGTTCATACATTAATGACAAGGCTCTCCTCCCGGCCCCGCTTCCAAAGTTTTGAGAGAGAGAGTTTTTTTTGTTTTTTTTTTTGGGTGACCCAACCGGGGTCTCGGTTTTTTTTAGATTTTTTACTTACGGGCCACAGGTGGGGGTGGCCAAGGCTCTCTTTTTACGCGCGGAAAAGAAGCCCCGAGCGCAGAGACCCCTTTTCCCAACAGGCTGCAACTGGGCGAGAACTGCGCGCCCCCCACCCCCCCGGTCCGTCTTTTCCAGCGCCTGCCGGGGAAATTCCAGCGCGTCCGGCGCCGGAGCGCTCACCTGCGCAGGTTCCGCCCCAGGAGGAGGCGGGGCCTCGGGGATCCCCGGCCAGGCTCTCTTAAGCGCAGCCTCCGACGCCGGACTTCCAACCTGTCTTCCGCGGGTGGCGTCGAGGAAGGAGGACGGGTCGCTACCCGGACGGTCTTGCGCTCTCGGGCCCCTTGCCTGGTGACACGGGGAGAACAGACCGTCCTGCGGAGGGGAAAACTTTTACTTTCTTGGGAGGGAGGAGGAAACCAGGCTCCGGGCCGGATCCGTTTGCCTGCTCGCCGCCAAGATGAAAGCCAAGTGGATGCTTGTCTTCCTGGCCGCTTGTGTCCCTTTTGGCATCCCGAAAGTAAGTGTGAAAAGTTTTCCTCCTCCGGTTTCGCCATCTCGCCTTTGGGGGGGGGGGGGGCTTCTCCTTCTTCCCCCCCCCCCCCAACCCTTCCTGCCGCTGCTGGTCCAGGGCGAGGCGAGCGCAGCCGGGAGCGCGGCGGCCCCGTTGGAAGCGCGTCCTTTAAAAACGCGGTGCGCGCCGATTTCCCTTTCCCTTTCCCCAGCCCGCCTCTCCAACCCTCTGTGGAGCTTCTTGGGTGCGTGGCGGGGTTGGGGGGGGGGGTTCCCCGCCGCGCACTGGCTTCCCAAGGGCAGGGGAGAAGAGAGAGGGCAGGCCGAGAAGGGGGGAAGAGAAGGCAGCCAAAGGAAAAAGAGGGGCTGAAGAAGGAGCCGAGGTGGAGGGGTTTGGGGTAGTGAGGAAAGAAGGGCGCATTCGTGTTTTTCGGAGGTCCTCCGTTCCCCTTGCCCCCCCCCCTCGTGCCTCGTTTTCCTGTCCCCTCTTCCCGTCGCAGATGCGGGAACATGCCCGGGCAAGAGCTCTTGTCTGGCCGCTCTCTCCATTCGGGGAGAGTATGCCGGGCGAAAAGGAACGGGCAAGATGAAGTTGAAGCGGCACCGGCCTTCAGGGGTCAAACCCATTCACACGTACTGTAACCGAACGCGCGCCGGGAAGCGGCGCGGGCGCGTGTCGAGGGGAGCCGCGCTGCGTTCCGCGGGGCGCGTCTTGGCGAGTTCGGGTCTCGGGGGCTCCGGCGGCGGTGCGAGACGCGTTCGTCGCCTGCTGTGACGCTCGGGAGGAGCTCCCGACTGGACCGGACGGGCCTTGCTCCCGAGGAGTCCTGGTTAGGATCGGGCCGAGCTTTTGCTTCGTGGAGAGGCCTGGGCATAGATCCGCAGGGCATCCGCTTCGGTGTTTTGCGGATTCTGACGTTGCGTTCTCATCCACGTGTTCTAAGTCCTGTTTTCAAATAATGGAGGGAATAAAGCTTAGGAAACAACGTGAGGCCGTGTTGGAAACTCCCATCAGGAGGGGGAGAAGTCCAGAGGCGTGTCACGGCTCCCTTTTCGCTCCGGCCTCGTTTTCCCGTTCCCTTTTCCCGCCTTTCATGATGCAACAATTGAGGATGACAGCTTTACACCCTTCCAACTAAAACTTAAGAACCTAAGAGCAGCCCTGCTGGATCAGGCCAAGGGCCCAGCTAGTCCAGCTTCCTGGATCTCACTGTGGCCCCACCAGATGCCTCTGGGAGCACAGGAGACAAGGAGATACATGTCTCCTGATACCCCGATACCCCTTCCCTGCGTCTGGCGTTTTGAGGTCCCCTTCCTTCTAAGCCTGGAGATGATACATCCCCATCATGGCTTGTCACCTGCGATGGACTTTTCCTCCAGGAAGCTGTCCAATGCGCTTTGAAAGGCATCTAGGCCAGATGCCATCACCACATCCTGTGGCCAGGAGTTCCGCAGACTAACAGCACGCTGGGTCAAGAAATATTTTCTTTTGTCTGTTCTCACTCTCCCAACACTCAATTGGAGTGGATGTCCCCTGGTTCTGGAATTGCGTGAGAGGGCAATACTTTATCCATCCCCTGCATCATTTTAGACGTCTCAATCATGTCCCCCCTCAGGCGCCTTTTCTCTAGACTCAAGAGCCCCAAACGCTGTAGCCTTTCGTCATAAGGGAGGTGCCCCAGCCCTGTCATCATTTGAGTCTCTCTCTTCTGCACCTTTTCCAGTTCCACGATGTCATTGTTGAGGTGCGGCGACCAGAACTGTACGCAGGACTCTAGGTGCGGCCTTACCAGCGTTTTGTAGTACTGTAACTTGTGTTACTCAAATATCTCCCATCTTCTTCTCTTCCCTTTTCTCTGCCCTGCTTAGACTCATCTTTGCAGCTCTAAAACTCCAGTTCTAAATACACTTCAGTAGATGTGGTTTTAAAGAGAGAGAGAGAGTAATTTTCACACTCTGCAGCTTATCGGCTTGGAATGAATTCTGTTTGAAAACTTGTATACACGTTTATCCTTTTGAGGTACCATAAGACCCTGTTGTTTTATGCATCTGCAGTAGAGACGGGGTGTTCTCTCGAATAAATGCCTTCTGACTGAATGGTGTCCCTAATAGGTATTTTGAGATATATTGATGGAGATACCCAGTATGGTAGGTAGAGTGATGGACTACGACTCAGAAGGCCTGGGTTTGAATCCCCGCTTAGCCATGGAAATTCACTCAGAGAATGCAACTGGTAAAATCACCCTTCATTGATCTCGCTTATCTTGAAAGCCATAGTAGTGTCACAATAAGTTGGTTCTGACTTGACGTCGCATAACAACAACAGCAGCAACCATCTGCTTGAATTGTCATTGTCCTGGGACTGTTCATGGCATTCTGTTCACTCTGTCATTGTGGTGGCTAAAATAACGCCTTTTGTCTTCTGGTGATTTCTATCATTGCATGTTATTTCAATATTTATTATTGGTTGCATGAAGCTTGGTAGGCATTGTGTGGCTAACTTAAAAAATAAATTTGTGGGTCAAATTAGTGTCTAGTTGGAATTAAATCAAATACAGGGACAAAACAAAGGGCATGTTATATTTAATTTTTAATTGCATTTTTTTTACTGAGATTTAGAGATTTTTCAAAATTGCTCTTAATTTTACTGTGTTTTAATATTGCGACTGGCTTAATTGCTCCATTGTCTATCACTAACTGTGGTTTTAAGTTTACTCATTTCTCTTTCAGCTTTATTCATTTATCTGTCTCTTTAACATAGAAGTGTCAACCTTAAGAGTTTCAGCTGAGTTATTTATTTATTTTTATTTTCTTTAAAATATTTTTACCCCACCTTTCTCCTTAAAGGGACCCAAGTCAGCTCACAACAATTAAAAGACAGTATTTAAAAGCTAAAAAGGTAAATATACAAATATTTAAAAGGAATTAAAGAAGTGTTATACTAAAAACAGTAAATAAAATCAATCTTAAATTAATTATGATCTACAATGATCTTAACAAAGCAAACTTGTGAAAGTCTAGTGGGGCTGGTTTCTGTACTGATTGTGTCCTGTAGCTAATCATCTGTTGAAAATCAGAATAACCTTTGGCCCTAGCAATTGGCTGCTAGTTAACCTTCTTGGCCCTTCCTTCGGATCTAAAAGCCGTGTGGCTGTAGGAGCAGTGTGAGAAACTGAGGAGATCCTCAGCATGGCAGCATTGAGACAAAACCCCATCTAGCTCAGGCGGGGGACCTCAAGCACACTGCTGCTCCTCTGGTTTGTTTGGCTGATTGAGGCAATAAAAATCTTGTGTTCCGGAAGCCAAAGTGTTACAATCACAGATGTTGCTGAAAGTACTTGGAAAGGTCATGACTGTCTTGGTGCTAGTATTTTAAAAGTAAGCTTAGCAAACAGAGTGGGACTTACTTCTGAGTTAACATGCAAAGATTTCACTCTTAATTCTAGACCCAGTCGGAGCAAAGTTCTTCTTCCAACTTTGAACTTCCAAGTGTATCTAAATAATTTCTGGATTTCTTCTGATATTTACCCTATTTCACATTGGTTTCTAAGTGGATATGCTAATCTGTAGCAAAAGAAATAACAGAGTGCCCAGGGGTGTCTTTAATTTTAAAAAAATGACTAGCACACGAGAGTTGATGGACCTCAGCCTTCTCCAATAGATGTGTGGAATCTTGTTGAGGATTTCATGTATATACAGTGTAGCTGACTGGATAGCTCATTGGGTTTAGGTTTTTGGCTCTGGAGCCAGAGGTTGGGAATTCGATCCCACACAGTGCCCCCTGCAAGAAGAGCCAGCCTGTGTGACCTTGAGCAAGCTGCTTCGGTGGAGCTGAGGGCCAAACCTTCATGGTCAACATTCACATGGGTCACTCAGGGAAGTGGTTAAAAAGAAGAAGAAAAACCAGTCCCAGATATGGCAGAGGTGGGTAGGTTCAAAACAGGCTTTTCTGGGAGGCCTCGGTTCACCTGCTGATGTCTGTTTGGGGGGGCTTGAGGGGAGCTTGTGCTCCCCTATGGAGAATCCCTATCTCGCCCCCTCCAGGAGCAGAAAAAAGCCCCTCCCCATTATATCCCAAGGGCTAGCAGCCCTTGCTGCTCCTGTGGTTGGAGATGGGCTTGTCCAGAGTGATGTTGGAGGGAAATGGAGGAAGTACGGATGCTGAAAACGGTCCTTACCTCTTTGGTTTGCTTCTCCCACCTTTGCAAGATAGAAAGGCTTGCTTGGTGGGCGGGGGAGGGGAGGAAATAATTCCCTCGTCCTCTTGTTGTTCCTCTCCCACAGCGGGCTTGATGTCATCATGGCCACCCCCCACTTAGCTGCGCTAGCTCTAAACAATGACGTTCTACTCCACCCAGTTAGTTTTCCAGGGTTTTAAGTGAAACAGTGTTCCTTCCTTCACTTCTTTCTCTGTTTATTTACCTTGAAAGATCAGCTTTAACAGGTTGGACTTTTAATTTCTCATTGTCTGATCTGATTATGTTCACTTTCTGCATTTTATGGGTATAATAATTTCTTTGTTTTTATTCATTTGCTTTAGTATTTCTTTGTTGGTTACCATCCCAGTCCGGGAAATTCTTACCATCTTGTGATAAATCAACACTGTTCTGCCTTTTTTTAAATAGTAGCCTGTGTTTAAGTTAGTGATTCCATGCCATACAGTAGAAATGGGGTGTACCTATTTTTGATCTTTTAGTAATCCTATTTAAATACATTTAAATACATATAAAATATTAGTTAAAATGTTAGTTTTAAATATATGTTTAAATATCTTGCTCCTGTTAGAAGCATAATCCTTCTATTACAATAACCGAAATATCACGGGCAGCCAACACAAGCTGGAATACGAAGTGAAACCTACCGTCATCTTTTCATCTGATAGCACCTGATTTGAATGTTCACAAACCTCCTCCCACTCTTCAGCATTGCACGTCAACATATCATGCACCTACCATGACTTGAACATCCAGGTTTGCTCCCCCTTCTATGCCCTCTCTTGACCATTCATGTATGACACTAGTTTTGCATGTGCGCACACGTGTTTCATCATACTTGAGGGTGGTCCTGAAAGCTTGCACATTTTTGAAAAAAAAATCCTCTTGATTTTTAAGTAGCGGTGAATCAATCTAGCTTTGCCTGGATCAAAATACCATGAGTCCTATCCTTACCCCATTGTCCTTTCCCTTTCCTTTGCATTTTCTCCTTTTATCTTCATATCTATTCAGCCTATCCAAAGGGAACAGAGTCAAGAATCCCCCAGCAGTATGGCTCCCAATTAATGAATAATTGAAGCCCCATATCTATAAACTATGGCATAATTCAAAACATGTAAATGTCTGAACTTGGCTCACAGAAATCTTCAAACCCATGTCTGGCATAATCCCTTAGGCAGCCAAAAATAACTGGGGTGTTCTTGATAGACCTCAAAATGGTTTTCATCTCTGCTACATAGCTTGTTTTTAACCCAGACTATCCCAAACGTACCCTCTGAATTCGGTGAAAATCCATCCAGTTGCTTTTGCATGTTGCACAATGAACAGACAGGCAGAAAAGTTACTTTTATTTATATTGATTGCTTTTCATTTTAAAAACCCCAAAGCTGTTTACAATGAAAATGGATACAGTGAAACCAATAGCTAAAAAGATGAAAATAATAAAACCAGTAAGGTCCATTAGAAACAATTCACTACAAAAAGCAAGCAAACCCCAACAACGCCAGCATGAGTTACAACCTCATTAGACTGTTTTCATGACTGTTAATTGTGGGTCCCTGAGTTATCCTAACTGGAAAAATTATGCTTTGGCTTTTTCCCATTGCTCCTGAGAGATTCAGCGGTTTGTATTTCGGTTGTTGGCTGTTCTGCATGGGTTAATCTTGCCCTTTTCACTTGCTTAGGTATAAGGTCACAACCTGTTGCTGATCTCGCTTTCCCTGCAGGGTGTTTGATCAAAAATGCATAGATAAGGAGAGGATGATGTCATGCTTTATTCTTAGCAGCTGGTGGGGAGATGTGTTAATAGTGTTGCATCAGAATGTTGCACTATCAAAACATGCTATTTTAGCCCTTGTTTTTTTTCACTTTAACAAAATACGGTACCACCAATATGCACCAGATTTTGAGATAACTGGGGGCAGAATATGAAACTTCCGTCTGTGATGCTGTGTCAGCTTCACGTGGCTTCTGCCCAGCAGCTTTGCGGGATGCCTTTGGTCCCATCAGAGGGCTGTAGTGATTCAAGAACTGATTGTGGTACCAAAATGCAGCTTTATTTTCATTCACAAGAACAGCTTGTACACTCCTAATTCTCTAGTCTTGTAATGGCTACTCTAGCTAATGGCCCATTTCTGAGCCTAATTGGAAGTGCTGGCCTGAACCTGTGAAGATGAGCAACTTGTGGCTTTCCAGATGTGATCAATGGTATCTTTGGGACTTCACTGCCAAATACCCACCATTTTTTTTCTTTCAGGTCCCAAGGAAAAGCACCTGTTTGTTCAGCCAGGAGTCCTACTGTACTTTATCTATATAGTGAGCTCTTGTTTCATAACCAGTGAAAGCTGGAAAATCGATTGGTTCCTCTGCCAACCCTATGTACTTTCTTTGTTTCATGATACCTCTTAATTGCAATTATTTGTTTACTTGTACTTTTGCATGGTTTGAGTTTTATAGATTTCCATAAGTTCCCTTGAGGGGTTTGAGTGGGAAAATATAAATGAATGAATCAAGGGCTGGTGTTTGTGGCTGCAGAAGTATACGGTTAGGAAGTTGTGTGAACTCTGGAGTTTTCAGATAAGTCTGTGTTTGGGGACTTACTTGGCTCTGTTATCCTGTTCAATCTGCTATGTGCAGAATTGCAATTGCACAAGCAGTTTTTCCTCATATTCTGGGGCATCCGTCCATTCATTGTATGCTTGGTCACACCAGTGGTTCTGCAGCCTGGCACATGGCCGCCATACAAGAAAATAGAGAACTGCTTATGCGGTTTCCGTTGTGGCACATGGTGAATTGAACAGCATACGAGCCGGTACCTTGCGTCTAAGCCTGTGGGGAAGGAAAGCAAATTCACTGCTCTGTTAACACCCTAAATAGCTGAAACTATAAGTTTTGTGACAATGAGGAAACACTTGCAGATAAATTCGATGTCTTGAAAGCTTTTGTTCTTTCCGTCTGCTTCTCGGATTGACACTCCTCCACCACGCTCATTTATTGAGATGAGAAGTCTTGTACGAGATAGCTTGTTTTTTGTAGGTGCTGAATCATTATGACTGTTGCTGGGCTGCCTGATAGAAGAGCCAGCTAATCAGTTCCAGCCAGTTGGCTGCTCCAACCCTTCTCTTCAACCCCCCCTCCCCTCCCCTGCAGTTGAAGAGCGCTGTGGGTGAGGTGATGGCTGCAAACCACAGCACACGGGAAGAGTTTGTGTTTACCCTGCCTGATTATTTTCCTGTTCTTCCCCTCATCCCCACCCTGCCAGCAGCTTCATTACTCACTCTGGAAATATTCCCAAGGACGTGCTGCGCTGAGAGGAGCTTGGTGGGTGCAAGTACAATGGGAAGTGTAGTGGGGGGAAGGGAAGGGAAAGGGAGTTGCAATGATAGGAAAGGTGTTTTTGTTGTTTTTTTTTTTTTAAGAAAGAAACTTAGCGGTATGGCCTGCAAGTAAAATCAAAAGAGAGAATCAGATAATATCTTTATCAAGCCACCAAAATATCCAAAAAGAATTTTTTTAAAAAAGGGGGGGGGCTTAATTGAAAATGCAACCTAATTGTGCGTTTTAATTGCAACACAGTCCTTGCTGGTGTACTGCAATCTACAAAGTTTAGCAGACTAAAGTTTATCGGACTGCCACTTACAGACTGTCCCAGTTTGCATGAAAAAAAGAAGCAGGCTGCAAATTAACAACAGCAATTCAAATATATCTCGAGCTGAATGCTTTGTGGGTGTGCGCACGCATGTGTCCATGCGCATGTGCTGAAAAGATAACGGAGCCAAAAGGTAGGGAAGACAGATATCAGTATAGGTGGGGAGACCCTGAGGTTTCTAATCGGGGGAGTCCATTGGAAAAGAAAGGGGTGGGAGGTGGGGATTGTGCATTGCCCCCCTCCTTTGCTCTGGACAACCTATGCGGTATCTTTAGGAGCACCCCGGCATGGTCAAATCTGCGTGTAGTGCAACATTTACCTACAAGCCCTACTCATGCATGTAGAGTGAAGTGAGAACCTTTTTCCTCCTCCAAAAGCAAAATTGTTTCAGCAGAAAAGCTAACAGGCTACTGGTACCTTAGGAATGCATAAGCTATGTTTAGCATAAAGTCTTGTGGACTTCAGCCCACTCACATCTGTGACAGATAAAATTTATTAGTCATTATGGTGGTGCAAGACTCTCCACGACTATCGCTTCTTTTGATGGTGATGATGAAATGTATTATATCCATGTGAAGTTCATTGTATCTTTGACGAAGATTATACCTGTGGAAGTTTGCGGTGGAATGAATTTGTTAGGCTTAAAGGTGTGACACAAAGCTCCTGCATTTGTTTCTGTTGCGGCTGAAATGGGCTAACAGGACTAACTCTCTGACAATTCTGGAACAAATGAACTTGAGGGTGTAAAAGTCAAATGTGCCTCAGATTTCCATCCAAAACAAAGACACGCATCTGGAAATTCCACTTTTTGTCTGAAGGGTTCTGTTTTCTGGGACTGTTGTATCTTGTCAGGTGGCAGCTTTTGCATTTGAGATCAACAACCACAATGAACTGATAACAAATCTAAACTTATGTTAATCAGAGAGCTGAGCAGGGAGAGCAAATCTGTAAATTAATGCTAAAACTGACTGCTGGTTACAGGAGGTTTAAGGGAGGGGAGCTCTGAGATGTTCTAGAACACACACTGGCACACATTCCCCACCCTCTGCGCGTGAACAGTTTTTAAAAGCAAAGGTAATTGTGTTGGTCTGAAGAGGAGGGAAGCCAAAATTGCACAGTTGGACAAAACCTCGATGAGGACAAGTCGCCATCTTGAGTTGAGTTAGTCTGTTGGAGCAACCCAACACAGAACCTCGTAACACGTTAAAGACTTCTACACCTCATTTTATTTTTTCATCTGTCATTTTTCTGGACCCCACCTTGCAGTGTGAAAGCTTGTGCTGATAAAAAAGTGACAACTTTTAATGTCCCCCCAAGACTCTTTCTTTTTGCTCACAGAGAAAAGTGTGCTCAACTGATGGGGGGGGGGGCAATGTGTAGCCTGCTTAATTAACTTGTAAACCGTGCAGAGAGTGCTTTAAGCGCTATGGGGAGGTATGTAAGCAGCACACTTTGTATGGGGAGGAGAACAGAGAGAGCTAGCTACTTGTTGTGGCCACAGAATTTGCATTTTGTCATTGCCATAAGAGACTGAGGGAAAAGAAATGTCAAGCTTCAATGGGCCGAGTCTCTTTTAAGCAAAAAGTAGGTTTTACGCCAAAAATTGCTGACATAAAACATATGCACTACCCAAAGGTCTCTGGGCGGCTTACAACAATTAAAATACAAATGCAAGTCTGCTGCATCATGGGCTGGATTTATACATGGCCTCTTCAAGGAAGCATTTAGGTTGCAAATGGTATTTCTCCCTGCTCACTCTCTGACACTCAGTATTACATCTCACCAGTGATTTGCTTACAACTGTGTATATAGGAATGTGTATAATATCCTGTGCTATTCCTCTATAAATATAGAATTGCAATTAAACACCTCTTTCATTCTTCCCCCCCCCATTATCCAAAAAACTGCATACAGAGAGAGAATACATTACAGAAGCCACATAAAACATTTAGAGTCTATTTGAATTTGTGCAGAGGTGCAAATTCTCTTGGTTCAGGGTGGACAATATTAACATTCCAGATGTTTTTGGACTATGATTCCCATTAGCTTTAGCCAGCATTGGCAATATAAGCCTCCCCCCCCCTTTCCATTTCTTCATTCCCTATGTCTTATCATCTTTGACCTTTCTATGTTGTTTGATATTGTTTGTTTTACATTTTGTTTGTAAGCCGCCCAGAGTAGATTCATTGAATCTAGATGGGCGGGGTCAAAGTTGGAAAATAAATAAATAAATAAAAATAAAGGCCAGTGAGAGTTGCCATCCCGGGAGCACCTGCCAGACCACCCTCACCCATGACTGCTCTAAGGGGGTCGCTAACTAACAGACTGGCAGCTGGGACAGAAAAGCTGGAGCATGGGAACAATTGTGGGAGGGCAGTATTAGCTGCCAGGTTCTTACCATGCAGCCTTTTGACATAGGCACAATCTGTAATGACTCCCTGTCCTTTTGTTTTTCTTATCAGCATGAAGCCAAGGCTGTGAGCGTCTTGCAAGTGCAGAATCCAACAGAACCCAGTCGCGAGGCCTTGGCGTTTTGCAACAAGAGCAAGCTCTTCGGACAGAAACTTTACCTCCACAATGGGCACTGTTGTGAGCAATGCCCGCCAGGTACCATGTCCCCAGATCAATATGAGTTTTAGCTGGCATTTCCAGCTGCTTACGCTAAGCATTTTGGGGCGAGATAAGATGAATTGGGCTGTCTTAGTGCTCCTGAGAAAACTTACCCAAAGTAACTTTGTAAAAGTATTTTACAAGCATTTGCCAGAAACGTTTTCATATGTTGCTGTAATTTTGTTTCAGTTACTTCTTTGAAAAGTGCACATTGCATAAAATAGGATCAGAGAATAGTTTGTAAACCATGCCGTCTACAATTTGGGGAATGTTTCATTCTTGCACTACAATTCTCAGGGTTTCCCTGGTGGCTTCTTGCTTACCCCTGCCCAGGAAAGCAAACCCATGTAGATATTTTGGCCGCATGTAGGCATGAGGACTTGGAAATAGGAGCATTCAGCTTATGGTGAAGCTGAAAGTAGTTCAGAACAACTAGCTCCTCTTGCAGGTGTGAAAATATTATTATTTTGGTTCTGCTTCTCGTGAGCAGCCAACACAGGAACACATTGCTGATACATTGCTCCTTCATAAGAGTGCTACTGAATTGAAAACAGAGCCCATATCTAAGAGAAGAAACTGGCCTTGACTCTATTCACTATCTCTTCCTGGTGCCCTGTGAAATGGACTGAAGGCAGATGTTTTGCTGGAGTTAAGCTGGTGTGGACCTGGATGAGAAATTACATGGAATGCAAACCCTTTGTGAAACCACACAGAGTTGTGCCATGGAATCTAAAAGGAAAAGTTATCGTTGGAAATGCAGAAGCAGACTGTGCTTGGAGACCTGTGTTTCGTTTAATTGAGATTGCGATGGTGTCTCTTTAGACCAGCTCACGCTCCGGAAATGTTGGGCTATGACTCATGTCATCCACCAGCTCCTGCCCTACAGGCGGTCGCGGTCTCTCTCTCTCTCGGTCTCTCTCGGTCTCTCTCTCTCTCTCTCTCTCTCTCTCTCTCTCTCTCTCTCTCTCACACACACACACACACACACACACACACACACACACACAGAGAGAGAGAGAGAGAGAGCGAGCGAGCAAAAAGGCAAAGTGTGCTGCTTATAGGGCGGTTTACAAGTTAATTATACAGGCTGCACCCAGCCAGCAAGCTGGGTACTCATTTTACCAACCTTGGAAGGAGAGCAGGCTGAGTCAACCTCAAGCCGGCTACCTGGGATTGAACCCCAGGTTGTGAGCACCGTTTGGGCTGCAATATAGCAGTTTGACCACTGTGCCTTGACACACCCACCCACCCCTCTTTTTATGTGCATCCATTGTATGTGGAGATGCTGAGCTGTTTATGTGTGGACAGACATTGACCTTTGATACATTTTCATGCTTTGTTTTCCTCCTCTTTTTAGGTTTTCAAGTTGACGAACACTGCACATCAACCACTGAAACAACATGCCAGCCCTGTCACAAAGATACCTATGTCAAGTACCATAACACAGAGAAGCATTGCTTTCCTTGTGAAGAGTGCAGGCAGTTAGGTATGGAGGTGGGGACCTGGATTTGGGGAGGGGGCTCTAGCTTCTCATAGGGAAGCAAGTGTCTCCTTGTGCGTAAAAATCTCTACACTTCTAGGCCAAGTGAAGGTGTGCTCAGTATCATGACGCAGAACCACTTTTTGCTCATAGTGTATTCTGTTATTTTACATGATTCTGAATTTGCTCTCGGGAGAGTATAGGGGAGAAGCACGGAGGCAGATCGGGTACTAAGATGGGGCACATTGGCCACCACCATGTTGATGCTGCTGGAGGCAACTGGTTCCCCCAAAGATTTTGCCACTTAGCTAGATGCCAAAGACTTGCCCTAAACCACACAGTATGGCTAGCCCTTTGTGAGATCCACGAGTCTTTGCCCACACACTTTCGGGACTAGCTTGACAGCTGTAAAGGCTAGAGGCCAGTTACTTACCCCTGCTTTCTTCGCTTATGTCAGAACTGAAAACTGTGGCTCTTCCAATTGCTTTTGGATGTTGCTTCTCATAATGTAACCTCACAATTTAGGACCTTATCTAGGGCTGACTTGCCACCTATTTGGGTGGGTGGGGGGCTGTTATTTAGTATTTTAGGCAGTGGATTAAGTGAATCAGTGGATAATGATTCTGTGGATAGATGGGGTTCTACTGTAGGTATTAGTTGATGAGTTCTGGTGGGGGGGGCAGGAAACGACGGCTTGTGAAGAAGGCGAGAAAAATCTGCATGTTTTCTGTTGGCTTTTCAGACCAAGTGGAGATACAGTCATGTACCCCAACCAATAACACACAGTGTTCCTGTAAGAATGGCACCTTCTGCTCCCCGCACCTTCCATGTGAAACATGCCATAAATGTGCACTCAGGTTAGTTTTAAATTATTTCACATAGAAAGGGTATAAGCTTGACATTTTCTGTTCTGGCCCCAAAAAAGGTCATTTGGGGATTGTAACATATGGTTTTAGTGTTATAAAAGGTTCAGTCACACTGCCAATACAAACCTGAGTTAGCTTGAGCATTATTGCTGTTGTCTGTGGCAGACACTCTGCCAGTGTCTTCTTCCTACGACTGTTGCGGTCTGGTAGTTCGCTTTCCAGAATTTCTCCACTCCTGTCATCACTGGAACCATTAATTAGCAACTGCTAATTTCTCTCTGGGATGGCTGGATCTTGGTCTTGTGTCTCAGCTTTGACCGTTCCACCTGGGTAACCCTGCCAGGAAACCAGATTTGTAACAAGAGTCCAGCCTCCTGAGAACATTGCTTTCGAGTTCTCTGATGCACTCTTAACATTCTCGTCACATGAAGATTTGCATCCAGAGGACGGGGAGTATCATGAGAAGACACGGCTCATTGGGAATGATAATCATGCTAGGAAGAATGAAGGCAACAGGAAAAGAGGAAAGCTAGATATGAGATGGATTGGCTCAAAAATGGAAACCATGGCCTTTAGTTTGCAAGACCTGAGCAAGGTTGCTCACGATGGGACCTTCTGGAGATCACTGATTCATAGGTCTCCACAAAGTGGAAATAGTTTGATAGTACCTAACATGATACCAAAAACATGGAAAGGGTTGCAGTATTTGAATATATCTTTCCCTGCTTTTTGTTTTGATTAAACAGCAATGGTGGAAGGATGCTTAGGGCTTGAGTCTACGCAAAGGGAGACCGCAGTCTTCCACATATTGGTGGATTCTCCCTCCTATCATCTGTGACACTGGCCGTGCTGGCTGAGGGTATGGGAGTTGTAATGTAGCAAGATCTGGAGGCCTACAGGTTCCTTACCTGTGACTGATATGATATACACCAAGAGAGGGTTATGGTTAGGGTCGGATGGGGGTCAGAGGCCATGAGAAGGGACAGAGAAATTGAACACAGGCTTGCTAACTACAGTCATCGCCAGTGATTTGCATTAGTTTTTAAAGCTTTTAACAGCACCAGAATGTGTTTTTGCAAAATATTTCTCTTATCCATCAACGTTAGGCCAGGGAACTTTATATGCTGGAGACAATTCCAAACATGCTATGTGTCACGTCTATGTTTTGGAATTGCATAGCTACTTCAGAGCTGTAGTTGAGCTTAAATCTGGGGTGGGGGGAGGAGCTGAGCACAACTTCCTAAAACACAGCATATACACACTGTTGATCTTGCGGTACCTTTTGTCGAGGGATATGGTGTCAAGAATTAGCTGAATGCAACACTGTTGTTCGATTCCAAGAAGCAATTCCAGAGGCTGGTATGATATGTTGCAATGTGATATAGTCCAGCGTCCCGTACAATGGTTTGAGCGCCAGACCTCCCCGACTCTGCTACTTCATGTTCATTCTGTGTATGTCTTTCCATCCCTAAGGTGCCTCTTCTGGAGGAGGGTGAGGCACTGGGAATTACAGTTGCTTCTGGCATAGCCTGGTGAAGGTGTGCGAGGGGGAGTCTATCTCAGTCTGCATTGTTTTTTTTGCTTTTGTTCCCAGGTGTCCTGATGGGGAAGTGATGGTGCAGGCTTGCACCCCGACGAGTGATATACAGTGTCAGCCCTATACAACCCCGCCAACTCCTGCTGCAACAGGTAAAAGCACATGGGTGGGACGGTGTGTGGTTGCAGTGTAGAGTGCTTCGTTTCAGATTTTGGGCTAGCCAGCCAGCCATGCTTTTAGCAGGGTCTCCTACGCTCCCCGTTTTCCTTCCTATTTCACACTTTCATGCCTTCTGAATGAGTTCAGGTTTCATTAGACTTTTCTTTGAGTTTCTTTCAGATCTTTTCTTTTCTGTGCTATTGTAACTCAAGTTACCAACAAGCTCAGAGAAACTCCCTTCCTGTAAATGGCTGGTACTTTTTTTGGCCACTGAAGGATCTGCCTTTGCAGAATGAGTCCTGAAGAATTAGCCTGGTTTAGTTCTTGAGCAGGGACAGGAGTGCTGGGATGTAGAATTCAATGAAACGGATTTCCCAAACTCTGCTCCTCATAGAATCGTCGTAGGGTTGGAAGGGACCTTGGAGGTCTTCTAGTCCAACCCCCTGCCCAAGGCAGGAGACCTCATACCATCCTGGACAGATGGCTGTCCAATCTTTTCTTGAAAACCTCCAGCAATGGGGCACCCACAACGTCAAGAGGCAAGCTGTTCCACTGCTTCATGGGTCTCACCGTCAGGAAATTCCTCCTTATTTCCAGGTTGGATCTCCCTTTGACGAATTTCCACCCATTGGTTCTTGTCCTACCCTCAGGTGCAATAGAGAATAGATCAATGCCCTCTTCCCTGTGGCAACCCTTCAGATCTTGGAAGACTGCTATCATGTCTCCCGTCAGTCTTCTCTTCGTTAAGCTAAACATACCTAGTTCTTTTAGTCATTCTTCATAGGATTTAGCCTCCAGTCCCCTTATCATCTTTGTTGCTCTTCTCTGCACCCCTTCCAGGGCCTCAGCATTTTTTTGTGTGTGTGTTGACCAGAACTGGACACAGCACTCCAAGTGTGGCCTCACCAGCGCGGTATAGAGTGGTACTATCACTTCCCGTGATCTTAATGCTATCCCCCTGTTGATGCAGCCTAGGACTGTGTTGGCTTTCTTGGCAGCTGCATCACACTGCTGTCACTCACCCTTAGGTGGTGGTTCACCAGGACACCTAAATCCCTCTCATAGGTACTACTGTCAAACCAGGTACCACCTATCCTGTACCTGTGCATCTGGTTTCTCCTGCCTAAGTGCAGGACCTTACTTTTCTCACCATTGAACTGCATCTTATTGGATAGGGCCCAATGTTCAAGTCTGTCTAGATCCTTCTGAATGTTGAGTCTATCTTCCAAAGTATTAGCAATTCCCCCCAGCTTTGTGTCATCAGCAAATTTGATGAGTGATCCTTCAATCCCCTCGTCCAGGTCATTTATGAAGATGTTGAAGAGCGCTGGGCCCAAGACAGAACCTTGAGGGACCCCACTGCACACTTCCCTCCACGTAGATGTGGTTCCATTGAGAACCACACATTGAGTGCGGTTGGTCATCCAGCTGCAAAGCCATCTGGTAGTTGCGCTGTCTATCCTGCTTATGCTCATAAACCCAGCAAGGATGCAGTGATGGTAGAAGAACATGACTCAGTTGGGTGCATAATGCCTAATTCTTATTTTTCCCCTCTTTTCAGGTTTCAAAGCCTGGATCATTGTTTTGGTGGTGTTGTTGGTGTTGGTGTTGGTGATCCTGATCCTGGCATTCACATTTAGGAGACGTTCTCGTTGCTGGCATAAAGGTAAGAATGGCAATCTTGATCACTATGGGTGACACTGGATACAGCTTGGGGTAAAGACTCCAGTGCCCATGATTCATTACCCTTCACCTTGCGGACCTTGGCTTTTGGGATTTGAAGTGTAAAATATTGGGGGGGGGGGGGGTCTCCATTTTTGGCAGAAAGCCCAAGTCCATCACTGACGTCATGCATCTCTTTAACAACTTTGTTGGAAAAAGGATGTTTGTTATTGTTTTGTCTTGTCTTCTCATCATTGTCTGGTGCTTAGCATGTGTTTCCTGCTACACAATGCATGTTGCTTCAGTGTGTGTTTGGAGAGAGAGAATCACAATTGGACTATTCTCCAAGTATCAATGCCAAACCTTTAATTAGGGCACTTGACTCCCCTAGGAGTCCTATAGAGTTTTATAGACATCCTAGGCAAGGAACAGAAACCAGTGCTTCATCATTGCTAATATTATCCCAGTAAAGATTTAATACCAAGATGAAATCAGACCATCATTGACAAGCATTTCAATTTTTTTCTGGGTATCTAAGCATCTTTTATTTCTACTTGGTTTCTAGGTTGCATAACATAGATGGGACCTTGAGATACAAGACCTGGGGCTCTTTAGGAAGAGACAACCTCTTCTAACCCTTTTCTGGGCACATTCACACAATACCATAAGTCGGGCATCCATTGGGACCCTGGCTTTCCAACAGTGAACTGTATGCTGGTCCATCTGACTTGGTCTGCCCGATTTGAACAGGAGCAACTAGAGAACCCACAGAGTTTTGCTCCATGATTTGTTTATTGTGCCATGTCACCATTTAGGTGTTACCCTGGTTTGCTTCTTAGCTAGTGGATTCAATCTCTGATTTATTGAGGGAACCAAATCAAGAGCAGCTATGCCTGGATCTGCATTGCATGGCAAACCAACCACAGAGTTGGAACTCCATGGTTTGTTTAGGTTCTCCTGCTGCAAGCGGGAGTGACTGGGCAGAATTCACCAGCACAAGGTTACCAACCTGAAGCTTAGAGTTCCTGTGCTCTGCAGCATTTTCTGTCTTGCAAAGTGGGTTCCCTTTATATCATATATACAAGAGGAGAGAAGAGGAACGTCTGGAAAAGCTAAATCTTGATCAAGGCCTTTTGGAGGAAAGCTTGCTAACGGCCTCGTTTCCATTTCTCTTTGGTCTTGCAGTTGGAGAAAGAGACTCCACGGTGACGTCGAGCTGGAAGGTAAGATTGGCTTCCTTCTTTGCAGGTGACAGAAATGATGAGGACTAGCAGGTTCTCTGACTCAAGATTCTTTTGTCCAGGAAGACATTGTAGAGGGAGCTGCTAGTTACTGACCCACAACATGGTTCCGTTTAACTCCGTGCAGTACACCGCGTGGCAGGGGCTGTTCAGCATTTCAGGCAGAGATTGTTCCCCAACAGTCCAAAGGAAGGAACTTGGGATCTTTGGCTTGCAGAGAAAACCACAATGTTGCTGAGAGTTATGGCACTTTCTCTGATTAATCTATGGCAGAGGTTCCCAGGCTTGGATAACCCAGGCATTCTTGGACTGGAACTCTCAGAAACCCCTGCGAGCATAGCGATGAAGTGGTGAAGGCTTCTGGGAAGCCTTCAGTCCAAGAACACTTGAGTTACCCAAGGTTGGGAACCACTGATCTGTGGGGTTGCACAGTCATTGATGTTGCTGACCACATGTAGGCATGACACTTTTGCTGCTGATTTTGGTGCCCCCTCTCCACTGTTTCTTATCTTCCCATTTAGTCTGACTGCCTGTCATCCTGGAAATTTTTGAAGGCATGTTGTCCCACTTCTAGGAGGACATTCCCAGCCCTGCATTTGGAGGGCAGAAGTCACATGGGGTTCAGCAAATGCAGCTACCAGGCTGTCTCCTGGACTCAAGACTAGAGATACGAATATCCCCCCACAGGTGGAAATAACAAGGGTTATTGTTATTAATAACCCTTCTCACCATTCCTCCGCTGACGCGAGCTCGACGGAGCCTTCCTATCGCACTGTTGTCCACAATGGATTAGCGACTCTGCGACCTGGCAGAAAGACTTGTCATCCCGTCTTCTGCCAGGACTGGCTAATCTATTGCGGACAACGGCGCAATAGGAAGGCTCCGTCAAGCTCGCGTCAGCGGCGGAATGGTGAGTGGACAGTCCAGCCCCATGGGGCCGGACTCTCGTTATTTCCACCTGTGGGGGGATATTCGTATTCGTATACGAATACCCCCATCTCTACTCAAGTCCTTGCTCTAGCAGCTGCTTTTGGGGGGAAGGGGTTCTTTGGTTCTTCTCCCTCCGAATGCCAATGCTTCTGGTGGCAAGAAATAGATAAGCACTTTTTTCAAAAGTAAGTGGGAAAGTATGACAGTTGAAAAAATAATGGATGAATGAAGTTGCAAATATCAGTGCAAAACTGAAACTAGAAATGGAAAATAACTATGTAAGTGTAGGAGTCTAAAAATATAGGAAAACCAAAAAAATACAGGGGTACCCAGTAGGGACGTGGTGGCGCTGTGGGTTAAACCGCAGATGCCTCCGTGCTGCAAGGTCAGAAGACCAGCTGTCGTAAGATTGAATCCACGCGACGGAGTGAGCTCCTGTCGCTTGTCCCAGCTCCTGCCAACCTAGCCGTTCGAAAGCATGCAAATGCAAGTAGATTTATTTTTATTTTATTTATTAGATTTCTATCCCGCCCTTTTAGACAGAGTCTACTCAGGGCGGGTTCCATTAAACATTATAAAAACTAAAACAGTTAAAACAATTCAAAACAATAATGTTAGTAGTGCTCAAGATGGAAAAAACAGAAAATTATAATAAAAATAAAGTCAAGTATTGACAGGAGGGAAGGCCTGCCTGAAGAGCCAAGTTTTTAATTGGCTCTTAAAAACACCCAGCGAGGGAGCCGGGCGGATCACTGATGGAAGGCTATTCCAGAGCCGAGGGGCCACTGCCGAGAAGGCCCGGTTTCTTGTTCTTTCTTTCCGGGCCTCCCTCGGTGTTAGGCCCCTCAGCCGTCCCTCCTGGCTATGGCGAGTGATTCGGGTAGATCTAGGTGGGAGAAGGCGATCTGCCAAGTATTGAGGTCCTAAACCGTTTAGGGCTTTATACGTCATCATCAACACTTTGAAGTCAATGCGGAAGCGAATGGGCAGCCAATGCAAGGTAGCCAGAGTGGGAGAGATATGCTGGTATTTTCTCACCCCACTAAGGAAACTGGCCACTGCATTCTGCACCATTTGAAGCTTCCGCATCAATCTCAAAGGTAGCCCCACGTAGAGCGCATTACAGTGGTCTAATCTCGAGATTACGAGCGCATGGACGAGAGTGGTGAGGGCCCCGCCATCAAGATAGGGTCGCAGCTGGGCAATCCACCACAGATGGAAATAGGCGGAGCGGGCCACAGACACCACCTGGGTTTCCATAGATAAATAGGTACCACCTCGGTGGGAAGGTAACGGCGTTCCGTGTCTAGTCGCGCTGGCCACGTGACCACAGAAACTGTCTACGGACAAAACGCTGGCTCTACGGCTTGGAAATGGGGATGAGCACCGCGCCCTAGAGTCAGACACGACTGGACTAAATGTCAAGGGGAACCTTTACCCAGCTGTCACCTGACACAAAATATGGCTGGAAAAGTTGTCCACTCTGGTATACCAAATTGGAGACAAAGGACCTTCCTTATTCACCAAGCCGTGCTTCGGGGAACTTGTAGCAGTTTGAAGCTGGTAGGATAAGAGCTTTACCCATGGTGTCTAATTCATAGTTTGTGCTTGCTGGGACTTCTTTTGTTTTTGATTCTTTTTAAAAACATTTTAAAAAGACTGTACCAATTTTTAAATTGTTTAAAGCCTCTTTTTATTTTATTTTTTTTTCTAATTAAAGACTGTTTTTATTTATTTTGTTGTTTTTTTAAAAAAAAACTGTCCAGAGTTTCCTAGGGAACTGCTGTCAAGGACAGCACGGAGAGAGAGACAACGAGCGAAATGAAAGCGCCGACGTGGAACCTCTCACAAATTATTCTCCAATTTATATCCCTTCCAACTCGGGAACGATGCCTTGTTGTGCCTCCGCCCCAACAGAGGGAATCGAGGTAAAACAAAACAAAACAAAAACCCCAACAACCCAGCGCTTGGCTCTAGAAGAAAAATAAATCCCAACAAAACCTGATCTGGGCTCAGTCGAAAGCCATGGCACTTTCCCCGTTTGTGGACAAGTCCGCCCCCCTCCCCACACACACACACCTTCCCTAAGGCTTAGTTACTGGTGGGAAGACCAGTCTTTTTGCCTTTTGCCTCCCTGTACCCCTGGGTTTCCTCTGAAACTGAATTTGGCCCTTGGGTTTTGTCCACTCGCCATTGGAGAATGTACAGTTTTAGCCAATGTCACCTTGTTTAAGCTTTCCATTCTAGGCTGCTGTGTGAAGCTGATTCTTTCTTAGAATTAGGTAATCGCTGTGTTCAGGATGCCAATTTTTCTATCTCTTTGAATGCTTTTCCCTTGTAATAGGGGATATAGTTTCTGTTTTCGCTCATTTCAGGAAGGCCGTGAATTTCCAGCAAAAAGAGAGAAAAATCTGATCCCTGCTAATGGGAGGAACCCAACAGCAGGTAGGGGGCCCTACCTTCTTACATGTCAGCTTTAAACCTTCTGGCTAACTTGCTCTTTAAGATGTGTGGGTGCTTGATGAAGACAGGTGAGACCTGCAATGAAATGTTGCAGTGTATTCTGTCACCTGTCAGCCAGCCAGCATTTTTCTCCTCCAAGATGCTGCATCCTCTCTGAATTTGTTTTTCTTCTTTTGCAACTGGCACCCATCATCCTGTGGCTAAAAAGCATGACCAATTCTCCTTGAATTTAAGGGGGCGAGGGCTCCAAAGCTTTTAAACAGTTTTTTTGTACTTCTGCATGCCTTGAGGATATGGCCAACTCCCTCTTATTTCTCTGTGACCTCATTTTAGCTACAGTCACATGAGGGATGGATGCCATCTTGGATGAATTAGATAAATTCATGGAGGTTGGGTCCATTGTTGGCTACCAGTCATAAATATCTGTTCTCTTAGTGTATCAGTGAGAGTATGCTTCTGTATATCAGTGGTTACTTTCTGGCAGTTTCCCACTGACCATTCCAGGTGAGAACTTGTTACGTCCCTCCCACCTTTCATAGATACAAGAGTAAAGAACTGAATCAAGACTGACCATAGCAAAATGAGCTCAGCTCAGCTCTGAAATATTTACTCTTTGACAACCCTTATTCTGTTGTTTGCCAGTTGAGAGATAGAAACAAGAAGCTATACAGAGTGCTGTAAAAACTCTGCCTCCAACCACTGGCAGATTTGCTTAACGCTGTTGGTTTGATTTCTGAAATTCACCAGAAATTCACCATATACAATGAGGCACACAACTGTAGTACTATACAGAATATGGTTTCAGATTCCTTAGGAACTTGGCCTATCATGGCATTCTTTCCCTCCAGACCTATATTATTGACAACGTCTCAGCATCCACGTAACCTTTGTTGATCTCCTTTCCTTAAAAACTTGCTCCCAAATTGTTGTTTTGTATTGTAACTCTATGGGCAACCCTACAAATTAAAATACTAAATAGCAACGGATGACTTTCCTAGTCCTCCAGGACTTTTTGGTCAGACTGGGCATTTCAGAGCTTGGAAGCGGGGGGTAAGAACATAAAAATCCAAAATTAATTTAAGTGGTGAGGCCACTACTCTGAGTGGATTGCAATAACATAAAATAAAACTACAGTAATGGACTGATGAAACATCACACAAAAACCAAATCTCGAAGAATAAAATAACTGATGCAAAAAGTGTTTGTGTACATATACATACAAACACATATATACACACACACACACACTGTGTGTGTGTGTGTGTGTGTGTGTGATTACAATACAAAGATACAATAGATGATAGGAAAACAATGACAGTTATTCCAAAATTCATGGATTACAGGTGATCAAAGAACCAAATTAGTCTGGGGTAAGGCTCTGAAAAGCCTGTGTGAACAGTTACATTTTGGGTTGTTTTCTGAAGCCAAGGAGAGAAGTTTTGATTTTTGGATTGTGTGCATGGACCACACAGTGGCAATGTGTTGTGGTTTTTTTTTTTTTGGCCTTTCAGCTTTGCGTCAGTCTTTTGAGACCTTCATCAGAAACGTGCCTTTGAAGGAATGGCGGCGATACATGAGGGCACTTGACCTGACCGACAATGAGATCACCCGAAGTGAAAGAAGTGAAGACGATCTATACGAACAGCAGTTCCAGATGCTACAGACCTGGCTGGACAAAGGGGGCAAGGAGGCCGATCTGAACACGTTGCTGGCGAAGCTGTGTGCCACAAACCTCCGAGGTGTTGAGAGGGAAATAAGAGAGGCCCTGATATCTCAGGGTCTATACACCTATCAAGAATGAATTCCTCTATAGGGAAGTTTTACAGACTTTTCTTAAAAATGACAGTGTTTACTACTTGGGACTTCTTTGAGGCAAGTATTATGCAGGAGTTTCTTCTCTTGCAAAGCTGCAGGTGTTTTATAAACATGCAATTGAGAAGGTGGCCTGACAGTTCCAGGGACTTGTGTGAGAAGTTAGGTTGATGTATTTCTGCCACTCCTTCACTCCCGACCACCAGCAGCCAAAACAGCTATTGATGACAAAACATGGGTTCATGAACTGCAAGGAAGGGAGCATTGGACTGGTGAGTGTTCATGTTGGCTTCGATGTTGTTCCTTGGCTGTTTGAGACCCACTGTTTGTGGAGAAAAAGTTTTTTTTTTAAAAACTCGTTATAAGTTTTGTGTTGCCTGGTTTTGAAAAGGCTATCCAGGTGGGTGGTGGGTAGTGTTTTTTTTTCCGCCTCTGGCTTGAGGAAGAAGGAATTTGTTGTTTACGATGAAACTGTAGCTCACTGCCCCTTGAGAATAACATCAGGAGGAAGGTTTCAGGCATTTGTGTTGTGAGGACAAATAGAAGCGGGTTATGTTTGATTGGAGGGTTTCTCAACATTGCAAGGAAGTTTATTGGTGCATTAGGAGCCATGCTCAGGAATTGCAGAACATGCTTTTTTTGATGCAGGAGAAGGTGTGGTAGCCCCGCCCCCTCTGTTCCTATTGGCCTCTGAGATTAGGTAAGGGGCGGGGCAGGCACAAACCACTCCCTTCTCTGTTGATGCTACACATTTTAATAGTGGCTGAAGAGGAGGGGTTGAATGTGGATCAGTTGGTGCACCAGGCCTTCAGCATTAAACGTGTGAATTAATTGGAATGGAGCTCAATAAGGGAATTGCCTAATTCAGCGATCCCCAACCTTTTTCGGTCCGTGGACTGGCTGGGGAAGGCGGGGGGCCCCCCGTGCTCGTGCACATGCGCGAACAAGCGTGTGCGCTCTCTCGCATGCGCAAACGGCGGCACGGCACTCGCACGGGCGTGCTGGAGCGCGCGCGCAGGTGCAAACGGGCTGTGCGGGGGTGAGTGCATGCGGGGGGGGGGGCGGGAGGTCTGTCTTGGCGGCCCAGTCCGGCTCAGGCCACGGACCGGCACTGGGCCGCGGACCGGGAGTTGGGGACCTCTGGCCTAATTAGTTAGATAGGAGGTGGAACTATAGCCTCCTAGTTATTCTCAAAGGCAGTTAGAAATGGGTTCATTAATACCTCTCAAAAGAGGTGCATGTATTTATAAGGTTCTATTTAATTTTTAATATTAAAGTTTATTATTTAAAGAATGTTGAGTAAACCTTTTATTTCTGAGACTGTTTGTGCTGTTCTGAGCGCCAAAAATGAATGTTCAATTAAGAAAAAAAATTACACTGCCTTCTTGGGCTTAAAAAATTTGGTTCTCCTGGAACTTTGCATTCCTGGAGGAGCTAAGCAAAGAAAAATCCCATAACCCGAATCCTTTTTTCATCAGTTAACCAGTTATCACAGAAATACAAAGCAATTGTCATGGCTTATTTCCCCCCCCCCCCCACAAGCTTAACGGTGTGAATGGGGATCCAGACCAATTCCTTTCAAACAAACAAACAAACAAACAAACAAAATGAAAAGAACTTTAAAACTGTTTGCACAAACTTCTCCAGATTTGGCACAGAGTCAGACAACATTGTCTAGTAACAGCCTGCCAAATTTGTTTCTGAGCCAAAGCCCAGTTGGTAAGTTACAACTTTTTGTTTGGACTGCCTCCCTTTTATTAATGGCCGAGAGAACTCTTGACTTTGCTGCACAATATCATTTATATGTCTGGGCTAAGGAGAAGAGGATGTATCTTGTATGGAAAGCTAAGCAAGACCTTATAATCTTTTAGTACAACATGTTTAGTACAACATGTTTTAACTGTTTTAGATTACAATGTTTAATGGAACCCGCCCGGAGTAGACTCTGTCTAAAAGGGCGGGATAGAAATCTAATAAATAAAAATAAATAAATAAATAAATGTGATGTATGCAAGATGTCCCTCACGAGACTTCACTTCTGGCCAAGTGTCTGTAGTGTCAGATTCTGAGAATGCC
Source organism: Intellagama lesueurii (assembly GCA_037013535.1). Taxonomy (NCBI): domain Eukaryota; kingdom Metazoa; phylum Chordata; class Lepidosauria; order Squamata; family Agamidae; genus Intellagama; species Intellagama lesueurii. Next base: position 20,262,735 of record JBAJHW010000007.1, on the reverse strand, counting down.
CATTCTTCTAACTATCCTTTCACGTTAACTTAAAAATATCTCAGGGGTGTGGGTGGTATCCACCCAAAAGCTGCACTGGAAGGGTCTGAGAGATAGCAGCAGGCCCATGATTTACTTCCTGAGTTTCATAGACAGGTGGCTAGAGATGGGCACAAACCTTGGTTCAGAGATTCGTGCCAGCTTGTACGCGCAGCACCATAGGTGTGGCTCATTCCCTTCCCCCACCTTCCTGGCCAGTGATCCACTCACCAGTCAGAGCACGCTCCTCTCCACCTCCTCTTCAGCTGTTCAACCAGCCCCTGGCAGGAGCACAGGGTTGCCTATCCTGCCTCCTCCTCTGAGTGGGCGATCAGCCACGGAGACAGGGCAGCCTGTGCTCCTGCCAGGGACTGGTTGAACAGCTCAAGAGGAGGAGGAGAGCAGCATGTGCCGGTTGGTGGAGTGGGGGAATCGAGGTGGGGGGAAGGGGATAGGCGGCACCTGGGGTGCCCAGCATACAAACTGGCACGAACCTCTGAACCAAGGTTCGTGCCCATCTTTTCAGGTGGTACTTGGGCATCATTCTCTCTGGTCCAAATGCAATTCTGTGCTGCTGTCTTCTAAAAGAGCCCAACAGAATGTGCTTGATTATTCTGCCAAATGCGACTGTGATCATTACTTCATGTTGAAGTTGTTTTGCGGTATATCTGTGTTCTAGGATACTGATGCTTCTCTTCTGTATGTTACATTTCCTCTAACTGAATTGTATTTTTGGTACTGAAGATTAAAAATGTATTTTCCAAAATATAAAAAGTATTTGTCAAAATCTAGTTCATATATATTTTGAATTGCATGTATTGATTTTTGTCTTGTCTTTCAGCTTTAGTAAGGGCACCAATGAGAATATAAGCTGTTTAAAGGCTGTAACATTTTACTTGAAGCTATGTAAAATAATGTGTGTGTTGTTCCAGGAGTGTGTATGAGTAATAAGTTTAAGAATCAATGAATGCACAGGTTCTTCTCAAGGTACCTTAACATATGCAGTTCTACTGTTAAGCAGACTTGTAAATGGAAACTGCTCACATATTTCCAAGTTAGTCCTAAATTCCTCTAAGGTATAGCTTTTTGTTATCAGGGATCAATGTAATCACCATTGGAGTCAGTGATCATTTGCTATTTTTATATCTTTTTGTAAAATAAGTAGTGAACGTTGTTGTTATGTGTCTTCAAGTTGGAACTGACTTATAGCAACCCTAATAGGGTTTTCAAGGTGAGTAAGATATTTGAGGAGTGGTTTTACCCTGGCCTCCTGAATCCTAGTCCATCGCTGTCCACCGTACCACACTGGGTATCCTAGTGAATGTAACCTGTATGTAATATTTCACTTCCACCAATTTCTGTGTGTATCCGTAATCTAGCCTTCACTGCAAGTTTTGAGGTAGAAAAGTGCCTGATCCTGTGCTAGAATCTGGCCGCTGGTCTTTTCCTGTATTTAGAGTGGCAAGTGCATTGGAGAGGAGTCAGCAATACATGAGGCTGTCTTAGAATGGGTGAGAATTCTGTGCTATCAAGTTTATTCCGACTTAACGGGTGACCCTTTCCAGGGTTTTCTAGCTATGGTATATTCAGAAGTGGTTGACCATTCTTTTCCTCAGGTGTTCTGGCACCAGTGTGGCTTTTGCCCAAGACCATACAGTCTTTTCTGGTCTACAACACTGCCAAGATTCAAAGGGACAATAGTGAGGAGTGCTGCCATCTTCACTGCCTTTTTCATGGGGTGGTTACCTCGTTCTGCTTATTGATAGGGCTGGCCCAGTGTTATTGTTACATAAGCTCAAACTCAAGTGTTGGCCTCACTTGTGGTTTGTGCAACATTGCCCATATTCTTACAGCCCAGTCTCATCAGATGGGCTGGGAATCTTCCCTTGAATGTCCAGGACCATGGCCCAAGTTGACTTGTCACAAAGCCTGCAACAAAGCATCCATGGCAGTGGCTCTAGAGTCCTAGGGTCTGCTCCGAAGGAAGTGCAAGACAACTGGACACTACCTGGAAAGCCAATGGCCAGTCCCATCATGGAACAAAAGTAAAATCTGAATGGCACCATGCATTGTCACCCATAGAGTCTTCTTCCCCCTTGGAGAGAGTCATGTTGGCATGTTAATTGCAGTTTTGTCCTACATCTGTCAGTGTTAATTGTAAAATTCTGTGAGACCAGAAGTGAGAGAGAGAGACCCCTCTCACGGGAGTGCCGTCCCTCCCGCCAACCGCTGAGAAAGAAAGTCAGACCCCGCCAGTTCCCCCACCCAGGAAGACAAGACCACCCGGACCAGACCCGGGGAACCTAGAGAAAGGTTTAAATGAACTAATGGTTAAAGAGACCGGGACTTTCTTGGCGGCCGCGGGAGAAAAAGGGCGGGAAGTAGTGGAGGCGGGGTTGGTAGATATAAAAGGAGGGGAAGGGGAGTTACTGGGTAATTGGGAATGGATATGGATAGAAGACCCTTGGACGGGACAGGTGGAAAAGCTAAGGGTCCCGAAGGAAGAAGCGGATGCACGGAGAAGGAGAGAACTCACTCCCAAGCCATCATACTGGGGTGAGAAAGAGACAAAAGAGTGGCAGAAGAAATTAAGGGAAGAGAAAGAGAAGGTTGAGAGGGAGCGAAGAGAGAGATTAGAATGGAGGATGTGGGAGATGCATCAGAGGGGATTCGAGAGACCCCATGGCAGACGGGGGAACCCACCCGGGAGTGTGACTGGGTGGACTTTCAAGAGGAGGACACCACCCCCCTATTGGAAGGAGAGAAAGGATTATTATTAAACCCGGACACCCCACCTGAGTGGCCCGGTCCTTGGAATGTTCAAAGTGGAAACCCTTTTAAGTTTGAAGATTGGAAACCCCCTGTTGACCGGTTGTCTGATGGGGAGAAAGCTTGGAACACGTTCGTAGATACTGGACTGTTATTAAATAATCCAATAAATGTTACCCCTATTGCAAAACCTAAGAAATCTGGTGATTTATTTGGAGCAAATGTGGAGCCACACTTTGAATCCTCACAAATTCCTTGAGACTTTTGTGGAAAAAATACCAAGAAATGATGCTACTAGCAGCAGTAGACCTGGTTTTGCAAATATAAAGGTAGACACTTTAGCCTAAGAAAGACTTGGTGGTGGGAAGGATTACATGAAAAGGGCAAATCATACACCTCTGAAGCTTTTGGGGACATTTTTGGTGCTCTATGTATATTTTCAGGCTTGGATGACTGCTCCAGGTTCCAGTGTGTATGTGTGTGACTTTGCTCACTCCTCTTCTAAATCCCATGGCTGACTGTGTTACAGGGTTGGATCTAAAGCTAAATACTCATAGGCTGAACTGACAAGAGGCAAAACTGCGGTAGCTCTCTTCTCGTATTTGTACTTCACTGAGCTGTTGCACTCTTTACTCTCTGCCAAGCCCCCAAATTACAGACAGACCGCAAGTCTCTTTTCAAAATACCATTTATTACAACAGAACTTTCCACACTAAAATACAAGTTGATGGTGTATTGGTTTGTTTCATTAAAAACAAAAAGTGTCAACTTGTTGGGGGTTTCCGTCCTTCCGGGAAGCAGTCCATTCCACAATTTGGAAAAGATGCGCTCTTTTTTTTTTCCCCAGAATTCCCCATCCTGGCTGGGCTGTGGCCATGCTAATTGAGGGAGCATGGGAGTTGCAGTCCAAAGAGTATCCTTTCCACATTCTGCTCTACTCCCAAACATGCTGGCCAGAACCGGTCGGGCAAGAGAGAGACAGGTTCTCTCCCTTCATCTCTCTTAACTTTGGTCTGGTCATTCTGATCGACTGCTTTACAAGCTACTGACAGTTTTTTTTTTAAAAAAAGGGGGGGGCAGCACAGCACACGGAAACAGGATTATCCCCAGCTTTGATAAGTGGCTTTCTCCCTTCTAGGACCCTTTCCCACGGCAGCTGAGTCCCCGTGCAGAATCTGAGCCCCTTGGCTTCTGTCTCTTCCACGGGGGCCTGCCTTTTTGTGAGGGAGGATGATCCATGGCTGTTTTGTTGCTGCCAGGATCCGTGCCCTGCCAAAATCCTAGAGATAATAGCCAAGTGGTAAGTGCAACAAAAAAATTGGGGCTGCCTTGCCCTCAAGCAGCCCAGAAAGAAAATACAGATATATATACATATATATCCTGTGACACAGCATCTAGAACAGCTTGAAATGTTATGGTGCAGAGAATGGACAATGAGAGACACTCAATAATTTCTCTCTCTCTCTCTCTCTCTCTTTTTTTTGCTTTTTGGAAAGGAAAAGAAAATCATTAAAAACAACGCACAGCTGCTACATTTCCTTGTAGCAGTTTTTCCTTTGTAATAGTAAAAAACACAAAAACCTCTTGCATTCCTGTAAACATGAGGTTCGTCCTGCGAAATGAGTTGAGCCCTGTGATAGAGAAATGGTTTCCGCCTGCCCATTCTTGTCTGGGCACTCGGTACCGACGCTGGCTGAGGCCGGGACCGGGACCGGGACCGTGAAGAGCTGTCTGGATGGGATGTACGATGCTATGGCCTCCTGAGCTCCATCTGGACAGAGTTTCCTCAACCTCTCAGGGGGGGCGTTCATGCTTGGGTTTCTCCACTGAAGGTTTCTGCTGGCGTGGTCCTCTCTTCTCCTCCTCCAAACCTGTCGAACCAGATGTTGGCTCAGGGTGGTGGCGGGTGCTCTTCCTTCCAAGACGAGATGAAAACATGAGCGGTGTATCTCTCAAACCACAGCGGAAGAGGAGGAGGAGGAGGAGGAGGAAGAAGAAGCAGCAGCTGTGGCCGCAGATGAAGAAGGAGACTGGGAGGGGGAGGAAGTGTTCCAGAAAAGCCACCTCCTTTTGGGCTGCCGTTTCTGATGGAGATAATCTTCCTTCTCACGCTCTTTCTTGGCTCTCTGGAAGTGATCCTCCTCCTTCAGGTACCAGACTGGGGGCCACCGATGCTTCTCAAAATAGTCTTGGTTCTCTGCAGTGGGAAATTCAAACTTGGAAATTCAAACTCTGGCCACTAGGTTTCTACTATTAAAGGCTACAGAGAATTTATTTGGGGCATGCGCTTACCCCTTTGAAGTGGAAGGTGGTCTAGCAACATAAAAGCATACTCTGGGGGCTAAAATAGGAGGGCCAAAAGGCATCAATCCAGATAGTGGACTGCAATGACCAACATTCTCCCCATGGGCTGAGCTGCCTGGGACTGATAGGGGTTGTAGTTCAACAATATCTGGTGGTTTGCATTTTGTCCACTCCTGGGCTAAATCCAGGGTTAGTCTCAAATGGCCTGTTCAATATCTATATGCGCAGAACCTCCCAAATGCAGCAGCTGCCCTAGTTGGGGGGGGGGGGGCAGACCCACAATCCAGCACATGACTGGGAGCTCATTAGATGGCTTCTGCAGCTGTATGAGAGTGAGTATTAAACTGGATGCAGACCTCTGCAATCAACAGAATGTATGTCACTGTTGTGGGGGGGGGTCTCTTCTAGTTGGGACATCTGTGGAGTGTCGGGCACAGTTTATTTGCAGCCAAGGTGAACAGGAAAAGCCTCTTTGTGGAAGGAGTTTCTTCCACCAGAGTTGCAGAATCCAAAGCAACATGATGGCGGGGGTGGGGTGGGGGATCTTCTGAAAGAGCTTGAGGAGCATGGCTTCTGTGTGGGTCCTATGATGTGTATATATATATATATGATGTGGATGTGGATATATATATAAGAGCTTGAGGAGCATGGCTTCTGTGTGGGTCCTATGATATGCTTTTATGTTGCTAGCATATATATAAGGAGATATATACCCACAGGATATATAAGGAGATATATATATATATATATATCCTGTGGATATATATCTCCTTATCCACAGGATCAATATCCACTGATTCACTTATCCACTGCCTGAAAATACTAAATAACACCCTGCAGAAAAACATATTCCCAGGGTGTGTTATCAGAACTGGCCACTAGAGGGAGGAAGAGACCACACAAGGTATAACATTCAATACTTCCACATTTTGGAACCGATTCCCCATGGATACTGTGGTCCTATTATATTTCTGAAAGGGACTTGTTGCTTTTTCTCCCAAAGAAACACCCAAGGCCCTGGCCTGTACTGACCTGCTGACATGGCTTTCATCTCACGGGGGTACTTGCGGCAGATGTTGTTGTAGTTGGTGCAGATGTGATGGAGGCACCAATCGGCAAGCTGATAGGCACCGTGGAACTGGAGGCACAAAAGGAATACTGGCATGAGTGATGGTGCAATGCCCTCGGCCAAGGCAAATAGCATTGCAGGTCAACTATAAAACAGGAGAGGAGAACAGGTGCCCATGGGCTCAACTCCCACTTTAGTCCTAGCCAGCATATTCAGTGCTGAGGGATGACGGGAGTTGAAGCTCAAGAACATATGGAGAGCCATGCATTCACCAACCCTACAATGGCTAGTAAATCCAGTGGGGGAGGGAAGCAAACCCATTAGCAAAGACAGAATTCCATACCACTGTATGACCAGGTGTGGAGACCAGGGCCATGAATGGCTATTGGCCAGGGCAGCTATATATCGACTCTGCATCTCAGTTGCTGGGGAATGTGAAACAAGAGGCAACAGTTGCATTCTTGTCCTGCTGGCAGGCTTCACATGGACAACTGGCTGGCCAGTGTGCAAAAGGAATGCTGGACTGGAAAGAGCTTTGACATGGTCCAGCATACCCCTTCTTTCATTCTTGCACTCAACCAGTTTAGCCCAGCATGCTACCTCCATCAGCCAAATACCGTTGGAAAGCTTCCCAGTAGATACCCTCAAAAGAAAGAAAAGCCTGGCGGGAGATGACCTTAGGACACAGAAAGCCTCAGGTTTGGTCCTCTCTCTCTCCAGTTAAGACAGCACTTGGGAACTTGTGGCCTCCAGATGTGGTTGGACTGCAGCTCCCATCCGCTCTAATCAAGATAGCCAAGGGTGAGGGATAACAGAGCTGCGACCCAAAAACATCTGGGCAGCCACAGGTTTTCCATCCCAGGGTCACAAGGCCCAGCTGCAAACCTTTCCTTTTGAAGGGGAAAAAAAAGTATCATGCCACTTTCTAAAACAGGCAAATAAATGGGAACAGGTTTAGGATTCACTGGGACCAAGGAGATCATACCTGTGCCAGCTCCAGGAACACAAGGACGTCACCATCAATGTCCGCTAACATTGATGTCGCTTCCATTAGTCCCGACACTGTAAACTGCTCTGTAAACAAAAAGCACAAGCTGGTTAAATTCTATCGGCGTGACCGACCCAAAATGACAAGGTAGACAAAGACAAATAGCACTGCTTCTTGAGCAACAAGGGAATTAAGATTCTAAATTTAAAAAATTTCTTCAGGCATAGTGTCCCTTTTTAAAATTAAATCTGAAATTAATACAAAGACAATGTAAAGCTGATGCACTGTTGAAACAAAATTGTTAAGCTTTTAGAACGCTGAGTTAGAATATAAAAAGTTGCTCTTCAGTTGGGAGTGGTGTCAAGCAATATTAGGCAGTAATGCAGAGCTTAGAAAAGTCACAGCTCCCAGAATCCCCTAGCTAGCAAGGGCACTGAACTCTGGGAATTGTTGTCCAGAAGCACACCCATCCCCTTTCATCCCACCATTGCACAGACTGAGTGAAGCCTGGTTCATAAACAGAAGGTTGAGGAAGTAGGACTGAGAGATTTCAGGACCAGGAGAGTGAGGTTCACTATTTGTAAAGGTCTTAACGTTAAAAAAGAGCAAGTAAAGCAACACCAATAGCCCAAGCATATTAAAGAGAAGAGTTCTAAGTCACACCCCTTTTTTGTAGAAATGGTTTTCCTTGTGTGGAATATTTTTGGGTTTTGCAGCATGTGTTCACTAGGTCTGAGGAAGGGCAGAAGAGTAGCTCAGAGTGCCACCTGCTGATCCATTCAACCATGACAATAACAAGCCAACCAGGAACTTGCACCTCCTCTTTCATGGGGATACACCTCCTAAACAATCCTAAGTTTTGAACATGATCTAATAATAATAATAATTGTGTGCTGTCAGGTCAATTCTGACTTAACAGAGATCCTTTTCAGGTTTTCTAGATAGAGAATACACAAAAGTGACTTAGCATCCCCTTCTGGGGGCATCCTGAGACTGTGCAGCTTGCCCAAGGCCACACAGGCTGGCTCTTCTGGGATGCACAGTATGGGGAATTGAACTCCCAACCTCTGACTCTGCAGCCAGATACCCAACTCATTGAGTTATCCAGCCAGAGAGCATGGCCAAATTTTGCATTGAATCTGATCATTCTGGCCTTTAAAGAACACAGGGCTCTCCAGCTCATACACTTCCACTCAAGTCATCACCTTTTCCCTGTGTCAGCATTACAACACACCATGTTCGTTCCAAAATTGTGCCTTCTGGACTGAGGAAGTTGGGAACTATGGGGAAGATGCCCTGACCATCCACAAGCTGTGCTTCACTTTGAACTACTAAATCAAGCTGGTGCCTGTGGCTCTCAACTTACCTGTTAGTGCAACCAGGTGTGGCAGACACAAACGGTTAGCTAGGATGATGAGCTTCATGTAATCAAGATCTGGTGTGGAACAAAACTGTCCGGTGTACAGGTACTCCAGCACTGCCCGCATGCAGCTTTTGTTGGTGTAGGGTAACACGACCTATAAGACGTAAACATAGCAGGGCTTCAATCTGTCGCATATGCACATGCAGAAAATTCAGAGGTTGCAAACTTCTTTGGAGGGGTCACCAGGACTCCTAGAATCCCCCAGAATAACTGCAGGAAATTCAGATCTTGGAAATACTAACTTTCATGACCATCTCCAGCATTCCAGGCTGGGGGATTGTGGGAGTGGATGCCTCCCCAACCCTTCAGAAAAAAATAAATTTATAAGCTCTGTTGATGCCCACCTTCTATGGGATGGACACCTATTTGCCCACTTCATCTACAGAACGGCAGCCCAGGTATTCTGTTTCAAAGATGCCTCATTTGGCAGAACTCAATTATGCAGCAGATCTTGAACCTAGAGCTTAAGAACTGTTGGGAAGTGGAACAGACTGGGTCTTAGGGGTGTGCACTTTCCCTTTTTTTGGAATTCCAATTTTCAGAATTCTCCAGGAATTTCCCAGGCAGAATTATGCGAGTCACTGCCGAAAACACACATCTACAGACACTTAGATTTCACTCATTTGGAGAAGGCCCCTCTCTCAAGGCTGCATGGCCTTCTCCAGCCTTACTTCCTGTTGTTAACGTGGGGAGCGGGGAGAGAAGAAGCCACAGTGGTGTTTCCTGGGAAACATAGTCTCCCTGCCCATTAGGCTTTATAGAGGGTGCCGCCTCCCAAAGAACTATAACTTTCAGGAAACATTGCAGCAGCTTCCTTTGTTGTTGTAGTTTAACCATCTCAGACGCCCTCAGTGACATCCAAAACCTATTGTTTGAGGCAGTTGAGTTTGAATACCATACATCTACTCTCCTCCCATCAGTGCTACAATTTTTGGAGAAGAAATGTTGTAGCTGAGGGTGGTCAGCAAAAACCATTTGCTCCCCTCCCTCCACTCTTAACCTCCCTTGCCTCAACCTAGAATTGAAAGGCTACAAGTCAAGGATCGTTTTTTATTTTAGCACTGTTGATTTCAACTCAAGTTGCTCACAGAGCATGTGTATTATTTACTGGCTTCTGCCATTATTTATTTAGGTGTTGCACTTGAATCTTGCCTTCCTTCCAGGAAGTTCAAGAAGGCATATGTGACTCCCCTCCCCTGTATCCTCACAATAACCTTGTGAAGCAGGCTAGACTCCAGGGTCACCCACCAAATCCCTTGGCTTAACAGGGATTGAGCCAAGGTCTCCTGAATGGTCACTGGGGCTTTCAAGTCTTCCCCACCACCTCCTCTTCCCTCCCCTTGAGATCCAGGTAGTAAGAGAAAAGCCAAAGCAGGCTGTTGGCTCCCTGCCTGCAGCTCCACCCCAGAAGCCCTTCAGGATCTCAGCTCAGCAACTGAAAGGAGCTCAAAGCTTGTTCATCAGAGCAGCTGGCCAAGTGCAGTGTGCACCAAAAAACCCTACGCATTAGCAACCTGTGCACTAGCAACCTGGGTGCAGTCTTGGTTAGTTACAGCTAAGACGAAATCCAGAAGAAGGAAAGATGACTCTCTAGGGCAGTGTTTCTCATTTCCTCACCTCTCGAGTTGAGCTCTCAACAAATGGACCTCCAAACATGGCTGCCATCCAGTCACAGCTGGAGATTAGCAAGGGTTTGTGGGCACTGATAGCACCGTCATCCAGCATAAAGGTGACATCTGTCAGAGAAGAGGCAAAAGGCAGGTTAGTGCATGTTGAAGTCTTCATGGAGCAAGCTTTGCTATCAACAGGGAGCTCCCTTTTTACCAAGTCATCACAGACAGACACCAAGCTCAGAACTACCTACACCAGCCGTCCCGTCAACCCGTCCCCTTGAAGTGTTTGAGACATTAGCCACCATCACACCGGCCAGCGCATCAAATGATACGAGATTGTGGGAAGCTGAAGTCCAAATTACTTGGAGGGCACCAGGATGAGGAAGGCTTGACTGCACAGATGGACTACAGTTCTCCATCATGGTAGACTGACGTATTTGGCTCTTTTGACATGCACACATATTAATATGCCTTGTTTAGCGACTGTTGGCAGGGCTGTAGCACTCGGAAGAGTTGAAGACATTTTGTTTGTTTGTTTGTTTCTTAAGCAATCTACCCCCTCAAAAAATATTAAGATGTTCATGTTTTAAAAAATCAATTCAGGTGTAGTCTCTTTTAAAAGTACCTGTAATCATTTTTATAAATGGAATCTGAACTTCGTACAAAGTCAATGTAAAGTTGGTGCTTATGAGCAGTTGAAGCCCAAGTCCTGGCCTTTTGTTATATACAGAGTTAAAGCCTGCACTTCTGCATAGAACAATAGAGAGATGCTAATGAGTTGTGAGAAACATTAATCAGTCCAACGCAGAACTTGAAGACATCATTTGAACTACAGTTCCCAGAATACCCCAGTCAGGGCCAGTAGCCATGCTGGCTGGGACCCTCCTGGGAGTTTTAGTTCAAAAACGTAACTCTTCCAACCCCCATTTCTGCAATAAATGAATGATTAAGGGCTCTAATCTGCACAAGAGTTCACTTTCATGTGACTATTTTCCTACACTGAAAGGGGAAGCATCTAAAAAGTACAATACGGTGATTTTAGTACCTCAAATGTGTTTTTTTGTGTGTGAATCCATCACCAAGTGTGCATTACTGGATTTCTGTATCCCTACAGATGGCAAAAGGCTTCCTCTCGGAAACGGATCTGATAAAGCACAGCTGGGCAAAACGGAGCCCTCCAGATGCTGTTAGAGCACAACTCCCATCAGCCTTACGCAGCATAACCATGATTAGAAATGCCGAGAGTCACAGTCCAGCCACATCTGATGAGCCACACTTTGCCGACCCGTGTTATAAAGGCTTTACAAAAACCGAAGCAAGCCTAGTCAAGTGGATCGTAGGCTGCAAATTACCATGTCATGCACTGATATAACATTTAACGCAACAATAATCTGCAATGCATGAGGCCAGCATTTTGAGCTAAAGCAAAAGCAAACCTCTAAAGCTTGCAGTCCTAAACCCACTTGCTGGAGACAGTAAGCCCCATCCAATAAAAAGGACTTATTCCTATAGGACTGTGCTGTAAATGTACCTACAGCGCCTACCATTTTAAAAGCAACCGAGTCACCTGGGAGCACTCCAGTAATTTGGAGCCAGACAGAAAGTAGCCAAAAAATTCAGAACAGTTTAAGACAAGTGGAAACAAGGCAGCTTCAGTTATGTTTTTTTGTCCGGCCATCTACTGCCTCTAGTAGCAGCAGCAATAAAAGCCACTCGGGTTTTTAAAACAAGTGCTGTAGATCCCTGCTCAATAAAGAGCAGAGCGGGAACAAGAAATGCAGCAACAGATTTTTCTGGACTACTGAGATGGGTGAAGAGCAATTTAACACTAAAACTTAAAACTGGCTGCTGCACAGGAATCATCAAGATGCCTTGAGTAATGGAACAGACAGCCATCTGGTGGCACAGGCAGTCTCCATGCTCCTTCAGAAGAGGGCTATGCGGTATTAAGTATATGCGACAGAGATCTGAGCAGTAAAACCCTTCTTCCACTACCTCTGGCTCTGTATGTGTGTGAGAGTGTGAGTGAGTGTCTGCTTGAATGCTTCTCAATTAAAAACAACCACCTACCCAAGGCATATTACCAAACAGCCTTGAGCATGTTTTAGTTGCTGTCTTTTTGTGCCTTTGTTTTTTGGACTAATAAAGGTAGCGAAAACAGAAGACAAAAATAGTGATTATAGAAGAATTACATAACTTCAGCGTTGAGAGTGAAGAAAGTGGTAATAATCTTCTATTTTTTGTTTCTATCATTAATCCCAATGGAGAATGCAACCAATAAATCAAGAAGACTGAGACACAGAAGGTCTGCTGTGAAGGAATTAGAAAAGATCCTTAATTGTAAGGATGTTTTGCTGGGGACCAAGGACAAGATCGTCCAAAGTACAATGTTCTCAATTACTATGTATGGATATGAAAGCTGGATAATGAAAAAAAGGGACTGGAAGAGGAGAAATCCATTCATCTGAAATGATGTGTTGGAGAAAAACTTTAGTGATTCTGTGGACTGCCAGAAGTGGGCTTTAGATCAAATCAAGCTTCAACTCGTACTAGAAGCTAAAATGACTAAACGGAGGCTTTCATGCTTTGGATATATCATGAGAAGAGAAGACTCACTGGAAAAGACAATAGTGCTAGGAAAAGCAGAAAGCAACAGGAAAAGAGGAAGACAGAACATGAAGTGAATTGACTCAGTCAACAAAACCACAGCCTTTAGTTTGCAAGACGTGAGCCAGGCTGTAAATGGTGGGACCTTTCAGAGGTCATTAATTCAAAGGGTTGCCATACGCTGGGAGTGACTTCATGGCACATAACAACTATAAAGGTACCAGCTAGGTACAGATTTTAGCTGCCTTGACTACCTCTGCTGATAATGTACATAGCATTGTATTGTATTATGTCATAATAATTATATACCATTATATATAATTATATTTACAGGCACTCATGTTTATATAATACCATATTGTATCAGATAAAAAGGTTCAGTATAGCCATTTCCCTGCTATTTTGAAATATATATTTAGATTTAAAATTCTGGTGAGAAGTCTTACAGAAGACTAGCAGATTTTGGCAGTACGATTGAGTGCAGTCTTCTTTCTGAGATGCTGCTTAACACAAAGAGGTCATTTGTTTGAGTTAGAAAGCATTAAAATGCCAGGTCCATGTTCGCTTCTACTAACTCATTCCACCCGCCTTGGGCTATAGAACTCCCTCTCTCCCAGCCCCACTGACTTCCTAGAAAACAAATGACGACATACCAGAAAATGTTCCCTTGGCTAGACACTCCTTAACTCGGTTGGTTCTCCTGACATGGAAGGCTTTGGTGATCTCCTGGTTCATGAAAGCCTCATTGTTCAGGATGTTGGCCACCATCATCCTGAGATCGAAGACTTCCAGTAGCTCAGCGATATGGGCAATATGCATGAGGTCCCTCTCATTCTCATCCAGTTCCCCTGTGTACAGATATTTGAGCACAGCCCGAAAGGGCCCCAGCTGGATGGAAGGGTCCATCTTCACCACCACCATAGGTCGGGGTTTGTAGGTCACAGGATCATCCGCCATCTCCTCCTGGATGCTGACAAAGGCACGGCTCCAAGAGGAGAGCATCTTCCCCCTCTTTAGCCCTCGTTCCCTGTAGTTGTTGCCCCGCAATATCCCATCGCTGGTGGAGGCTCTAAGGCACGGTTTTTGCTGGGCTGAGCCAGCGTCCTCGACACTCTCGCAGATATCAAAGCTCGCAGCTCTCAAGAGGAATTCCCGTCCATGGTGGTGCCGTTCCTGGTAGAGGGTTCGCTCCGCCACACTTGCTCCGATGCCACTTTCGGTTGTCTCCTGCTGGTCTTCCTCGCTCAGGTCCATCAAAAACAAGTCGTAGAACTTAGAGGAGGAAGTGGAGAGGTAGACCTTGTGCGCATAGATTTTGACTCTCTCTTGCAGCACCAGGATGACATCTGCACACAAGGGGTCCTCCAGCAGATGAGCTGGGTGTTCTTCATTGTTGGAAGGAGGGTCAGGAACAAGGATGATGGGAGGAGGTGGCTTGGGGGGCAGGAAAGGGGCCTGGAGCAGGGGTCTCTGGACATTCCGTAGGTGGGACTTCCAGAACTGGAGATGCCGGCGGGAAATGAGGGCAGCTCGGATGGCATTGTCGAAGACGTCCTTGATCCCAAACTGGGCAACTACGCTGGTCTCATAATAGGGGATCCCCAGCTCCTTGGCCACCTCTCGGCCCTTCTCTGGGGGCAGAATTTCATTGGGTTTGATTGGTCTGGAAGGGGAAAAAATAAAACTTGACTTTGTCTCAGTGATTGATATCCAAAAGGAGAGATGAAGGTAGGTTGGTCTAAATGGCTAAAACAATAGCAATTCATAACGGCAAAGATGACGTTGGCCTCCGGGGATATTGCATTCCATTAACGGGCTCTACCTATGCATGCCTGTGTTTCTGTCACCTCTTTCTCTCCTTCTGTTCTTCGTCTTCTTTCCTCCTCTCTTTATTCTTAGTTAACACAGCTTAGAACAGTTAGGAAGCTTTCTGCTGGGCACTAGAATCAAACTAGAAGTATGTGAAATATTACTTTTAAAAAATCAAGTACAGCATTGTGTGGCACAATTTGGTAAGTGATATTACTCTTCTGACTGTGCGGATCAAGGGGTGGGAGAGCAAAAGGCAGATCTACGTTTACTGACAGAACTGTGAGAAAGCTGTTGTAGTTTGCAATTTGTAAACAATACGTTTCACATGCTCAGTCAGTCAAAAGGGAAATCTCTAATCACTGCAGATGTTAGGTTCCGAGGAGATGCAGAAGTTCTGCACCGTGCCTTCTTCCAGCCCATATTGGCTGTCAACTGTGTGCACGAGGTGCACGCCAATCTACCTTGTTTTGCTTGACTAGCTACAACCAGCTTCTCTCACACATGTGCCACACGTCAGGTCCAAAGTCCATACCTCCCAACCATTCTTTTTTTATCTCTCTCATCTATAGAGCCAGGAAAGCAAGCAGGTAAGCAGTGTGGTATGGAGGTAGGCAGGAAAGCAAATCTAATCCTGTGCATAGCCAAAGCACATGACTCCGCCGATTCTGCTCAGAAAAGGTCACCTGTTCGTCATGTGACACCTTCAACACGCCCTGGCCATCCACGATCTAGCTTCTCCCGCTTACCCAAGTCCTCCATGCACTCTCTTCTTACCTAGCTAAGGGTCGCCTTGCTCGATTTACCGCCTCCAGGTCAGCATAGCGAAGGTCAAGCTGGCAGCCAACGAGGATGACAGGTGCTCGGGGGCAGAAGTGCTTGATCTCAGGGTACCACATGGTCTTCACATGGTGTAGGGAGTTGGGGTTAGCAATGGAGAAGCATAATACTACAACATCAGATCTGGGGACAGAAGGGAGGCAGGACTTAGTCGCAATGTCGGCACTTAGCACATCCTCTTTTTATAGGAATCGGCATCCAAGAGTGAAAGGATGCAGCCTGTTTGATGGTCCCTCCGAGTGCAATTTCCCCTCCCCCAATCTTGGTCAAAGTGTTGGAGCAAATCTAACACTGCCTTTGCATATATTTGTCCCCCTCCGTCCTATTGTTAGGTTAGCATTCCTACAATGATTACCAACATGACTTTTGTTATACAATACATACTTTTGAGTCCAGTCTACTGGGATGTAAGCAAGTTTCTGCCCCTTTCCATCCCATTGCTTCCCAAGTAGAGGACTTTGCTTGTTTCCGTGTGAAAGGAGGGCGTTAGTTTACAGGGAAACAAATAAACAAACAAAGAGGGATAAACATGGGGGAGGGAAATATTGGAATAAGGTTAAAACTGCCTATTAGCAGGACATGAACACAGTAGCAACTTTCTGCTCGTGTTCCCCAACATGCTGCCTCTGAGCCTGGAGGAAGCAGGTAGCCATGGAGGTGATACCTAGCCTTTGTGATTAGTGGCCATTAATAGCTTTATCCTCCATGAATTTATCTAGTATCCTTTAAAAGCCGTCCCAGTTGGCAGCCATCGTTACATTTGGTGGTAGTGAATTCCACAACTTAGCTACGCGAAGTACTTCCAGTGTAAAATATTTCCTTTTATCAGTTCATGCTAGGTACACCTGAAGGCCAGGTAAATGATGCTGCACCTGACAATCAGTACTCACCTTCCATAAGCAAAGCGCCTGTCTTTGTGATGGTCCCCAAATGTATCCCAAAGTCGCAAGGAAACACTAACATCATCTACTACATCTCGGGAGCGCTCCAATACCTGAGACAAAGGAAAGATTAAATATCAGGTCTGCTTCCTACTTAAAAGGGAAGTTGGGTGGAGAAAGCTCATGCTATGTATTTCCAGAAGCTTTTCATCTCTGATAATAAGTGATGCTGGCTTTCCATCCAGTGCCTTCTTCCTGATTTCTTTCCCCCTAGAAAAGTTTCCAGCCAACTAAACTGACTGTGTCCAGAATCTCAAAAGCATTTTCTGAGATCCAGAACTATTTGAACTAAAATGTATGATTAGGGAGAAATGTGTGGAATGAGTCACATTAAGGCTGCAGCCCTATACTTGCTTACCTGGGAATAAGCCAATTGTATGTACGTCCCTTACATTGTTTAGGAGATGTATGTGTGAAGAAACAAGCACCCCTGCAGACTGCTGACATACTAAATTTAGCATGCAAGGAAGAGCTTATGCATTTCCACGTATTATATATGCATGCATGCTTCTCAAGCGTAGTCTTCTGAACAAAAATGTACAATTTTGCAAGTCTCCAATTGAGCTGACGTTATATCCACTAGGTTACTAATTCTTTTTTAGAAACAACATAAACTCTCTCTCTCTCTGAGTGTTGTGTATGTGTTTAAACAACAGACAATACCGCAGTACCTAAAGACTAGCAATCTTTTTCTGTATTTTTTTCTGCAACCCGGCTATCCCCACTGGCTCCAGAATTTAATTCATTTTACGAAGCCATGCCTTTTCAGAAATGAAATATTGCTCTCTTCCCACCCCCACCCCCCAAAACATCACAATGATGCAGATCTGCCCCAAATCTGTGAATCTGATTCTCTGTAATTTCAGAAATTGATCTGGGATCACCTGAAGCCAATCCGCTCCAAAGGAAGAGATGCTCCCCCCCCCCCCCCGAAGGCAGCTGGTGGGTTCCTGATGAAAGACACCACTTACCTCCTGGCAAACACGGTACTGATCAATGGCCCAGACCGTGGGCACATGGGTGGCAAGAAGCTGGTACTGAGTCAGCGTGGCGTTGCATGCGCGGGCACAAATGAGCCTGGTTTTGCCCACGGCGTTGTCCCCAACCACGACGCACTTGATAGTTTCTACGTTTGGCCTTTCATAATCCATGTCAGAATCCATTAATTGGGACCTAAAGCGAGAAAGAAGGGGAGAAGTGGAGAAAAAGAGTGTCAGGCATGGATATACGCTGGTGGTTTGTCTGGGGTTCCTTCCCAGGCTGGTTGTCCCGTTGTCTCGTTCAAAGAGAACCTTGAAGTTGGGTGCAAGGGAAGACGGTCTCCCAAGAACGGCACACAATGGGAGGTGTCTCCATCACACAGTGAACACTGCACAGCAGAAGTAGTCCCAACGGCTTGGGGTTTCACGTCTTGTCACAAGGGATTTGCTGTAACTCTGCCTTCTGCCTGCTTCGGAATAAACTGGCCGCTCCTAGAAATCAACTTTTCCACACCCCTAACAACGCTGGAGTGGCAGCGGGTGCCCCGGAATGCTGCAAAGTCCAACCAGCCAAGAGCCACTGGTTTCCAGAGAGGGAAAGGGGAGGGACTGAGGCTGCAGGTGACACGTCTGAGACGCAGCCCCTCCAAGGGGTTCTCCTTCTATTGTACTTGCAGCAGGATCCGAGTCCTGATGCCCCAAAAGCTAGGAGGGCCCAAAAGAAGCAAACACCCATTCTGGCAATTTGCAGAGAAGGGATGGTGACCAAGTGCCTGATACAGAGAGGAAGGAAGCCCGTTCCCTCTGTCCCTCCCAGACTCACCTTTCGACCGCCTGATTCAGTGGCATTCCCTTCCCACACGGTCCACGTACCGTCTGCTCCGCTGTGGACACTTTCACTTGAACAGATCTACCTGCCTTAGAAACACGCCCAGAATAATCTCTCTCTCTCTACACACACAAACACACTGCCTCCTGCTAGAAACGTTGCCTCCAGTTCCTCCCTAGGATAACTCCTGGACTCGTCCCATTTCAAAGAAAAGAAGAAGAGAAAAGAAAAAGAAAAAAGGACCCCTGGCAGGCAGACCTCCTCGGCCGCAGCCCGCTCGGGCAGCTGCCGTCATCCACGCGGGTCCTGACCATGCTGCTGAAGGCACCGAAGAATGAAAACAAGAGCCCTGGCGAGGGGCTGGGCGCCCTGCCAGCTCCCCACCCCTGCCCAGCACGCCTGCCAGGCAGCATCCCTTTAAAATTTAATAAGCTCTTCCAGCGTGTGCATCAGCACGGCTTCTGATAAGAGACTCGCCCTGCCGATTTTGTTCTAGCCTCCTCCCCCTTTTTTTGTCTCTCATGCTTGTTCATGTGAGATCCTCACCACCACCACCACTTTCCCATTCCTCCCTTTCCAGCCTTGGCTAAAGAAGCTTCCAGTTCCACTTGACTGATTATGGACTTTGTCCCCTCCCTCCCTCCTTCTCTCCTTACCACCTCCACCCCCACTATCCTCCCCCTGACTGACTCCCTCCCTCCCTCTCTCCTCCACAGCCCAGCTTGCTTTCCCCCCTCTTTCCCACACCCTCCTTCATACTCATGCCACAGAAGCAGGAATGCACGCAGGAATCCACGCGCACCCATGAAACACACAGACTTCACAGAAGCATCCATTGGAGCGCAAGGAAGGTAACTGGAGAGCAGCTCCCATTGGCTCGGGAACTAGAAGAGCTGGCATTTGGGGTATCTCAACAGCTCATGCTTCCAGATAACCTGAAATACTGCATGAAGACAACAGAGTGCAAGACAGAGGCTCTCTCACAGGATTTGTTAAACATTACAAACAAGCCCCCCCCCCCCCCCTTAAGCTGGTAGCTTATACAGCTGCCTTGGAGTGGAGACTCGGGCCAGCACAGTGACACAGGGTCACACCTCGTGCACAATCACAGCCATGGAGCAAGTAGAGGGTGGGATTTTTCTTCATGCAGATCACCCCATGTCCCATGGCATCACTTAGGCAAGGGGTGTGATCCTGTGTTGCTGTGACGGTTCGACTTTGCACACATCAGAAGCTCGACTGAGTGCTGGCCGTTGTTTCCTTTGGTGAGAAAGATGACAGCAGAGGTGCCCCAACTGGGCACGAAAACACGGAGATCCATTCATACGGCAACTTAAAAGACTCAATCACTGTTGCAAGGAGGGCCACCAGCCAGATATTGAACATTCTTATTGAGATGGAAACCCCAACACAGAAATAGGGATTAGAAGTGTCACTGTTCATAGCACAGCTTGGAAAAGCTAATTTTTGAGACTAGAGTGGCCAAGTTGGCAGAGGATTCTGGGAGCTGTAGTCCAGAAAGTGAGGCCTCCCAGGCTTTGGCTTTCGGTCACTAGAGAGGGAGAGCCTGGCAGAACATGATGCCAGACATACAGTCCAGAGGTTTAAAAGCACTGAGGAGAGCAGAGAAGAGAGACAGCCTGTTCCTGCCATAAGAACAGTCACCTTGCAGCCATAATACTGGTGTCTGTAATATATGTCAGTCTAGTGGCAGAAAAAGAAGCTGGATATGGGTTAATTAGTATTAATGCCAACAAACAAAAATTAAACTACATTAAAATCATGGTAAGATTTTAAAAACTCTTTAGGGAAAGGTTAAACCAAGAAAGATTAAGGTGTCCTAGCCCAGGTATGTCTTTGCAACTTCCACAGGCTTTAGGCAGCACCAGTAACTGTCCGAAGAATGGAAGTAGCACTAAAACAAAATCTAGCAGGCCACAAAATCCCCCTCCTGCACAGAGAGCACACCCGGAGCATTCCTCAGTTTCCATTTGCACCCGAGGCATTTTAAAAGCACCTAACATGTCAGGCTTCTATAGGGCTCAGCTTATTCAGCCCTTGTAAATCAGAGGAGCTACCTTCGGTTTTACTGCAGGGCTGTCCAGTAGCTTTGACTGAGAACCAGATCCTGCAAAAGGATCCTTGCAAGTCTTCATTAATGTGCCTCATAACTAAAAGCACTCAGAAAGACTTGGACTTAATAGTGTCGTGGTAGTGTGTCTACGCCAGATGTTGCATCCACCTCATAAGGAGCAAAGTAGGAAGGCTTTTTCATTCAAGCAGTCAAAATGTGTCTTCATGACACCTTTTCTTTAAGGAGATGCTCCTGATCAAGGAATTGCAATGGTTATCTTTCTATATACAGTACCACAGATATGTGTACAGAGAAGAGACAGGCTGCCGTTCACTTCTCTCTGCTTTTTATATATAATCGGTTACACATACGATACACTGCAGGCCAGGAGAACTTCAAGGCCTTGGAATGCTCTTGTGAGAGGAAACCACCAGCGGAGCTAACATCACCTTGATCATAGAAAAAGCCCAATAAGTACAGTTCAGTTTGCAAATGAGTTTTTTCCTGCTTTAAGCTTGGACTCTGCCTAAAGTGAAAAAAGGGTGTGGTAAGCGGGCAGCTGTTTGCTCTCCTCTACTTCTGTGCGGATATGCACAGTTAGTGAGTTTAAACCAGGGGAAATAATAATATAGCTGTTATCTACACTCTAGTGCCAGGCACACACTCAAGAGATTTTGATGGTCCTAGAAAGGGCAATGCTGGATGATGTAACTTAGGGAGTTGGGGAGGTACATTTAACGGCTCTTTGTCCAAAGTGTGGAGTCTTTCCCAATTGCTCTGCCTCTCCAACCTCTGGAGCAGATCAAGATGAGTGTCACCTTATACAAGATGAGGGTCTTCTTGTCACTTCTGTTCAATAACACCACAAGCTGTGGTCAATAAGTGCCTTTGCTACTCACAGAACTGGATCTCAGACCGCAACCTGAACCACAGTGTGTGGGCTACTTGGAGGAAGTATCACACTGTTCCCATGAAAAAATAATGTGATTTGAGTGTTGGGAAAATGGGATCTCTCTAAAAGAGAATAAATTATGCCTGGCAAAGAAGGTGCCTTCTGATGAAGTTATCATTACTGATGACTACTGCAGCAAATTACAAACAGGATAGAGAAGGGGAGGAAAGGCAGTTAAATAGCATTGCAATCCATTTCTCAGCCCATGAGGTGTTAAAAGCTAAGAGGAACATAGAAAATAATTCATCTGCCCAAGAAAGAGATCTAGATGCCAGCTGAAGCAACAGCAAAATTGTACTTGTAATATA
This sequence comes from Intellagama lesueurii, assembly GCA_037013535.1. Classification (NCBI taxonomy): domain Eukaryota; kingdom Metazoa; phylum Chordata; class Lepidosauria; order Squamata; family Agamidae; genus Intellagama; species Intellagama lesueurii. The sequence continues at coordinate 20,241,211 of JBAJHW010000007.1, read as the reverse complement.
AATGTGGATGTTTGAGACAGGCTTGGCAGGAAAAACAGAGACATTGTGAGCACGTGGCGAGTCTTTCTTCTCCTGGAGTTCCTAATATGCTGCACTGCCAAAAGGAAAAGGGGGAAAGAAAGAAGAAGAAGGGCAGGCGAGAGGGCCAGTTTATCCCCAAACCACCATGGAGGAATGACTACTGATTTTTATGTATGACCCCTGTGATTCTATGCAAAGGAATAAGGCCCACGGAATACAGGGAGATGTACTTTTGATTAAATATATGTAGGATTGTCAGAATACAAGACACTGAGGGTCCTTGGACCTTATCAGTAACCTGGGAAGAGAGAACTGGGGGGGGGGGGGTCACTCTATGAAACTGCATTGAGCAGTACAGTGTAGTTGTCAGAGACGAGGACTGAGGTTCAAATCCCTATTCAGCCATGAAGCTCACTGGATAACTTTGGGCTAGTCACTAATGCTAAGCCCATCCTACCTCTCAGGTTTGTCTTGAAAACGGGTCAGAGCGGGAGAGGCAACCGTACGCAGCACCGTGGCTTCCAGGGGAGAGGGAGAAAATAAGTATACACAAATGATTAAGATGCTACTGAGAGTTTTCAGTGACAGATATAGTACCAAAATGGATCACAGTTGAGACTTCAGGGAGAGCACTAGGACAGTTCGTGTGTTGCACACCTGAGCAGCCTGCGAACATTACGGAATGGGGAAATGGTTGGTTTTGCCATATGCTTAACCCTTCCCTTGAAGCATTTTGGCTCCACAGCTTCTTTCTTAGCATGGATATTGTTCCCAAACCTGAAACTCCTTTTGCCCAAGCAAAAAGATTGAATTCTTCCTTTAAGAAATGGAGCGTACTGTGCAAGGGTTTTAAAACAAAAACAACAACAGCAACAACAAACAGCCTCACTCCCACTGGGAGCAAGTTTCAGCGCTGGAGGAAAGGAATGCACAAGACACGTGGAGAGGTGGAGAGGAATGAAAGCCAAGGGAAGGCATGTGCCATGTGAAACTCCAGCGGCAGCTGTGGAGGCCGTCAGCAAACCAGCATCCATGTGACATTTCACAAGGGTACAATCGAGTCCTTGCACCAGTGATTACCAACCCGGCTTCTCCCCTCGCTTCCCGCTTGCGTCTCCATCCAACTGTCCATTGCACAGCCTTTCCTTGCAATTTGTTTCAATCTCCCGAGCCTAACATGCATACAAAAACAGTCTTCTGAGATCCTACCATCAGTAAAGAAGGATAATCAGACACGTAATTCTTCCAGCCCATTGCTGCTCCGTATCTATTTCTGTGTCTCCTTTGTCCGAGTGCCCACAATTCATTATGTGCCTTGTTATTTAGGACCTGCTCTTCGGCTCTGCAATCACCACATGCAGATGGTCCAGACCCTGCTGCAGCCTCTCTGGCCTTATCTGTCTCTCTCTCTCTCTCTCTCTTTTTTTTTTTGGCCAGCCCTCTCTTATCTCGGCTGCAGTCTTTGGACTGCTCCTGATCATTCTTCCTCTCCCAGTTCTGTCATACGCCTCTCTCAGTCCATTTCTCATCCCTTACTATATCAGTGGAGAGCCAGTGTGGTAGAGTGGATAGAATGGAACCCAAGAGACCTGGGTTCAAATCCGTGCTCCGTCAGAGAAACCCATTGAAATGGGGTGGGGATGGGGTGCTAGCAGCAGCAGCAGCAGCGATAAATCATTCTTTGAATTTATTTATTGATTTATTGATTGATTTAAACCCATATTTCTTAAAAAGGACCCAAGGCAGCTTACAAAAATTAAAGGACCGCATTTAAGCTAGTAACCGTGAATATACCATACTCTAAGGCTCCATGAATACAATACCCAATACCGTAAGCCTTGAAAACCTGATTAATGTCTCCGTATGACTTGAAAGCACATCACAATCCAATCCCATCGACAACATATCCTCAGTTCCTGCTCCGTTTCCAGGCATCGAATCTGCTCTCCGGTCTCTTAAGAGAGACGAAAGAAACGTGTTCCTTCGCAAGCTACAGCTGCCGTCTCCAGTTGCCAAGGAAACTAGAGAATCTCCTGGGGAGCCTACCCTGTTTCCTAGCAACAGAGAGGCTAAATGCCCCCCCCCTTCCACCAGTCAATCTCATGTTACAGAAACAAAATAGAGGCGATCCCAAAATAGAAAGAAAGCAACAACAATAATGAAACGACAACCGTGTACGTATTTACTGGGAGAGGGATGTTCTTTCTCATATCTCATGGAGGAGGCCAGGAAAGGGGCATGTTCAAAGCACCCTCCGGATTTAGGCCAAAACCCTCTTTGCAAAATTATTACAGTAAATGACGCCAATCGGAAAGGCAAAGCCAAACAGCAGCAGCGCAGCTGCTCGTCCTGGAGAAGCGAGCGCAAGGGCGCACCGAGGCGCGCGCAGCCACACGAGTCGGTCGCCCGCCCCTCTTTCCAAAGGAGCGCCGAGGTCTTCGACCTGACGCGCACCGCCAACCGCAGAGGACGGGCACAGTCTCGGAGCAGAAGCACAACTGCAGGAGGTTTATGCAACGAGACCGAGGAATGCGCGGGGAATAATACTGTACATCCCCTGCTCGCTCGCTCGCTCGCTCCTCCCAGCCTAGCGGTGCAAACCTCCCTGGGGGCACGGTTACTACTTGAGTTTGTTTGCATTTTGGCAGGGCAACCAGATGCCCGCGGTGGCAAAAGATAAACACTCAGGGATAAATGAAAGCTGTTCTACGTGCGTGCTTCCGTCTCTCTCTCTCTCTGTGTGTGTGTGTGTGTGTGAGAGAGAGAGAGCCACACACACAGAGAGGGAGAGAGACGGGGGGGGGGCATTTCTCTTTCCCTCGGAGGGAGATGTTTCCGTTCCAGCACTACGGGATGCTGGAGAGAAGGAAGGCAACACAGAGGGGAGGGGAGGGGAGGGGGGAGGGGGAGAGAAAGGGACTAGCGATCTACCAGCGCGTGCACGGGCGCGCTCACTTACGAAAGCCTCGATCCTTTCCCTTCCCCAAATCTGCATTATTTCTCTGAACAGGGTTGCCAAGCGGGCACCACCAGCCTGGATCTCTTTTCTTAACCCCAGTTCCTGGGCCAGACCGAGGCCGAATGTATTGGGGGGGGGGGGGGATGGGGGGGGGAGAAGAGAGAGGGAGAGAGGATGGGTTTCTACTTACACCAACACAGCTGAAGGGGTAACTGGCAGGGGAAAGAAGGGAGCGCTGCCCGGGAGACATGGTGAGGGCGATCCCGGGCACCCGGATCGGGACCGACTCTTGCGCCGCCTCAGCCGCTGCTCGGATGCTGCTATTGGGACCTAGGAGTCCGTGCCGGCCCCAGAGGGGATTCGTCGCTGGACTCCCTTCGCCATTCTCTCCTCCTCACCGGCATCTTCCTCGCCGGAGCCCCGCGGTCGCCGCCACCGCCGCCGTTACCTCGCTTCCCGCACGCGGTGGTCTGGAAACCCGCGCTCTCCGCGGTCCTCCTTCGCTCCTGACCCCACAATTCTGGCCCCTCGCCCAGTTCTCAGCCACGGATGATGATGCTTTTTCTCTCCCCCCCCCCCCCCACCGCCACAAGCCCTCCACTCGCGGTGCTGCTGCGCGGGGCGGGCGAGCGGGCGCGAGCTGCAGTCGGCGACCAACCGGACTCGCCCACCGCCTAGTTTCATTCACAAAAAAAAGAAAACGGAAGGGGGGGGAGGAAAAGCCCACCCAGGAGCCCAGCAACGACAAGCTCCGCCTCCCGCACCCCCCCCCCCCAGTCGCAGCTCATTGGCCGAGAGAAAGCCAAGGAGGCCAGGCGGAGTGCCCTGCCTCCTCCCTCCGTCGGAGACTGGGGGGGGGGGGGGTGATGGGCGCGGCGGTGATTTGGCCATCTCTCCTACTACGAGCATCCTCCTCTGTGCCCCACACTCTCCGGCAACGTCCACACACCCCCAGGCGCCCGCCTTGCCCCCCAAGGGGTTCTGCTCCTCTCCCTTGGCATCTTTTCCTTCGCCGCTTGGGCACCCCGACGACCCTCTCCTTTCACCTGTCTCCCTCTCCCCCCCTCCCCTTTAACCCCAATCTAGATGTTGTAGGAAGAGAAGTCCGGTGCCCTCCGGTTGGGACTCGGGCGCACAAAACCAGGGTCTCTCGCTCAACCGAGGGCCCCCGAAACGCAGCGCGGATGGTTCATTCTGGTGGTGTTGAGCTAAGTGAAGCCATTCACTCTCCCATCTAAGAAGCACCCACCCGAGGCAGCATCAGGCGCGTAAGTTTAGAGTCTAAAAGGATCTAACGACATGTCTGCCCTCAAGGAGTAATGGGGGGCAAAACCAAATACCGGTAAACTGTCTTTGCAAGTGCACAGTTACATAACCCACACCAGCATTCGTATTAAAGAAGAAGAAGAAGAAGAAAAACAGATTATATTTTAGAGAGCTATGTTATGTAAGATGGGAATTTGTGGAGGATTTGAGCATCTGTTCCGGGAGGGCTGTGTTGCTTTGAGGTGTCTAGTAAAGAGGGGGGGGGGAAGGATTTTTAAAATAAAATTTATAATTTTACATTTATCATCTGAGTACTTGCTGGAAAGCTTAGGGTTGCTTAAAGCATCTTCTAGATGCTGTTACTTTGGTTGGCCCCACAATAATCCTCAGGCACCATTAGACATGGCTGTAAAATAAATCAAAATGAAGATGATAAAGTACTGCAAGGACAGGACAGCTCCAAACTTGGGTTCAAAGCAGCAGCAGGAGTTAGTGAGTACACTGCCTTGTATAACCATCACACATCCCTTGCTCGTGAAAATATATTGATTGATTGATTAATTAATTAATTAGCTACGTACTTCCCTCTGTCTCCATTTCTTTTTTTACTTCCTTATGTTTAAACCGCCAAATTCCCTTGTGTCTATCTTTCTTTTTCTTATGACTGCCACCCACGTTAAGGGCTTTTATTCCATAGCTTGACAGCTCAAGAAAAAAACCTGTCTTGGGCCGTATTGGAGGGCAGGAGCGAGGGTGGGGAACATCTGGCTTTCTAGCTGTTGTGGGATTGCAGCTCCCCTCTGTCTTAGCCAGCACAGCCCACATTGGGACATGATAACAGCTGTCATTCAACCAATTCTCGAGAGCCGTAGATCCCCCATTACTGCTGTAATGCTTCCTGCATACTTTCTAACTGGTTGTTGTTGTTGTTTAGTCGTTAAGTCATGTCCGACTCTTCGTGACCCCATGGACCAGAGCACGCCAGGCCTTCCTGTCTTCCACTGCCTCCCGGAGTTCGGTCAAATTCATGTTGGTCGCTTCGATGACACTGTCCAACCATCTCGTCCTCTGTCGTCCCCTCCTCCTCTTGCCCTCACATTTTCCCAACATCAGGGTCTTTTCCAGGGAGTCTTCTCATGAGATGGCCAAAGTATTGGAGCCTCAGCTTCAGGATCTGTCCTTCCAGTGAGCACTCAGGGTTGATTTCCTTCAAAATGGATAGGTTTGTTCTCCTTGCAGTCCAGGGGACTCTCAAGAGTCTCCTCCAGCACCACAATTCAAAAGCATCAATTCTTCGGCGGTCAGCCTTCTTTATGGTCCAGCTCTCACTTCCATAGCTGGAAAAACCATAGCTTTGACTATGCGGACCTTTGTCGGCAAGGTGGTGTCTCTGCTTTTTAAGATGCTGGTTTGTCATCGCTTTCCTCCCCAGAAGCAGGCGTCTTTTAATTTCGTGGCTGCTGTCACCATCTGCAGTGATCAGGGAGCCCAAGAAAGTAAAATCTGTCACTGCCTCCATATCTTCCCCTTCTATTAGCCAGGAGGTGATGGGACCAGTGGCCATGATCTTAGTTTTTTTTGATGTTGAGCTTCAGACCATTTTTGGCGCTCTCCTCTTTCACCCTCATTAAGAGGTTCTTTAATTCCTCCTCACTTTCTGCCATCAGAGTGGTATCATCTGCATACCACTTTTAACTGGTACCTATTTGTAACTAGCCCACTCCTGATACCCCACCATTCAATAGTTAGTTAGTTTATTATTTGTTTTATTTATAGGCCGCCTTTCTTGCCTTCCACTGTATGGACATCCCACAGAGTTCTCAGGGAACCGTTATTCATCTCACTGGCAGAGCCATAACTAGAAACGGTGGCACCATTTCCTACCTATTGAGCCCTGAGATAGGGGCATGAACCCCCGCCTCCCAAAAAGGAGGAACAGAATGTGGTGCTTACCAAAAGAAAAAGAAAAACTGCTTCAAAAAAGGAAAGGGAAGAAATCAGGGACAGGAGGCATCACTGCTGATTTTCCTACCCCTTACCAACAGATTTGTCGGTAGATGGGAACCAACTCTTCCTGGTTTCCTTGAGACGTTGCTGTTTTGAACCCGAGTTTGAGGCTACCTTGTCATTACAGTACCCTGTCAAGTCCAGCACTCTGGGACAAAGGCCAAGCTGCTCCACCCCAGTTACAGCCCTGGTTACCAGTCTCAGTGAAAAAAAAGGACAACTCGCCGCCAAAGATTCCACCACCAGTTCGACTGAGCCGTCCCATCGCTGCTACAATAGGACTGTTGAAAAGTAGGGTGCAAATCCTTAAGCACTTCTTAGGAATTCAAAAAAGCCGTGTAAGGACCCGGGATTCCATCCTGCCCCATCGCGAGTCACATGGTCAGCCAAAGCCAAATTGCCTGCTGGGTGTGGCGGTCTCAAGATTTCCATCTTTTCAGAGGTAAATGTGCTCTGTCTGCCCCTTTACCCATGGCTCCACTGGGCACTGACAAAAGGTAGCTGCTATATTGCCTTTTATTTATTTATTTAATTGCAAAAGTTTTGGGCACAATGAGTGTCAGAGAGGTTGCCAGGATAAAATCCTTTTGCCAGGAGAAAGTTCTGTTTTTCTATCTCCATCAATCACTACAGTTCAACACGTCAGATTTGAAACGACAATGAATAGCTACCTTTTTCAGAACTCCACTGCACAGATGATTCGGGCGGGGGGGGATTATTTTTGCCAACAAGGTACCTTGACCAGACAGCTGTGCCCTGCTGCTTACACAACTTTTAAAGGCTGCCCTTTAAAATACTGGCCTGTTTGAGCAGCACTGTCAGCTTTCACCGGCAGTAGCACTTAATGGTCTCAACCCACCGTTTCCTTTTTAACTGGAGGTGGAAGGAGTTGAACTAGGAACCTTCGGCAAAAGGGGAAGGTAGGTACCACTGCGTTATGGCTTAGCCTACTGAAAGTCTAAAGGCTAAAAAAGGCTTCAACAAGTATCCCTATCACCACTGACAGCTGTCAACATCTGGAGAAGGAATAGAGAAAGTATGGCCCTCCGGAGGCTGTTAGACGGCAAGTCTCACCTGTGTTGGTCAGCACACTCACATGGGCAAGAGATGATGGGAGTTGCACCCCAAGAACAACTGGGGTCCACCTATCCCCACCAACCGCTATAGAGTCACTAGATCTATTCCATTTAACCCTGCAAGGAGAGAAATGCCCTCCAGATCCTTTTTGGCCTCTGTCTCAACCAACCTGAGCTAGCATGACTGATGGTGAAGGATGATGGGAACTTGAATCCCAGACATCTGGACATTCCCAGCAGGCCCGCACTAGCTGCATGCACTTTCCTCAGAAACACAACCCCCACTGCTTGGTTTCTTTTGCCCCTGAAATCCAGAGGACGGGGGGGGGGGGGGGTTGCCATCTTTGGTCCTCCAGATCTTTGGGACTCCAGCCGCCATAACCCATCACTCTTGCAGTGTCCACTGTGGCGTCTGGGAGCAGAAGCCCCCAAACATCTGGAGGGTACTTTGACATGACGATATCCAGACAACTCCGCCGGCATCTCACTCCAGACATGCTTCCCGACGCCCTTTTCCACCGTTTCCATTCCGGCCGCCTTGATGCCGACCCCTCCTTCGTTGCAGCCTGAGGACAGGCCGGGAGAGAGGGAGATCTCAAGCCCGGTGGATGAGGGTGGGGAAGGCGGATCCCCACGGCCCCAGTTCCCTGGCAGCGGAGGCCGGCGGCTGTGGTCCCGCATCTCTCCATCATGTGATCGCCCCCCCCACTGACCTTACTCTCAACTCATCTCCCCCTCCCTCTCCCTCTTTCCCCTCCCTCTTTCCCCTCCCTCCTCTCTCTCCACCCGGCCAGGCAGAACCAAAACCAAGTCGTTCCCGCTTCTCTTCCTGCTCGGATCAAGCCCAGCCGCGGCCCTTCTGAACCGCTTCAAGGGCCGCCTCTGATGCAATGCAGCGTCAGTCCGCGTCAGCAGCGCTCCGGCGCGGCACTTCGGCTCCCACCTTGGCTAAGGCCGGCTGCACACACACACACACACAGACGGACATGCATCCTCCATCTTCTCCCCCAACCCCCCCCCCCACCCTTTACCGGTTCCTTCCATCTTTCCGCCATCACTCCTCTCCCCCCCCCCCCGCATGCCAGCTACACACTGCAGGGACCCGATCCGCATCCAGCCTCTTGCCCTCCCTCGCCCCCCAACGCCCCCCCCTCGCCAGCCTCCTTCTCACCTAACTCGAAAGACGGGGATCTCTCTCTCCATAGCAGAAGAGCCCTTGGTGTACTTGACTGGGGGGCCAAATTCTGGAAGGGCGCTTTGTGGAGGGGAAGGGGCTGTCTCTCGGGCCACCCCCACGCCCCCGGGACCCTAGGAGGCAGGAACGGGGCCCCGAGCCGCTTCATGAGCCCCCGGCCGCTTGATTTCTGCCTATCGGGGGCTGGAATGAAACCCGCAGGCAGGCGGGCAAGCGGGCGGCGGAGACGCAGAGTTTGGAGCTGCCTCCTTCGCGCGGGTCACGGGGGAAGGGACGCAGGAAAGCTGGGCTTGCCAGCCGCATGATTTGGCTTATTTTGCTCTTGTCGGAGCAGGTGCTTAATTGTGGCATGGAAAAAAACACAAGGGGGGGGGGGAGCCACACACACACACACACACACACACAGAGTTCCTGGCAGCCTGAACCGTCCCTCTTGTTCCTGAATGACCCCCTGCCTCAGGCAACCCGAAAGCGCTGTTGTGCCTCGGGAGCCCAACGACTCCGGCTTCGTTTCGAGGGACCCCAGAAGGCCACTGTCGGGGGGGGGGGGCGGGTAAGAGGGGCCTTTTGGCCACGCCAGGCGTTGCTTTGCCCCCCCCCCCCCCGGGACGTGATGCAGAGCAACAACACGGGAAGGAAAAACAAAGGGGGGGGGAGAGGCCACCCCTCCCTCTAAAGAGGACGGGGCTGGCACGAAACAGGAAAGAAGGAAAACCACCACCCAGCGAAACCCGAGCAATCCTCGAGCCCATCTGGCCGGCTTGGGGGGCCTGTGACGGGAGTGGAAGTGCCCAGGCCAGCAGTTTAAGCGTCCTCCAGGACACAGATAAATCCGCCCCATCTGCTGATGTCTGCACATCAGGAAGCCGAGGTTCCCAGTGGGGCGAGAAGGGATTAGGAGAGAAGTTAGCAGCATCCTTGATAAGCTGGTTTTGGTTTTCCAGTCCGTGCAGAGGAGACCCCTTGGGGGTCCCTTCACATGTTACACAGAGCGCACGCTCTGTGAACGTGAAGGCACACAACCGCCACGAAGAGCTGACCACTCGGACAAGGCCAGAAACGTGAATTGGACTTTCTGTTTTCTCCGGCTGATGCAACGCCGAATAGAGCATTTGCATGCGGGAGATGCACGTGCTTCGTCCCTGGGGAATTAGTTTGTACCTCTTTCCGCCGCACCGATCCTTTCGCAAACACCGCACCAAACACACACACACACTCAAAACAAGAAGTGATCTGCCCTTCCTGTTTCCTCACTATCTGAACTCAAAATAAAAACAAGAACGGGGGCTCGAGTGGCCCACACACAGAGGAGAATTACATTATTTTGGTTAAAACACATCATTCAGGCTGCAGAATAATCATGCACCAGGATTCCTGGGCAGAGGCCACAGAGAAAACAATCTAAACCTTGAAAGGCACCAAGAAAATGGAGAAAGAACTGGAGAAGGAACATGTTAGAGAAGGAACTGGATTTTGCAGGAAATCAGGAAAGGAATATGTTTCAAAAGATCTTGCTTTGTTGCTATTGGTCTCTCCACATGGCCTCAAGATTCTCCCAGAATCTCTCCAAAGCTGGAAGATCCCTTAGGATCCTAAGCTTGCTAGGTGCTATCATTCTGGCCATTAATAAATTACCCATATGTCTTAGATTTTGCACAAATCAGTCCAAAATCAAAGGGAAGCCTTCAGTCAGCTTTCCCGCAGCCAGTTAGTGTAAGAGTTGCATCACCTCTTACAATGTAAAATTTATACATATCAGAAATGCATGCTGTGTGTGGCCGAGAGCTCAGAAAAGTTACTTTACTGGATTACAGCTTTCATCCTCCTCCAACCAGCATGTAGTTCAAAGGTGTCAATTTTCAAACTCTACTGCAGCACTTACAAAGAGTGCTGCACGCATGCCCTCTTCTCTAATTTCTTGCAAACCACAAAATGGTTTCTAGATGGTGCATCACTTGGGTTTGCAATGTGTAGCTAGTGAAACGATCAAGTGTGAGGCAATCTTTGGAAAATGTGTCGAGGTCCTTTGGTGATATTACCATGGAGACAGATCTGTTACAAAATGGAAAGGGATGGAAAGGTAGTAGAGACTGAGAAGTATATATAGTAACGAGATAAACATAGGTCAAGGACAGAGAACTGGAGGCCTGCCAAGGTGCTCCGATCTTGCATCCATTTCCCCATGACTGGAGTGGCTATTGCTTTGTCCCCCACCCCACCCCGCACTCCCCAAAATAGGAAAGAAAAAAGGCATCCTCCTTCCAAAAGGCAACAGGGCACCGATTTGTATGCTAATATATAGGTATACATGCAAATTTAGAACATTGCTATTATTTACATGGAAATATAACATATATGAGCAGAGTGTGGAAGACTGTGTGACAAGATGCACTTTGGGATGTTCAAGGTTCCACAAGGTACCTCTATCAAGGACTCGTCATGCAACTAATAATAATTAAGTGCCCTCAAGTGGATTCCAATTGATTCTGAGACCCTCTCAGGGTTTTCTAGGTAAAAAGTACCAGAAGAGGTCTATGTTCTCCTTCTGGTAGTGCTTTGGGACCACACAGCTTGCCGAAGGGGACACAGGTTTGTTTGTTTTTAATTTACAGTCCATTAACAATACAATCATATACACAATAAATTTATCTCTATGAAAAATGCAATCCCTTTCCGTAATCCATTAATGCTTGCATTCTAATGAGTTTAAAATATAGGACACTAGTGCACCTGCTGACGTTTCAGAATGTCATCTTCCCCATTTAAATCCAGACCAGAAACCAACAAAAGGTAAGCAGTCTAAAGCAAGTAATCTGTCTCTCCATCAGTGCTACTGCCCACATTCTATCCAAATATCTGCCCTGGCTTTGGAATATTCACTGTACCTAAGCTTGGATATTGCCTTCTCTAATGTCCCTTTGCTGCCAAGATGCTTTTATTTTTCACCCTTTCTCTTTTCTTGCATTTCTGATTCTCTTTATTCCTCTGATGCTTTAATTGTGCCATTTCTCATTCTGAGTTACATTGCATTTTTCAAATTGATTATGCCCTGCCCTGGGAGTTTTTATCATCCAAAGGACATGTAGATTATGGGGTTCCGTGGCCTGTCAACTCTGTGGCCTTGGATGAGCCACACAGTCTCAGAATGTCACCAGAAAGGGGGACTAGTAGATCATTTCCAAGTAATGTTCTTGGAAAACCCTGTGGGGCTTGCCATAAATCAGAACCAACAGTGCATCATCACCATCATCATCATTAGGGAACTTAATAAAGGGTGGGGAAAATGTTTTTTCAGTCAACAATTCTTTGGTTGAGTTTATCTTTCATCCTTAGACATCTCAAGTTCCTCAGGGATCCTACTAAATCCTTCCACCTTGACCTTGTTCACTATATTTCCCCAAACCGTCAAATGTCTGTCCAGAATCCTATGTGTCAGCACCAACTATGCTGCCTTATTACATTTCTCTAGCTTATGTACCCTTAACCAGATTTCTTTGCAGCTTTTTCTGAACTCCAGAAAAATATGTGTTATAATAATATAATAATCATCTTAGAACTACAAAGCTGGAAGGGTTAACCCCCGCCGAGCAATGTTATACAACATTATTTAATATTCCCCTATATATTAAGGATAGGGACCTGTGGCCAGATGGGTGGTTGTGGAGTGCCAACCTCCAAACCCCAGCCTCCCTCTGTTATCTGTCCCACTTCCTCTCTGATGCCTTTTCCAGTTTTAACATCATGCTTCCCTCTGCATAGAAAACATCCTTTTGCAAGACCAAATTGGGAGATAACAAGGGGGCCACCCTCCCATGTCATATATCTACTGCCTTGCCCTAAATCTCCGACCGACTCATCTCAGTTCTGCCATTTTGACCTTATTTTTTTTAATTTTATTTATTTATTTATTATTGGATTTTTATCCCGCCCTTCTAGACAAGAGTCTACTACTTATTGCTCCAGTGTGTAATCCAGAAGCTCTTGTTGGTATGTATGGCTTTTATTTGTTACCAATAAATGCCCTGAAGTTCTAGAAGGCTCCTCCAGTAGTCTTGGGCTGGGGGATTTGTAGAGAATCTTATAAAAATCTAGCGTAGTTAAGCAGTTCTCTGGAGAGGCTGGTGTGAGCTGTCAGATGCTTGTCAGAAGGCAACAGGCAACTCTGAGTCAGCTTGATGGAAATGATGCTTCAGCATCATTCCCCTGGGGGTAAAGTTCACATCTGTTTGTTAAGGGCAAAGAACTGTCTTGGACTATGCCCTAATTCACTCTCCTTTTACCACATTGTAAAATTAACTCAATGAACAAGTTTGCTTTGCACTTCAGAAAGCTCTCCAGATAATCACCCTGCAGCTGAACAGTTCATTTCATTTATCAGGAGAACAGGATTTTTCTAATACAGGTACTGAGAAGGCAGAAGCAAACTTGGAAAGCAGGATATAGGTGCTGAAGCATAAAGCTGCAATATTTGTATAGGAATCAAAGCAAATGGCTGTAGTTTTCTTCCCCCTGAAGTTCCACAAATTTCAGTGTAGCTAAGTGATAGTTCTCCATTGTTAGAAAGAATTTGAGCAGCTCTTTGTGAATATGACAGGCTTTTAAAAATATGGTGTATTCAAACCATAATAGCCAGCATATCGAAGCACTCACATAATATTGCTGTTTCTTTTCTCAGAGGAGTGCATCTTTAGGGGGTAAACTCCTTTACCCAGTAGCATCCACAGGAACTGCTCAACTAGGGAAGTTGAGGTGGAAAGAGTTGACAGATGATAGAAAGTTTGAAAACTCGCCATAATGGCTGGATGATTGTTGGAGTTACAATGCAAAAGAGTAATCTTAGAACTGCTAAGCTGGAAAGGACCCTATGGATCATCAAGTCCAGCCCCTGTCAAGAAGGCACAACGGGGGAATCGAACTCCCAACATTTGGCTCCACGGCCAGGGATTTAAACCAATGAGCTATCTGAAGTAATTTCTTCAGTCTCTGATTTCAGATCCTGTTTCTGAGAAATACATGTAAATTTTGATTCAATCATTGCATATTTTGTCATCTTCTGGAAAATTTTGGTCCCTTAACGGCAACACAAGAAAAAAAATGTTCCTGAGGAAACCTATCAAGGGTGTTGGCCTAAACTTTGGCTGGTCATATAACCGCCCAGAGTGGCCTTGGCTGCCAGATGGGTGGTATATATATAAATAACTAAACAAACAAACAAACAAACAAATAAGTAAATATGAACACATTTACCAGACAGAAAAAGAAACGAAAACTAATCTGTGTACTTACAAGGCACTGTTCATTTTGCTTTTCAGCTTGAGGTGGGTTTTGTCGCTGAATTCCATTTTTTCCTTTTCTCAACAGGCTGAAAGCAGAAAGAGATACATGGATGAGAAGCTATTCTACTTTGAAGCTGCTCGCCAGATAGATTCCACTCTGACTTTCCCCCCTGCATTTGAGAGATGCCACTTCCTTCTCTATGAAATTGAACACTCTCTAGGCAAGCGTAAGTAACCTGTATCAGCTTCTGGTTTAGTTAGTATGATGGAAGACTCGCAGCTTCCTTTTAAATTGAGCTTACAGTATTTGAACTGTTTCTGTGGTGGTTTGAAAAAAGGAAGCAGACAAGTATCTGTAAACCATGGTTTGTGTGCAAACAAACCTAAACATGTAAGTCATTTCTTAGGTCCTAAGGCCACTTTCTGCAATCTAGTGCCTTCCAGATCTTTTGAATTGGAGTTACCATCAATCCCAGCTAATATAACCAGTGATGAGGATCATGAAAGTATAGGTCCAAAATATCTGGAGACTCTGGACTGGAGAACCCTGTTCTAAACTGTGGTTTGTGCAAACCATAGTTTGGTGTGATATCTTGAACATAGCTACTATTGACATACTCAAACTCTCCATTGGCAGAAGCATGTGAAGTAGTCCATTTTCGTATTTACATGTATAAAAAGCTTTCCTTCTGTATGCTCTAGTAAAGTAGCACAAGGTGTTGTTTTGTTCACCCCCTCCCTTTCTATTTAGTTGCCACAGCAACAGTTTCTAAGCTGTTTAGCACTAGGACAGGCAGCCAGGACTTCTGATATTTGATACATACAGGCAGCTGTTGGCACCATCCAAGTTTTCCCACTATGGTGATTTAAAAATATATATTTGGTCAAGATCTGAGCAACCCCAGGAGATTAGTTTTAAAGGTGGCTGGTGCCTCCTTTAAACATGTATTCCCACCTTTTTCCGAGACCCCAGGAGCCACTTAACTAGCACGTTGGCAGAAGGATTGCAAACCTACCCTTGTGGAATTTCCAAGGCAAGAATAACATAAGGGCTTGGATGTTGTAGCTTGATGTGGGAGGTCCTGTCTGCTAGGGTGTCCACTGTATGTCCCTGAGCAAATCTCTCTCTCTCTCTCTCATTGCCTAGTCTAGCTAAGAGGGTCATCATGAACCCAAAATTGCTCTCTCTGATTTCTTTAGATGATGATTATAGGTGTACTACTCACACATTACACTATATATGTGTTCACACTACAGTATATGTACTGTCATTCAGACAGAACTGCTGGATAGCCAGTGGTTTAGGTCTCTGACTGTGAAACCAGAGGCTGGGAGTTCAATCCCCCCCTGGGCCTCCTTGGCAGGGGGACTTGATGACCCAGAGGGTCCTTTCCAGTTCTGCAGGTCTAAAGTTATTAGTAGTAGTGAAAATGTCTCTGTTTGTGTTCCTTTCTGATTCATACTCAGGTAGAAGAATCCTACTACAGTATATCTGGGACATAGATCAAATGTATAACTGCACCTAAATGAACACACATTTATGTGACTGGATGATAGGATCAAAATAATTTGCAAAGACAGCTAGATACACACCCCTGACAATTCATTTGGTAGATCTAACAAGAAGTATTGTTAGAATCCTATGCTCATGTTTTTGCCAGGAATGTAAGCTGAATTATAGCCTTTGGCAGGTGATTGGAATAATATGAAGCCTTCAGCTCACGTCATGGGTCTCTGAATTTGAGTGTGACCCATCATTTTCAAGTGTATACGCCAAACACACCTTAAATTCCTTCTAGCTTCTCTCAGACAAACTGTGCCTGAAAACAGATTATGTAAGCAAGAAGCCCAGCTGTCAGGGTGTAACTCTGGGTCTCTTTTGTTTTATGCACATCACAAGCTCAACTGGCTGCTTGTTTTGAAGGAGCAGGATTCTTTTTTTACTGTATAAGTGGATCCCTTAAGAGTTTATCAACACAGCTCCTTCTCTGGTATTTAAATGGCCATTGGGCTTAACATTTGAAACCAAGGTTATCTATAAACAGCATTTTAGTCCAGAGTTTGCTTTTGTCTTAGATCTGTACCTTCAGAGGGAGAAACAAAAAGAGGAACGATTTTGATTTTAGTACTAATGCTAGGGATTATTTTTAAAAACACACTGATCTCGCCTGATTGCAGAAACTAAGCAGGATCTGGCCTTCTTGTATTTGGATGGGAAGCCACTAGAGAACGTAGAGCAGCTTCAGGTATAGCTAAGGAAAAATCCTGCTTAAAACTCTGCAGAGGTTGGAGTTCACGATGATGAGTTAGCCACCTCACAAAAAGCCACCTGCTAGTGTTCCTAAAATATGCTGCTCTCTCTTCCCTTCTAAGTCTTCAACCACGGAAATGGATGAATGACAGCATTTTATCCAACAGGGGCAAACCTGCTTTTCACTTACAAGATGGGGCTCATAGAAAATAACGCCAATGACAGTGTGGTACACCAGCATCTACAGCATGTGTGTCCCATTTCTGAACACGTACGCAAGCAAGCAAATGTGGAGTTCAGGGAGAGTGCTGCAGCTGTTGGCATGAAACATTTAGAGGCCTGGCTCCCCATTGAACGGCAGCTTCATACAGTATTCACAGCCTCATACAGTATTAAGAGATGATGTTGCCATATGAAAGGCTGTAGAAAAAAATGTTCTTTTTGGACATGGTTTCGCATTTAATAGCACATCCCCATCGTTTCTCTCCAACCTCCTGCTGCTTCCTCCCTCTGTTTCTTTATTGCCAAGAGAAGTTGCATAAAAATAGGGTAATATTATCAGTAATACTTCACACTTTTCATTTCCAAGTGCCTTGCAATGCATTAATTTTCACTGTGCATTCATAAGACAGCTAAGTGTTATCAACAACCTATTTTTTCCCCTTCTCCCTTTCCCCCCTTTCCTTTTTTACAGTGGAGAAAATGACAGTGCAAAGCAGAACGGTTGCTTTCAAAAAAACCCTAACAAGTCAGAGCTGGAGGCAGGTTTTTAGACTGTCTAAACTCAGATTGCTAGTTCCAAAACCTGAGATCCAGAACTGGGATCTGTATTCTGCTTCTCAGGCCTTGAACCCAACATCTCAGGGAATGGGGTGCTGCCAATCTGGCAAAGCAGAGTTAATTCTTGTAGCTTCAAGACAGGCAGCTTTGTCTTTTAATTATGTTGCATAGTTTAGAGCTGCTGCTGCTGGAATACACAAATGTTATTCTTTCCAGCTACCATAGAGTCTCTACATTATTTGTCTGTCAGGCACAAAGCATTTTGAAGGATCTGCCCCATACAATAATGCCCTGGGATGCCGCTGACCTGGCAGGGCTAATGTCAACTTTTTGCTTGATGTAGGACATTCAGCATTCCTAAACAATGGTTGCACCCAGCCTCTGTTTCAAGACTTTCAGCTGAGAGACAGCCCATCTAATGCCAGGTAACTAGATCCATTGTCCCCCTGGTTTCACAATTAAGAAACATCTCCAGTTGTTTAATCCGAATCTACCTTCTTGTAACTTAAACCCATTAGATGCAGTGCAACCCTTTCAGGTGGCTGGGGCAAGCTGACTTGCCTTTCTCTGTGTGACAGAACACCCTTCTGGTCTTTATGAGCAGATATATCTCAGTGGACTGAGGACCTGGCTGGGGCTGGGAGTTCAAATCTCCACTGTGCCACCCAGGAAAGGACCTAGCCATGATCACTGGGGGAGTGTGTAGCTGATGAGGTCACATGCCCTGCCACCTGTGTGGCCTTGGACAAGCTGTACAGTCTGAGCGCTCGCCCGAACAAGGAACTAGTAAACCACTTCTGAGTAGTTTATACACAGAAAACCTTGAGAGGGTCACTGTGACTCACAATCAATTTAGTGGCACACAGTTTAGTTAAACATGAGCAAGGGCTCTATATAATTAAATGGAAGCAGCTCTCCTCCATTTTGATAAAAAAAAAAAGGGCCAACAGTCACAGGTGCAACTCCTGGGAATTATCTTAAATTTATTATTTATTTTTCTTATTTATATGCTGCCTTTCTCCCCACAGAGACTCAAGGTGGCTCACAACAGCTTAAAACCATACAACAAATGCCACAGAGATACCATATTAAAAAGCAGCTCAACAGATATCAAGATTAAAACCAGGAATAAAAGCAAATTTAAAACATTTCTTAAAAACATTTAAAAATCTCTAAGTTTAATAAAAATAGCATTCCTGAGACACTTGTTGCTGAACAGCTTGCCTGAAAAGGAAGACCTTTTCGCCTGGCGATGGAAGGATGTTATCAGGCAAATATTTTGGCTTCTGTGGGTATATCAAAGTGAGGTTCCTATCCTTAGTCAGAGAGCTATGAAAGCAGCTACAAAGGGCCCATGATGCTGGGGTGTTGCCATGTCTGGTTCTTTGTCATCTGACATTTTCTGGCACCTACATAGTCACCTACCATCAATGTCTAGGTACAGAAACATTCACGAACCTCTTTGCTATTACCTGTCCATCCATGGGAGGGCAGGATAACCTGAACTTCAGAGGCTCTTGCTTTACATCATTTCTGCTCCTCTCCAAGGTCTTTAATGGGACTGAGGATCTTGTTTTACCAGGGCATTTTGCTGACTGATGGAAAGGCCAAGATGGTGGCCCCCTTCTGTTCTCTATATAAAACCTGACCAGGCTTGCAGCTGAATCTGACTTCAACCATGATGACAAGATAGTGTCTACCAATACATTGGGGAGTAGCAGGCTACCTTAGGAGGCACGTAGGAGATCATACGGTACACCAAATTCTTATTGTTGTTGTCTGTGCCCGGGCAACTGTTGCTGAGGTGACTACTCTACTCTGCTTTGGTTCGATCCCGGTGATCACACACGCCGGAACCAAACCAAAATGGAGTGAGCCTACCCATACCAATAAAACAGTAGCTCCTGACAGGGACTCTAGAAAGATGCAAGTAGGCATAGATAAGAGGCAGGCTGGATTGTGATTGCTCATACCTCATTTGGTCTCTGGAAAAAGGAGAGAGCCAGTTCATCCCCAATGTGGATCAAATGGCAGGACAAATACCCGTCTGATTGCATCCTAAGTATCCCAGCCCTCTGAGACACTATTTAGAAGGTACTTCAGACCGCTGGAGAAAGGGTGTGTGTGGCTGCTTCTGGAGTAAGCAGCTGGATTCAGTGGAATACCATCACCAGATCCTTGCTATAGCACTGAAGAATCCCCATTCCCCAAGACAGAGTTTAGCTGGAGATTGCTTCATTGTGTTCTGTAGCTCTTACATTTGCCTTAAAGAAAGACATGCCTCAGGTTGTCAAAATAAAATTCCCACTTCCTTTAACACAGCAATTGCTGGCATAATCAGAGAAAGGGAAAACCCCAGGAGATGAGTTGGGAGATGAGCTGTGACAGCCCCAGATGTTACCTGCACACCAGTTCTGCAGGCGATGAACTTGTTGCCTTAACATGCAAGGCAGTCTGTTTTCTTTTGTCTGCTTCTTGATCTGTCTTATGGCATCTGGAGAGCAAGTATCTGGACTGCCCTCTTCCTTGAAATGCTACCTGGTCCGAGCAGGTAAGCTGCATTTATAGATACCTCCCATGTGATCTACACAAATGCCTTGCGGGTTTTTTTCCCCCTCCAGTAGACCAGAAGGAGAAAAAAAAAAAAGATGCTGGGAACTAAAACCTGTTGAACCACAGTTGAGGCTTAGGCTCAACAGAAAGGAATTTTCCACTAACAGGAATACACGTCTGTGTTTACAATCTGCTCTGCCCTCTGAACAAGACAGCACAGCCAGGGCTCGTGAATGGATAAAAGGAACAAGAAAGAGTCAAAATTGGGGATGGTTTTGTAATGGGCATTTTAACAAAGAACCACCACTGCTGAATCCACTCCAACAGAACCAGGTTGGCTAATTATTACAGTTGTTGTAGAATCTCTTAGTCCTGGTTTTGTCCTGCATTGTTTCTTATAATTACTGACAGATTGTTTGTAGTTTTGTGGATGCTATGGGGGCACGGAAGGCCATATCAGACCCAGAATCCCGCTTGCTAGAAAATCTCACCTTCATTAAAAAAAGAAAAATTAAACTTCTCATACTCATTGAACTGAAGAGACACTTGAAAGCAATGCCTGTGAGAACCTTAAAGGGTTCATGAAGGAGGCTGAAAAATTTATCAATTAAATAGAGGTACTTCATTGTAGCATGCATGGTTCCTTCACCCCCTTGATGATTAGCGAAGCAGAATAAATTACAAGTGATTATGAATATTGATTATATAACACAAGTCCCTTCTTGTAACTGTTTCAGCTATTTTCCCAGACCTTTTCTCATTTTACTTCATCTACGTCAGGTATCTGTTTATTTAACCTGTAGGTCCATGGTAAGGGGTTTGTCCTTGCTACATTTTATGTTGTATTGCACAGGGCTAAAATGGCCTGATGCAAAGCAGAACTGGGGCTCAGGAACAGATGTGTAGAAAAGAGGTTTTTAGCAGGTGTACACAGTTACTACAGGTGCAGGTGTTCTCTTTTGTATCTGGCCACTGTATTAAAGCCCTTGCTTTTACATGCTTAAAAATATTGTTGTTCTAATATGGATAATTCATACATGGCAGGGAAACCAACTTTTTCTTCTCAGTGCAAAATGTTCATCTCTTTAGCATGAAGTTCAGACAGTCCTAGCTATTCCACAGCCGCTAGAAAATTGGGAGCAGCAGAAACAAACAGTGACAACATGCTGAACTGCTGTGATATTGGGGGTGGGTGGGGAACTAAGGCTCAGGGTCTTCCACCACTGATTGGGACATTTATTTGCACCTTCAGTGAAAATAAAATGACAAAAATAATGACAAAAAAACAAGCCTCAAAGAATAGTCCAAGTTGACCGCAAGAACAGCAACCACAAAAGGCCTCCATGCCCACTTCTTCCAAATGAAGGAGACCCCAGAGAAGAAGCAATTGCATAGCCTCAAGCAGAGCTTAGAAGAGTTCATTTCTGGCCAATACCTCCCAGAATCCTCCCAGGCATCATAGCCATGTCGGCCACTGGTTCCTGTCACACAGAACACAAGCTGTTTCTGTGGTAGTGGGATCAGACAGGCACTTTGAGCCAGCTGCTGCAGACCTTGGAAAAAGCCATGGTTTGGTGGCAGTGTGCATGGTTTCCATGCAGAAAGTTCCAGGTTCAATCCCAGCATCTCCATGTCAAGTTGGAAAAGAGCCTTGAAGGGCCACTGTAAATTGATGTTGAAGGCATTGCTTAGTTAGATGGATCAGTGGTTTCAATCAGCATAATAAGGCTGATAAGTTGTCACCTCCAAAGGGCTATCAAACATTTCTTAATAAATCTCACTGACCTATGAACAGTTCACCCTTAGTAGCATATCCACTCCCAAATTCAGTAGCAAAAATAGACCGGATGCTCTGAATCAATAAGCAGCCCATATCGTCCCTAGCACTGCACAGGAAGACTAAGAAGATGGAACTATCCAGGAAGGCTTTGTATTGCTTCTCTTCCTTTTGCTATCTCACTGCATTAACTAGAAAATATCCAGCTTCTTAAAATGCATTGTTTGGCAGAGGTGAAGAGGGTAAAGCACAATAATTTCCCCAGTGAACTCATGTTGGAGCCTGACATGAGAAAGACAGTGAGAGGAGGAAACATAAAGAACATTGCTGGAAATTATCTCTTGTGATACTACAGAAGCAAAAAAAGATATACTTACAAAACAGTGCCTACCAGGAAGTTTGAAGTCTCTCTCTCTCTCTTTAATCTGAAAGGCTTAAGTTTCTTCTCCTCTCAATTCCACACAAGTCATAGAAGTCCAAATGCTTCTAACACCTCCTGTTTTATACTAGTGCAAACATGTGCTTAATACAAAGAAGGATGCAATTAAGTTCTGAGAAGGAGGTGGCCAGTGGCAAAGGAACAGTGGCAGTGAGTCAATGGGAACCAGAAGATGAACATCCAGCCAGGTCTGGATAAGTGACTGGGAACACTGAGAAGATTGTGGTGGTTTAGTGGGAACCCAAAGATGCAGAATCAGCACGGCCTAAGCAGCCAGCTAGCAAATGACCAGGTTATGGACAGAGGTGATGAATCACCGCAAATGGCTGAGCCTTAATGAGTGACTGGTATGTTGCCACTCAGTGGGAAACAATTCCCTGGGAAATCTCTATTGAAAGGTTTGGAGACAAACTGTATGGAAAGCTTAAGTGTACTTGGCAAAGGAGATCAAGCAGGAATGTCTTGTTCCGGGCTTGCATGTTGTTTTCTGTAGGTTCAGGTTTTACCTAAGTCTTCCATTTTTAGACACTGCTGACCCCTTGGGGTCTCCTTGCAGTTTTATTGATCTTTAGCCACCTAGGAGCACAGGAAGCATAGCTATTTGTGCAGATCCAGGTGGCAATGTTATAGAAGCTTAGGTTTGAAACTGCACGCACAAATATGGCCCCAGGAAATGTGTATACCTGCAGTACTCAAGCATGAGAAAGATGAGGAACAGTCAAGTAATTTGTACAGGGTAGGTGATCAGGAGCAAACAATTTTTCCTTACACAATGATATTTTCTTTGGTTACAGTCTGTTTCAGAAAAAGCCAGTGCCCAAACACCAGACCCCCATAGCATGTACATTCTCGGGCCTATTGCCCTGTTCATTTGCGCCCCGAACAGCCTGCCTCACCTCAGCTCTCATGCTGCAGCCCTTTTATTGTACAGACCATTTGGGGAGAGCATCACAACGTCTGGCTGCAGATGCCAAAGCTGCCTGCTTTGTGAATCTCTGCTGCATGTTGATTTGTTATCTTTTCATTCTATCCTGGCACTGCAGAGTTCATCTGATTAGATGTTCAGCAAAGTACATTGAAAAAATGTTATGGTGGGGAAGATGCTGTTGGTCTAAATGGGAAAACTGCAAGTAGCAAATGCCAAAAATGGAATAGGAAAGCCTTACATGTATGTGCAATGCCATCCTGTGCATGGATTTAATCTCTTCACCTCCTGTTTCTTGTAATTGATACTCTAGCTCCTTTCCTTTGAGCTATGCTTCTGCAGAAACAGACAACAATGCTGAATTTACTCAGTTTTAAACAGTGTAAAGATCCCAATTCCTTAAAAGGTCACAAGAAATCTACCCATTTGTGTCCCTTGTAGGAATTTAGTGACATACACAGAACGTGCTGTAAGTCACAAACTGGCGAGTTAATGCAGTGGGAGAATTCTGTTTCAAAATGTAATGTGGGAGTGGACAGACCAGTTTATTATGGATAGGAGGTGTCTTACAGTCCTCTGAGGTGCATGCCTGTCCTCCCTGAAACTTTTCTTAGTTGCACAAACAACTTTACTGCCTTCTGAGTCCTTGTGTAAGTTGTTGTTGATACCTAAAGGCACATATTGTACCAGGACATGACTTATACTCATGTGGTAAAGGTAAAGGTTCCCCTTGACATTTAGTCCAGTCGTGTCCGACTCTAGGGCACGGTGCTCATCCCTGTCTCCAAGCCATAGAGCCAGCGTTTGTCCGAAGACAGTTTCCGTGGTCACGTGGCCAGCGCGACTAGACACGGAACGCCGTTACCTTCCCACCGAGGTAGTACCTATTTATCAACTCGCATTTTTACATGCTTTCGAACTGCTAGGTTGGCAGGAGCTGGGACAGGCGACGGGAGCTCACTCCGTCGCGTGGATTCGATCTTACGACTGCTGGTCTTCTGACCTTGCAGCACAGAGGCTTCTGCGGTTTAACCCGCAGCACTACTCATGTGGTAGGGGCAGCCAAATCAGAAATAACAGTGGTGGCTAGACTTAAATGTTCAAGAATTTTTTAAAATTGATCCAGAGAATCCTGAAATTTCTTGATGTGTTGATATTGCTTGATCCATCTGTGCATTGCAGAATTATCAAAGTACACTGAAACTCTTTCCAAAGTTTTCTTGGGAAACCTTGGAGGAAATTAGCTGACTCCCGCTTAAAAAGGTGTGTGTGTGTGTGTGTGTGTGTGTGTGGACTTAATTAGCTGACAAAAACCAAGAGTCATGCTTTCAGGGTCCCCAACAATGTTGTCGTTTTAAGGTGCAGGTCGCCTGCTTTGCTACTCAGCTGCTGCTGCTGCTGCTTCTCCAAGGGAAAATAAAGCTAGGAAGGAACAATTTTTGGCAGAGAAATTGCAGACAGGAATGAGTGAACATGTTCATGCCCTGTGCATCTCCTCCCAGGTGCCTCCCACTCACCCTGCACTCCCACAGGATTTCCATGTTAATATTTATTTTCCGATCATGATTCTTAGGGGGTGGAGAGCAGAAGAGGGGAAATGGTGGGTAGGGAAATGGTGAAGTACCCTCCCATCACCCTTCCAAAGGGAACCATCATCTTCTGGCTTTACATTCCTGTACTGAAACTGAAATTGAAACTGGGTGCTGACGACATACAGCATGGTGGAAGACTGTCGTTCCATTGCAACAATAAAACAAAAGCCCACAAACAACACAGTGCAGCACAGGAATAGCTCAGTAACAGGTACAGGCAGGGGCCTGGTTGATACTTTTATTTTTATTATTCTATTGGACTATTTAAATATTTCTAAGTATACTGAATTAGAATTTTATTACAACATTTTTAGAATTATTGGAACATTTTTACCAATGTTCTCAAAATAGTAGCGAGTGCAATTTCTGCATTACTGGCTGGATATGCTTGTATTTTCCCAGGAACGTTAAGACAAGCAGCCATTTCTGTTTCAAAGCCATCTTCAAGGTACAGTAGTCAAGTATGGTGCAGTAGTCAAGCTTTATGTGTTTATCTAAAGCACTTTAGTTTACCACTTTTCTGCTCACCAGAGCTCCCAATGTGATACACAAAAGACCAGTGAACTGGGGGGGGGGGGGGGGGGAGGGGAATGACTTAAAATTCTTTGAAAAAAGCAGATCTAAAACATTCTTTAGAAGTAGTTTCTAACATTCTCTAAAAGGGAATTTTAAAATGAATCTGGAAAACCAAATAACTTGCAGTTTTGGCTGCTCACGGAAAGTTCAATAGGAGTTAGCATGTCCTTTCTATGGGAGAGAGACCACAGCTGTTTTGCTGCTACAGAGAAAGACCCGTCTGGTCTACCCACCAGCCTAGCCTCTCCGAGCGATGGAACGAGAGGGACTGTACATACAGGAGGAGGCAGTCTTTCAGATATCTTGGCTCCAAACCATTTAAGGCTTTATATGCCAAAACCAGCACTTTGACCTGAGCTTGGAAACAAAGGGGAAGCCAATACAGTTGATTCAAGAGGGACAATACAAGGTCTGTAAAGCACACAGACAATATTCTGATGGGTCCGTTTTGTACTAACTGTAGCTTCCAAACACTTCATGTCTGCAACTTGGAATAGGCTGTGGATTTTGCTGGTATGCTTCCTTCTTTTGGGTTTAGCAATTACCTTGCTTTTGTTGATGGGGAGTCCTGATGGATCAGGTTCAAGGTTTTTACTCTCATGTATAAAAGCCCTCCATGTTTTGGGCCCACATTACTTATTGGAGCCTCGTTCCTCAATGTCAAGTGCCGACCCACCAGGTCATTGCACGCAAGACTCCTTCGGGTAGCCACCTCGAGGGAGGCCCATAAATCTTCTACCAGAGGTAGGGTCTTCTTCATGGTGGCTCAGTTCTTGTGTAATCAGCTCCCGGAGGAGCTTCACATTGCCTCCTCCCTGGTGATATTTAAGAGGCAATTGAAGACGTGGCTCTTTAGGGAAGCCTTCCACTCCAACCCTAGTTGAGCCAGGGTACTTTTACACCTCTCTCCAGTAATTTATTTATTTATTTATTTTATTTATTAGATTTTTATCCCGCCCTTCTAGACATATGTCTACTCAGGGCGGCTCACAATAAAATTATTCATAAAAACAATTAAAACAATGATTTACATTGACAATATTAGTATTAATCAAGATGGAAAGTATGAAACAAAAGATTAAGTAGAAAGTAAAAGTCAAGTATTGACAGGTTACCTGTATTTTCCTTCCTTCCTTCCTTCCTTCCTTCCTTCCTTCCTTCCAATATAGCTTTATTTAGTTTACTGTAAGTACTGGCATTGAACTGCATGCCTGATCATGCATTCACTCACATGACTGGCACACACTCAACCTTTTCTTATTCAGCTGCAATTTGCCACCATGATTTTCACTCAATCCATGGTAAAATCTCAACAAGATTCTGGCCATTGTGGGTGTTACAGTAGTCCAATCATGATGCAATTAAGGCACAGACCACTATGGCCATTGCTGGGAAAAGGTGTGCCTTATATACCTACCAAAGCTGGGGGAAATCACCTCTGGCCAGAGAAGCCACCTGGCTTTCCTGGAGCAATCCTGGGTCCAAGAACATCGCCAAGCATGGACTGACACGAGGCCTCTCTGTGCTGGCACCTGTTACAGAACTTTAGCTGGCCTCATCATTGTTGAGCTTCTAGCAGATCACAAAAACCATGTTCACCCATATTGCCTTTGGCCATTCAAACTGGTTTTAAAATTGGCTTTTAAAATTGATTTTAATCTTTTTTTTAAAAAATTCATATGTTCCTAAAAAAATGTTGCTCTATTTTACTCTGGGAGCTCTGATGAGTAAAAAAACATGACAAATATTTTTAGAATAAATACATAAATTATAAAAAATACCCATAGACCTTCTGTTTCTCATAAAGATAGTATCTACATCTAATAGTTTTATTAGATGTAGATACTATCATTTCTCCATAGATCAGATAAAAGTAAGCCCATTCGAGACCTCAACATTCTCCACTGGTATCACTTCTGTTGTGACTGGAGTTGCTCTTACCCAACCTTTGGTTTAGGACAGATGCAGTAGCAGCTAGCACCTTATTAGATAATAATATAAAGAGCTGGATGTTGCTAGTGTTTTGATGGTGCCCAGCTCTTCATGCTATAACTGATCTTAATCAGAGGCTTTTTTAAAAAGAGAAGGTTAATAACACAAGGTACAACAATGAACCCCATGAAATCTAATTAATCAGGTCCCATCAGCTGAGGCTTGTGTCTATACATTAGCCATCCACATGCACTCATATGTAATAAAACTACAATAGAATCGGCCCTGACAAAGTTGGATTTTCCAGTCAGCTCAGGTAATGATATAACTCACAGTATCAACAATCAAACAGAAGTCCAGTGAGATCAACAGGCAGACATGTTCTTTGTTGCCCCAAGACAGATATCATCCATCAAGGCGATCAAATCTGCCTCTGTGCCCATCTTGGAAGTCAGATTTGAAAAAGTGGAGGGCATTTTGAACTAGAAATGACTCAGTCACACCTGCCATGTGCTCTACCAATAAAGCTTAGTCAATAAGGTATGCCTCCATTGAGAAATCGATCTGAAAAACTCACAGAGAAGTACCTACAGACTTTGTGTTCCTTGTTAATAGGAGAAAAAAAAACTGACTGGAGCTAGGGTGGAGAGGTTTGGAGAGGAGAAAAAGAAGACCATAGAAACAGACTTGACAGGTCTATGCATCCCTAGCATGGTGTATTTTGCTCCCTATTCTGGATCAAATTTCTTCAGGAAGAAAAGAGGTGAGGTGGAAAATCCATACAGGGTCATTCCATGTCATTAGCTACTAAATAAAAATCTATCTTTGAAGTTCTTTTGTTCAAGATTCAGAGTCTGCAGGTTGGAAGGAGCAGGCTGCATGAGGGATGGGACTAATATGGTTTCAGTCTAACTGGATTAGGAAAAGTTGCTTACTGAACTTTCCATGGTACCGCAGTCTCCTGATTGTGCAGCCTTTATAACTACAGACATCAGAACAATTTCCCCCTTCAAAAGGAACTGGAAGACCAGGGAGATTTTATGATACCCCGAGAAGGCAGGATACACCCATCAAATAATAAAACTGGACCCCAAGGACTGCTGAGCTCTGAACTAAGACGAAGCAGGAAATCCAGTGCACTAGATAAAGGGAGTACATTTGAATCTTGATGCGTTTGTGTCTGTATGTGTTTGAAGTTACTCAACATTAATGGTAGGTCTTAGCAACTTTCAGGTGTGGGAATGCTGTTTTGTCCCACACCTGAACTCACCAAGGGGCTTGCCTTCCAACCTTGAAGTGTTTCCAGGAAGCTTCTGTATGTGCTATTCAGGTTGAAAATAAGGTGTGCATTTTTCTCACTACTTGTTTTAAAGAGTATTTGCAGCTTTTCACATGGCACCATGCTAGCAAAATTTGACAGCATAGCAGCAAATTTGATGGAGGGAATGGCAGAAGTTGAGCTGTATGTTCCCCAGTCTTAATGTATCTTGACATCTGAACTCTAGAAATATGCTATAGAACACAGCTGTCAGTTGGCAATGCAACATCATGTGACTTATATTCAATTACAAGTATATGACTCAGATCAAAGGATGCATACAACTGCTGTACTTATTATCTAATAGGAGGGAAATGGCTTGTGATTCCCTGACTGGCTCAAGGGCTTTCCCACGCCTTCAATGGAATCTTACCTCACCTATAAACAAGCTGCTACTACAGTTTTAATAATTGCTTTCATGTGCCAAGATTACTGTAGCGCAGTGGTCCCCAACCTTGGGCCTCCAGATGTTCTTGGACTTCAACTCCCAGAAATTCTGGCCAGCAGAGGTGGTGGTGAAGGCTTCTGGGAGTTGTAGTCCAAGAAGTCCTCCTGCCCTCAAGGAGACACTCATTAGGCCCATAAGAAAGAAACTAAATTTGGCGGCGGACGATATTGGCAATTACAGGCCCGTCGCCAATGTTTCTTTCATGAGCAAAGTGGTGGAGAGGGTGGTGGCCAACCAGCTTCAGGCTCACTTGGATGAAACAAATGCCCTGGATCCATTCCAGTCGGGTTTCAGGCCGCGCCATGGTACAGAAACGGCATTGGTCGCCCTGTATGATGACCTATTGAGGGAGGCCGACAGGGGAAAAACGTCCCTGCTGGTCCTCCTCGATATCTCAGCCGCCTTTGATACCGTCGACCACGGTATCCTCCTGAGGAGGCTCTCCGAGCTGGGAATTGGTGGCCTGGTGTTTGCTTGGCTCCAGTCCTTCTTGGAGGACCGTCCTCAGAGAGTTCAGCTTGGGGAGAGGGTTTCGTCCCCGTGGAGCCTCAATTGTGGGGTTCCGCAGGGTTCGATAATCTCCCCAATGCTGTTTAATATCTATATGAGGCCGCTGGGTGGTGTCATCAGGGGATGTGGAGCATCGTGCCATCAGTACGCTGATGACACACAGCTCTACATCTCCTTTTCTCCAACTACAGTGGATGCCGTTCTGCCCCTTCAGCGCTGCCTGGAGACTGTACTGCAGTGGATGCAGGAGAATGGGTTGAGACTGAACCCGGACAAGACGGAGGTACTGAGGGTGGGTAGCCCTGCCATCAGCGGTCTGGGAAACTCCCTCTCATTTGGGGGGGTGACTCTTACCGCGAAGAGTGAGGTTCGTAGCTTGGGGATACATCTGGACCCGGCGCTCACCATGGAAACCCAGGTGGCGTCAGTGGTCCGATCCACCTATTATCACCTTAGGCGGGTTGCCCAGCTGCGTCCCTATCTTGATGTCGGGGCGCTCACCACATTAGTGCATGCGCTCGTAATCTCGAGATTAGACCATTGTAATGCACTCTACGTGGGGCTACCTTTGAGACTGACGCGGAAACTCCAAATGGTGCAGAATGCGGCGGCCAGACTTATTAGTGGTGTGAGGAAATACCATCATATCTCTCCCACTCTGGCCGCATTGCATTGGCTGCCTGTTCGTTTCCGCGTCGATTTCAAAGTTTTGATGATAACATATAAAGCCTTAAACGGCTTAGGACCTCGATATCTGGCGGAACGCCTTCTTCCACCAAAGTCTACCCGTTTCACTCGATCTAGTCTGGAGGTGAGACTGGGGAGCCTGACGCCGAGAGAGGCCCGGAGGGAAAGGACAAGAAACCGGGCCTTTTCGGCGGTGGCTCCTCGGCTATGGAACAACCTACCTCCAGAGATCCGTATGGCCCCCTCGCTGGGCGTTTTCAAAAGCCAATTAAAAACATGGCTGTTCAGGCAAGCCTTCCCCCCGGGCATTATTTGATTTGATTGTTGATTTAATTTGATTTAGTTCCATCTTGAATGATTATTTTTATTTCGAATATTGCTGATATTTTTTAATTGTTTATCAGTACACTGATGTACGCCGCCCAGAGTAGTCAAAACGACTAGATGGGTGGGATAAAAATGTAAGAAATAAATAAATAAACATCTGGAAGCCCAAGGTTGGGGACCACTACTGTAGCGAACAGCCCTGCCCTCACCTGTCCGTCACAGCAGAACCGTAAAGCAGGAACCAATGAGGGGTCGGAAGGCGGAGCCAAGGGGGGAGGGAGCTGGATATAAAGGCTGGCGTATGGAGTCTGAGGAGATTCGGAGAGTTTATGTTAGAGAGAGACTGTATGAAACTTAAAAGGTGAATTAAGAGTGAGTCAGTGATCAGTAAGAATGATGAATGGAACAGAGAGTTAAATGAGTTTTAATGTTAAAGCAGCTTTGAGTGAAAGACTAGTGATTAGCATCCTGTGATTGTTCTCTTGAATATTAATCGTATGTTGACTTCCCTGATTTAATAAATGACTTAAGTTTCAAAAGTACACGTGTCTCCATGATTAAATGGTATTAAAACAGTAATACCTGGTGGCAGCGAAGGAGGAAGAAGAGTGAGATTCTCGTGAAGGCCAGGGGAATAAGGGCTTCAGAGGTGACCGCAACAATTACTTAATGCAACACGTGGAAGCATGTAGGTGGATCACCACTAGTGTTCAGAAAGTGGAGATGGTAGGTGATGCAGCACATGGAAAAGAAATCGGTGCAGGGTGCATCCCCTCTGATTGTAGCTCCCACCACCAGCCTATGATGCTTTAATACTTGTTTCTGATCATGGAATGGCTGCTTTTTTGGACGATGATGCTCAGAATTCCACAGCTGGTGTGGCCCATAGCCATGCTGGCTGAGGGATACCGGAATTCCCAGAACTCGCACCAAAACTGTGATTGTAATGTGCCATTAAATAGTTTATGACATATGCTGACACTATGAATGAATGGCCGCTGAAAAAGCTTATCGTTAACAGGCTTTGAAAATTAGAAGCTTCCATTGTTGAGTCCATCAATTTCATCTTAGGTCTTCTTCTTTTCCCATGGCCCTCAACTTTTCCTAGCATTATGGTCTTTTCTAGCAAAATAGACCAAACTACAGTTTCAGATTTTATTTTGGATAATTCAGACAGTGTAATGCAGAAATAAGTTTAAACTAAAGATGTGGCATTTGGTCACCATCCACTGTAGACTTAGGAAGATCACTTGTACTCAGTGGACTTCCAAAAGAACTTGAATAGGACCAAGCCGTTAATATGCTTCTGAGTCTAAAAACAAGATAAAACAAAAGGTTTTCACCTGACACCAAAAAGGCATCAAAGAAGGACATTCTAAAGATGTGGGGGGCACCAGGGGGAAAAATCCTTCCTTAATGTAGAAGGATCTTGGGTTTCATGTGTGAGCCAGTGGTTTTTGAGCTCCAATAATCAGCAGGATTAAGCCACAACTTAAGAGTTGTGTCCAGAAATGGGCCAGGAGCCAATGTAAATTCTTTAAACTGTGAGGGATTACTGGATTTATGGGTTGCATCTGCACTACACAGATATAGCAGTATGATTGCACTTTAACTGCTATGGCTCTATACTATGAAATCCTGGGATCTGTAGTATGGTGAGGCACCTAGCAGTGTCAATTAGAGAGCAATTGGAGGAGACTCTTGAGAGTCCCCTGGACTGCAAGGAGAACAAACCTATCCATTTTGAAGGAAATCAACCCTGAGTGTTCACTGGAAGGACAGATCCTGAAGCTGAGGCTCCAATACTTTGGCCATCTCATGAGAAGAGAAATCTCCCTGGAAAATACCCTGATGTTGGGAAAGTGTGAAGGCAAGAGGAGAAGGGGACGACAGAGGATGAGATGGTTGGACAGTGTCATCAAAGCTACCAACATGAATTTGACCCAACTCCGGGAGGCAGTGGAAGACAGGAGGGCCTGGCGTGCTCTGGTCCATGGGGTCACGAAGAGTCGGACACGACTAAACGACTAAACAACAACAAATTGCATCACAAATAAAATAAAATAAAATAAAATAAAAAAAATTCCAAATGACTCACCAAAATGGAGATTGCAGGATTCTACAGGATGGAGCCATGTCATTTAAAGTGCAGTAAAAATGCTATACTTATGTAATGCAGAATTAGATATACTCCTGTTTGCAGTCAGTGTGAACGGAAAACCACATTCTGAGCTTAGGTAACAGCAAAGACTTTAGGAACACATGGGCTTTGACTGAGAACTGCATGCATCTGTTGTGATGACTGGGCATAGCTATAAAGCCATCTCCAGAACATACTTCTGTCATTTGTTTTGTCATAATCATTATATAACCAGGCTTACTAGCTTCTTTGTAGACATGTTTACATGCCAGAAAACCACAGTGGTTGAGTTTTGTTGAGTGTGATAGAAAAGCAAATACCTCTGTGACCATGAAGTACATCTCTACCATGAAAAGCTGTATCCAAACAGAGCTTAGATGTCACCAGGGATGGGATGAAAGATTTGTTCCTGGCATGTATTTGATGTGGGAACAGGAAATAACTCCTTGTGATAACTTATGTAACTGTACAGAATAAAATCACAATGCTTCCTGTAATTCTATTTGTCTGCAGGATTTACAACCACCTTGTCAGCCCAAATGGGCTCTCAGAGTGCCCTACAATGTACAAAATAAATTCAGCAATAAAAATGGATGATATCCATTTAATGCCCAGTCAAGCTCATAAAACACTAGAAGGAGGAGAAGGCACCAGTCTTTCTCGTCTTAAAAATCACATGGGGAAAATCTTGCAAAAGTGGATTTCATGAAGGTTTTGATGTACGGTAACTAATGGCATGGAACTTAGTTCCCTACTCAGTGGTGACCCCTCAGTTATGGAACTCACTCTTGAAAGAGATTTGCCAAGTTTCCTTTCCTCTGCTTATTTTTATAAATGCTCAGGAGTCCTCTCTCTGTGTGCGTGTGCGTGCATGTTTATATCTTCCCATCTACAAAAGATCCCAAAGTGCTTTGTTTATTTTTTTAAAAATCCACAGATTGTTAAACCAGCAGATGAAAACAATAAATAAAATCAAAAGACTACAAGAGACACCAGCCAACTTTGAAGCACAGGAATTTGAAATTGACAGTATAAAGTGAAAAGCACCTATTTCTGTGGGTGGGGATTCTTGCTGTGGCTGCGTATTTTGAAGCGGACCACATCTGTCGAGGATCTATACAGCAGCCTGCATCTGCAAAGCCATAAATCACAGATATGAGTAGCACACGTGCTTGGGCAAGCATCAGGAAAGTTCTTTTTTTGCACACCATCTTTACACCAAAATTGAGTGTTAGTCCCAAAAGATGTTAAAGCAGCAGTGCCTTGATTCAGTCTTATATTGAACAATTTGTTCAGTAGCCAAAGTAGAAGCAGGGTGAAGGATGAACTTCACCGTGAATTTACCGTGAACCACATAGCTGTAAGCAAATAGATTCCACACAGGCAAGTGAATGGTTTGGGAAAAACAGAGGAATGGCTTACTTCTTCCCATCTCTGCTAGCCCATTTGGTTTCCATGCTAGCCATGGCAGAAAAAACACTGGTTCCTCCATGGCTAGCACGGAAACGCAAGGCACTGGTGGAAGAGGGGCTGTGGATCTTTTCATTCCTCTTGGATCAATCTGGGAGCTTCATAAGTGACCTTATTTTTCCATATAGACTGTTGACTGATGATGATGACTGAAGATGGGGATGATGACGACAAACCAGGAGAAGCCTGAACTACTGGGATTATCTACCGTATTTCAATATGAATGTGAAGTCATATATGGACAGGGTGCCTGTGGAAATCAGTATTTCCTAGGATACACATAGGTTAGGATGGGAAGTGTGGTTTGATTGAAATGATTAGAGAATACCCCCAGTGTATAGAAAGGAATTCCAGCAGCCTTCCTCAGCTTGTACCTTCCAGAGGTATTGGATTTCTACTTTCACTACCTGCAGCTGGTATGACACTGGCTGAGAATGGGAGATATCCAGCATTCTTGGAAGGCTCCAGGCTATCGAAGGCTGGGTTATTGTACTGCTCATACCAGCCTCCTTTAAATACTTTCCAGTTTGGAATGTGAAATCCACCAGGGTCTTCATCAATCCACTGCATCCCAACTCTCTTACCTACAACATAGTATCTAAAACAGAAAGAGGACGCTTGCTACCCTTTCGATGTCGTTGTACTACAGTGCCCATCATCCTTGACCATGGACTATGCTAGGTGGTGCTGATGGGAGTTGTAGTTGAATAGCGTTCACAAGGCCACACGTACCCCACCCCTGACCTAAAAGTAAAGCTTTCCTAACAAGTGTTAAGACTGACAATATCTGAGGGAGAAATGTGTCCTGTTTTCAGGCTAACTGAAAATCATCATCATCATCTTTATATCCAGTATGGTGTAATGGACAGAGAGATGGATTAGGACTCAGGAGGCTTGGGTTCAAATCTCTGCTCAGCGATGGAAGTTCACCAGGGGAGTGGAACTGGTAAAACCACTCCTTAAATCTCTCACTTACCTTGAAAGTCCTTGACAGCACAGAACAACGGCAACATTTAATGTTTAATTTAAATCGACCTCCAGCTAATTCAAACCTAGGGCAGCTTATCTGAGAAACTGTGTGGCCTATTCAATGTTGCTTATTGTACGATGAACAAACTTCAGGTTTATGGGATCTAGTTTGTTTATTAACTAGAATCTGAGGATCCAGAACTGAAAGGAACTTACTGTCTTCCCACACCGAAGTCTGTTTGTAGTTACCCTTTCCCCACAGGGCTTATGTTCATTGCATCGAAGCAGGAGGGCACTGTTATGGTTGCTGCTTTTGTTAAACTATTGGGCCTCAGAAATCATGGCTCACTTGCGCCTTATCTAGTGCTTGGGTGAACGGTCTGCCACCTTTCTGGCCTCATTCTAAGGTATTTTAAAATAAGTTAAAATTGTCATCCTTACACAAGAAATCCACCAGCCTCCCTCACACACACCCCCATTACATACTTTTTCAAAGGTTACACCTACCAGATTTCTTCAGGGTTGTCATGGATTTTTCCTGTCTTCCTTTTCCTCAGATGCCTTGCCTTTGTAACTTATTGTTTCTTGCTAATATTTCTCCGGCATCAGCAAAATTCTGGGACTATGCGTCTTCCCATAAGTGAACTGATTACAGCACTCCGGATGAAGCCTTCTTAGCTCTGAGCAGACTGATAGTGTTATTACTTCACAGTTTTGGAAAGCCTGCAACTTAACCTGGCCCTGGCCTCATGTGCCACTGCATCACATTTCTGATTCATATCCAGTCTGTTACCATGTAGTGGCTGGGTCTTTATCACATGTCAGAAAAACTACGGCTGTATTTCCAGGGATGATGATAAAATGCTGGTCATTTGCCATGGTATAATGAGTTGGCTCCTGTTACTCTTTGCAGGGGCATGCCTATATTATCATGTTTTTAAGGTTAATTATTTCTCCTCCTCCTCCTCCTCCTCCTTCTTCCGTGTCTGAAGCATAATTCTGGAGTGGTAGGATTAGCTGCCAGGGCGCTGTCATTGCCCAGGGAATGGTCAAATATGTTCACAGTTCCCACAGCCCACAGTGAGGCTCTTTCTGTGTCCCTTAGTTATTTATTGATTGATTTGTCACATTTATACTCCATCTTTTCTTCCCTGAACAAAAGGCAGCACACATGGCTCTGCTCCTCCATGCTCCATCTTTGTGACAACCCTGTGATTTGGCCTAGACCAACAAGAGTGTGAGTAGCCCAAAGTCACACAGGATTATGTAGCAGTTATTGTTCTAAAGCAGTGGTTCCCAACTTTGGGTAACCCAGGTGTTCTTGGACCGCAACTTCCAGAAACCCCAGCTGGCACAGCTCGTGGTGAAGGCTTCTGGGAATTGCAATCCAAGAACACCTACGTGACCCAAAGTTGGGAACCATTGTTCTAAAGGAATCATGAGCAAAGATGTTGATAATTCTCAGTTAATGATCGCCCACCACCTATTCTAGAGGTGAAGAGGAAGTAATCATTACACAGTTTTTAAGTTTATGAGATGGATACGTCATTAGAGGATTCAGGTGTGGCAAAAAAGTGACAGAACTCTGGGTCCTCTGTGTGCTTGTAGAAAGGCAGTAGATAGTCTTCCTTGAAAAGGTTCACTCAGAGCTTAGAGCATTTTTGGTTTTGGACTAAAGCTCCCAGATTCACCTACCTCGCATGGTTAATGGGTGTGCTGACTATGAGATTTTGGGAGTCATAGTCCAAAAAATAGAGCCTGTGTCCTGAGCACACTCCTGTACTGCAGTGAGTCCTGGACCCTTTGTGCACAGCAGGAGAGGAAGCTGAACACGTTCCATATGCGTTGTCTCCGACGCATTTTTGTATCACCTGGCAGGACAAAGTTCCAAATAGTGTAGTCCTGAAACGAGCTGGAATTGTTATTATGTATACATTACTGAAACAGCGACATCTACGTTGGCTCGGGCATGTCGTGAGAATGGCTGACGGTCGGATTCCAAAAAATCTCCTGTATGGAGAATTAGTGCAGGGAAATCGCCCCAGAGGGAGACCACAGCTGCAATACAAGGAGATCTGCAAGTGGGATCTGGAGGCCTTAGGAATGGACCTCAACAGATGGGAAACTGACATCTGAGCATTCAGCCTGGAGGCAGGCGGTGCAGCATGGCCTCTCAATTTGTAGAGACATTTGTTCAGCAGGCCAAGGCAAAGAGGCAGTCCCGAAACCAGCAAAATCAGGGAGCTGGACAGGCGACAGATTGTATTTGTCTTCAGTGTGGAAGGGATGGTCACTCTCGAATTGGCCTTCTCAGCCACACTAGACGCTGTTCCAAGACCTCTATTCAGAACACGTTACCATAGTCTCTTGAGACTGAAGGATGCCTACAATTAGTCCAAAAAAGTAAGTTCAGTTCTGAGTTCAAGTATACAGAAGCCCATTTAGGGGAGAATCAAGAGAGGGTCAACACTTGTTGAAAAAAAGCCCTGACAATTGCTTTGTGTTTGAGTGAGAAATGGTTAATTGATGAAAAGGGTAGTCAGCTTCCCTTGCATGGTGTCACTTTGTGAATGGTAGTGAGCACAAGAAGGTATCCTGTAGACCATCTTGACTGCTGCCGTTGCTGTTCTCAACATTCAGGCTGCACTTTGCTATGTAAAGCCTGGCCTCCTTTTTCCTGCTGGCAATGCAGGCACAATATTCGGCCATTTCCTGGCGTTTTGAATAGTGAATACAGAAGCACAACATCCCACATACATAAACTGGAGGTTTCTTTGAAAGAATTGTATTATATATAGGTCAAATGAAAGCATTATTCCTAAATTAGAATCCTTTCCATTTGGTTTGTCAAAGATCTTTTGCAGCTGTATAAAAGTTGCCCAGGAAGGAGGGGCCACAAGGTGCCGGATTCTCTGGGCAGGTCTTGTCAGTTGTCTTATGTAATTCCTGTAGGGGAATTTCAGAAACTCTGAAACGTTGCTGTGACGGAAGCTGCAGCAGCTTCTGTGTACTGTTGCTGCAACTCCAGGCTAGTCAAGATTCCAAGGTCACCCTCCCACAGCCTTTGCTGTGTGATCATTTTGGGGAATGTGTCCATGCATACCAGAGCAGTCAGGTGACCATAATAAAAAGAGCCGCCTAGCATGTGATTGCTAGGCATGGTCTGCACTCCGCTTCTCTGCTGTCAGTCAGTGCCGGTTTGAGGCACCCCGACCTCAGGTGACCGGATGCAAGGGAAGAGGGGATTCCAGCTGGGGCAGCTTGTCTTGCTTTTTACCTGTGCACCTGATTGCTTTAATGTGATCTGATCCCTGACAGAGTTACAAAGTAGGGGGGATCAGAACAGGCACTGAGAAAGCTGGATTAAAATCTCTCCCCATGTGAAATCCAGAAATGCTGTGAAGGAATCCAAAATCCACAGTTAGGCGATACTATTATTAAGACCAACCAAGGATTATGCAAGCTTTCTTTTCGACTGTGCTGGTTGGTTGTCGTACAAGTATGGCCTAACTATGGATTTCGGGTTTTTTTTTCAAAAAACAAGTGACCAGTTTGGCCGACTTTGGTACGTACTCTCACCTACTCAGTCTGAGGAAGATCAAATTGTCAGGTTTCCTTTTCACTTTAATGAATTTCCAGGATCTTCATATAATGCTTAATTGGTTTATGGAATTCACTGTCACAGTGTATGGCGATAACTGTTAGCTTGATTATTTTAAAAGCAAATGCAGCAAATTAACAGAACAGTCCTATTAGTGGCTACTGGTCATATGGGTGACGTACCACCACCTCCTGGATCACAACCACCATGTCCCAAGGAGCAACAGTAGGAAAGGGCTGTTATTTGCACACCCAGTTCATGGGCCTCTGCACCTTGTTCTGGCTAGCCATTGTGGGGAAAACCAAAGTGTGCTACTTATATACCACCCTATAGTCCTTAAAACTCTCTCTGGGCTGTTTACAACATAATTATGCAGGCTACACATCCCCCCCCCCCCCAGTGAGCTGGCTACTTCTTTTACTGACCTTGGAAGGATGGAAAGCTTAGTCAACCTTGAGCCGGCTATCTGAGCCCATCATGACTGAATGTGCATTGTGAGCAGAGTCTTGGCTGCAGCACTGCAGTTTAACCACTATGCCATGAGGCTCTGAAAACATCAGAGCTTGTAAAAATTACTTTTTTGTTGACAGCTCCCAACATCTCCTAGCCACATCTCCTAGGTCACTGATATGTTGGTGGAAGCTTCTGGGAATGTTTGTCTAAAAATAAATATTTTTTTAAAAAAATCCAAGTTTTGGATAGACTTTTGTAGTACTTTGTAGTAGCATATCCAGTGGGGGCTGCCAATGGGGAAATAGAGTTTCCAAATATATCCTAACTCATTGGTTCTCTACAGGGTGGCAATTACATCTGTGGAAAGAAATATAAAGGTTATGTACTCACTAGAACCAAAACAATTTTTATGAAACTTGGTTTGCATGTATCAGTTACGTTGATCCTTGGAAGAACATACTGAAATCATCTCCAAATACATACCTGTTTATGTCTTTTACCATATAGGTATCAAGGTAATTGAATGACAGGTTTGTGTGATGCCATATTCTTTGTGGTTACTAGCACTTTTTCCTAAATGTTTGTTTAAAATGCTCACAAAGGCAGGATTCAGAGGAGATAATTTTAATCTGAGAACTACAGAGCTGGAAAGGACCCTATTGATCATCAAGTCCAGCCCCTGCCACGGAGGCACAGTGGGGAATCAAACTCCCAACCCAGATATCTAAACCACTGAGCTAACAGCAAATATATCTCACTGTTATATCGCAGTGCCTTATTGCTAAAGAAGATAATGTGCCAGTGGTGGAGCTGAGAAATCTCTTTCTAGAACAAGCAAACCAATTCAACCACTTAAGGGATCTTTGAGTCCAGTGATGGGTTTGTGGTAATGTCGGTTTTGACCCACTACCCACTACAACAGGAAACGTCACTGCCTTCCTTTGGCCAGTCACACTGGTGGTACTAAGTGCACCAGAGAGCAAGACAACAGCTCCCTCTTATGGGACACTAGTGCATCACTACTACAGTGAGGCATGCAGCTATACAGTAAGGCATTCGTGTCTATCTACCACCATTTCTGGTTCAAGAATGGAAGCCAACCATGGCAGTATATGGCTTTTCCCAGTAGTAAATAAACAATGCACTCCAAAATGTGGATCAACCCTGAATTTTAAGCCTCTTTAATTTAAATAATGCACGAGGGAGAATAAATTGTATTTCTAGCATGTTTTCGTTATTTATTTTTTGGTTAGTTTTATATCTCACTTTTTGTCCAGTAAGCTCAAAGCTGCACATGTGGCTTCCCTCTTCCCTGCTTTTGTCTTCATTACAGTCCTGTAAAGTAGGTCAGCCTGAATGGCCCTATGCTCACCCAGTGAATTTCATGGCTCGGTGAAGATAAGAACTTAAATCTCAAAAGCTGCAGTCTGACGCACTCCTCACCACTGCACCCTATTCACTATTCTTTCTTTCTTTGGAATAAATTGCTCATCTCTTATCTGGGGGATAAAATGCAAAAATCCTGTTGTGCACAACTGATATTAAAACAGGGATGATTTTTAAATTACAGAAAGGGCTAATCCCTTAACGATGACTAGCAGCCATTAAATATTTCCCTCAGTGAACAAAAGCTTGCTACCCAAAATAAGTATTACTCTTACATGGATAATTAAATCGTTCTAAACTCAAATAGCAGAGATTTGAGGGTGCATTTTCTATTTATTTATGTTTTGCTTATGTTCAGCTTTACCCATAAAGAGCTCACGGCTGCACACACCATTTTCCCTCTCCTCCGGTTTATCCTCACAATAACCATGAGTTACAAGGATATCTGCAAGCAGGATCTGAAGGCCTTAGGAATGGACCTCAACAGATGGGAAACCTTGACATCTGAGCATTCAGCCTGGAGGCAGGTGGTGCAGCATGGCCTCTCCCAATTTGAAGAGGCACTTGTCCAGCAGGCCGAGGCAAAGAGGCAGTCCTGAAACCAGCAAAACCAGGGAGCTGGACAAGGGACAGATTGTATTTGTCTTCAGTGTGGGAGGGATTGTCACTCTCGAATTGGCCTTCTCAGCCACACTAGAGGCTGTTCCAAGTCCTCTATTCAGAGCACGTTACCATAGTCTCTCGAGACTGAAGGGTGCCTAATCTAACCATGAGAGGAGGGATGTTGAGTAGCCCAAGCTCACTTTAAGAGTTTATTGCACCTAGTCTTTGAAGAACACTAACCTCAAGATGCGGGACTTGGGAGATTTAGACTAACAAAGCCTGGAGGCTGCCTCTGCTTTAATCTCCACAGCATGCTGGCTCTCTTTTGTTCTTTAACAAAGCAGTTTGGTGCCTACTAATATATCTTAAAACACAATATTTGAAAAAAGCCATTCATCTTTTCTGTTCTAAAGTTTATGACAGATCAGCCTGGCTCTTCTGCAGCCCATGACATTGTTCATGCTTAATCCAGCATGAACATTAGCTGCCCATTAGCAAATGGTGCAGATAAAATCCTGAAGTCTAAACTCTGGCAGGTTAAGCAGGAGAGGGAAACCCCTTATGGGAAATCTGTATTGCTGGCTGGCTGTTGCAGCAGCAGTTCTGCTGCCAGAAATATTATGTGTTATGCTTACACTCAGGTCAAAGAGATTCGGCATGTCTGCTGGACATATGCTGTCAACCAGTGGGTTTCTTTAAAATTACTTTCTGCTGCGCTTGGAGCACAGTTCTGGGCACTGAGGGAAATTTTCCTTTAATATTTTACAGATATCTTTTCTAATCTCTGTCATGATTTGTATAAAAGTATCTGTCGGTAGCTTCAGGTATCGCCTCTAGTACAGGCCCATATGAGATTTTCTCTGCTGTAACCTTCCAAAGCATTAAGACTGCCCCAGGCATCAGCGTTCAGGATTCCCATTTTAAAGAAGCAAGTAGAAAAGGGGAAAATATATCACTCTTGTCATTGCTGTATAAGTGAAGCATATTCACATTCAGAGGCGAAATAAACTTGTAACAGGTCATTGGAGGGTTCTGCCTTGACTAGAGGAAATAGCCTCAAAACATTTGGTTTGCAATGGAAATGCAGAAGATATATTTATAATATCAATGAGCAATTGGTCTTTGTGGGTCTAAATCTCCTTTCTGGGCCTAGATTCCTTAAGCAGCCACTTAATGTTTCTGTTTTGCTATTATTTTCTAGAATTTCTAATTATTTGAGATGATAAAAATTAGTCATTTTTTACTTTCATATGATCCTGGCCAGAATTCTGTCAGGATATTATGACTCATAATAGAGAATTTACTCTTAGTACATGAACCGAAGTTTGTTAATAGGCATCCACCTTAAAACAGGTGTGTAGCCACAGAGTGAGCACATGAAGCTGATGCAATCCTTGAAATGTGTATTGGATATGATGTAATGTCTGGGAGAAGACATCAGGTGATGTGCCCAGTGATTGGCTATTCACACTATATAAGTGCTGCACACTATGGTGCTGTGCGGAATATTGTGTTAAAGAGTTGCTGCACGAAGTGCTATCCATTTTATTTACTGTAAGTATGTTATTGAGTCTGTTGTCTGATGTCCATAGTTCAATTGTACATAGTCTGTAAATACACTGCTGGTGAAGGAATCTACCATCTCTGTGAGTCTCTTTGCTGTCAACCTGGAAGACGGACTTGTTTCAGAACCATCTCCCACTTACCCCAAATCATGACAAATTCCAAGACTCGTCACTGGTCATCGAGTATCTGTAATGGTCAGGTGTCATCTAGATCTGTGTTTTCCAAACACTAAGGCTCATTATCTGTTCTCCATAACGGCCTCAGTTTTATCAAGACCACCCAGTAATGTGGATGATGTGACACTGAGAAGGGTACAAAGGTCATTCAAGTCAAATGCAATTAATTTGTCATAGGAAGATACTTGACAAACTCAGCTCAAATTGATAAATGTGAAGGTGTTGTGTGCAGGCCACCTCTGGGGCCAACCCTTGTTCATGAAGGACTTCCTGATAGCATAAGGGACATTAGTATTGTAATGTTATTTTATGGCTTGTTAATAAAATCTTTAGCCCTCACCCTATTACTATGCTTATTAGTTCCACATCCTCTTAAAAAGAACTCTTGCTTTTTGGTAGCACATTGCTCCAGAGAAACTTGTCAGGGGGAGTAAGCCCTCGTCTAGCTACTTCTGGGACTACTGCTGTTACTGCTTTGCTCCAAGATCTAAATTGCTGGCATGGAGCTAGAGTGGCACAGAATGTCTGCCGTTCAAACTCCTTTTAAGAAGGGACTTCTACAAGTGTTTCCCTCAGGTAAGTACGACTTTGGAAAAGTTACTTTTTAGATAATAAATGTGCACAATCCAGCATTGCCAATGGCCATACTAGTTAGGGGCTTAGGGAGTTTCTAGTCCAAAAAACTAATTTTCCTAAATTCTGGATTAGAAGCCAGAGCATTTAGCTGAGAGGAAGAGAGGTAACCACTGTAAATGCTTTAAGTTTCCACTTGTCATATTTGTTTTTTCCAGCCTGCTTCCCTGTCTCTTCCTTTCTTATAGGGAGGGCTCGTTATGGGAATGCAGGCATTGCATAACCCACAGAGTTATGGGCTCTCATGGTGTTGGGCAGTTGAATATAATGTTGACAAATGGAAACTACAAGCTGGGCTTCAGAGATCTGCATTACAAGCATTTTCTTTCTCTCTTCCATGTGCATAATGTACTGTCAGGCTGGAACCTAATTGGGCTTTCAGAATAAGTTAGATATTTAAGGAGTGAATTTTCTGGAGCTACACCATGAGTTTCCGCAGCTGAGCAAGG
This sequence comes from Intellagama lesueurii, assembly GCA_037013535.1. NCBI lineage: Eukaryota > Metazoa > Chordata > Lepidosauria > Squamata > Agamidae > Intellagama > Intellagama lesueurii. The sequence continues at coordinate 20,197,850 of JBAJHW010000007.1, read as the reverse complement.
ATTCAAATCCAGGTCTCCTGAGCCCTAGTCTGAGCCCTAGACTACACTGGATTTCCATAAATCCTTTAAAATGTATAGAGGGGAGTGTAATATTTAAAGTATATGCCCTCATCAGCTCACTAGTGCTGTAATTTGAAAAGGATATTTTCAGCTTTCCCTTAACAGGCCACAAGGTGGAAATTTTAAATAAATACTCAGGCACTTTTGAATTTGTTCTGCTGTTACGCCACACATTTATATCTTTTTACCAGCATGTTCAGAAAAGATTAAATTTCAGCTTACATCTACTTAAGAGCAAAAACGCACAGTATGGAGCCACAAAACCATTTTCCCTTAGCTAGTTCTGACTCAGAGGTTCTTATTGGTTGGGTGATAATCTCACCTTTTGCTTTTAAAAAGTAATTTGCTAGGCATGTTTTTATAGGGTGGAAACTCTTGAAGATCTGGATACAATGTTGGCTGTAATTCTGATCCCAACTGCACATCCAGAGACCATTGGCCTTCCATGTTCCACCCCTTCTGAAGGGGAGATGGAAGAAGCACAGGTATGAGCTCAATCGTGAGTATATTTGCTTGACTGACAGCGCTTGTTTAGGTACACATGTACAACCTTTGCTTTATTTATATTTAGTTATTGTACCTTTAAAGATGGGCAGCTAAATATGGGAATTGATTCCTTTGAGAAACTTTGCATCTGAGGTGATAATGAATAATGTTGTTGTTGTTTAGTCGTTAAGTCGTGTCCGACTCTTCGTGACCCCATGGACCAGAGCACGCCAGGCCCTCCTGTCTTCCACTGCCTCCCGGAGTTGGGTCAAATTCATGTTGGTCGCTTCGATGACACTGTCCAACCATCTCGTCCTCTGTCGTCCCCTTCTCCTCCTTGCCTTCACACTTTCCCAACATCAGGGTCTTTTCCAGGGAGTCTTCTCTTCTCATGAGATGGCCAAAGTATTGGAGCCTCACCTTCAGGATCTGTCCTTCCAGTGAGCACTCATTGCATAATCCACAGAGTTATGGGCCTAAATTTTCTCTGGGCAGTTACATCTGTGATGACTTCATTCACACATGGAAGGCCTTGTTGGATGTTGCTGCAGTAAAATGATGGCGAAGCATGTGAGAACTAGGCCACATACAATATCATGCGAATTATGAAAAGAGAGGCTTTTCCCTCCAAGGTAAGAAGGCAATCCTCTAAACTTTTCAAGGCATAAAGTCTGGCACAAGGTTTGTTCAAAAATTGTTCATGGCATAATGGTCAGTTTCACTACATTGTGTGTGTTATATGCTTTCAAGTCAGAATTGAGGTGTAGTGACTCTAATAGGATTTTTAAGGTAAGTGAAATACAGTAGGACCTCCCTATCCACGGGATCAGTATCTGCTGATTCACTTATCTGCTGGCTGAAAATACAAAATCCCCCCCCCCCGAAATTCGTATTTATAGGGACCCAGAGATCATGCCATGTACAGCGTAAACGCTTCTGCATTTTTCAGCATCTGTGGGGTCCCACTGTACTTAAGGAGTGGTTTTACCGGTTCCATATTCCATGCCCAGTGAGTTTCCATAGCTGAGTGAGGATTGGAACTGAGGTCTCCTGAGTTCTCGTCCATCACTCTATCCACTACACCACACTGGGTACTTATATACCATATCAGATATTGGTAAAGTCTTTCCTGGTTCTCAAATAATTTCCATTGTTCACAATAATTGATGCATTATTGGCACAATGTGCATTACATGGCATCACAAAGATTTTAAATCTTTGCAATTATTCCTTTATAGAAAATTATTTTGATGAGAAAATGTGAAACCTGCATATCTGTCCTAAACCTGTTTCCGAGCAGGCACTAACTAACATATTCACAGAATGTATCCCCTGGCACAGCTTCATAGGACAGCAAATAGATCCAGGTTCTCCTTGCGAGTCAGGCTGAGTCCCTGTGCAGCAGTGGAGCAAAGCATTTTTCTCCTCAGACATACACTAGGCTAACTAACTAGTTTCTCTGATCCCTTTTTATAAAAGTAAATGGGTCATTGCACAGCAACATCTTAAGTCCCTTTCATGTTCTGTCAGGAAAAAAAGACAGTTTCCTGACCTGCTGCCATTATAAGAAAATAAGAACATAAGAAGAGCCCTGCTGGATCAGGCCAAGGGCCCATGTAGTCCAGCTTCCTGTGTCTCACCGTGGCCCCACCAGATGCCTCTGGGAGCACACGAGACAACGAGATACATGTCTCCTGATACCCCTCCCCTGCATCTGGCATTTTGAAGTACCTTCCTTTTAAGCTTGGAGATTATACATCCCCATCATGGCTTGTAACCTTCGATGGACTTTTCCTTCAGAAATCTGTCCAATCCTCTTTTAAAGGCATCTAGGCCAAATGCCATCACCACATACTGTGGCAAGGAGTTCCACAGACTCACAACATGCTGGGTAAAGAAATATTCACAGTCAAATCTGCATAACTCTCGGGGATGGAAGAGGGCTGACCTCTTTCATGTCAGGATTACAGGTAAGGCGTTAGGGTCCTTGTGCAGGGCTACTTGGATATGCCCTCTGATGAAGATAAGCATGGAAGCATCTGTTCCTTGCTCAGTTCTTTCTTTGAAGTGTTCAACAGCAGGAGATGAGTTGAAGGTATGAACTCTCTGCACACTGACCTCTGCCTGTGAGTGTTCCCAGGCACTCACAAAAGCACAGAAGAGTCCAACAACTGACTTTTATATTTCATATACCCCAAGTTCTCATTACTCACAGATCAACAGCAAACTGACAAACATGATTGCTTTCAGCAACAGACCTAAACAGACTCTAGAGAGGGGAAAAAAACACTGAGCAGAGAGGGAGAGTTCTTTTTTACTTCAGAGGCAGAGCAGGAACAATTGGTTAGTGCTGAATATATTCACAGTCACCTCATCCCAGAGAGGTCCTTCCCAGTCAAACCTACAGCCTGTGAGGTTTTAAAAACTCCAGCATAGGTTCTTTTAAATATAGGACTGTCTACAAAAGAAAAGACACAACGTGAGACATACACCAGGTTGCTTTTGTCACTTTTTGAGCAATAAGAACTGGAAAAATCAAATGGTGAAGACTTACTTCCCATTAGCATTAGACGAGATAATTGTTTTTCTTTGTTTGTGACATTCTCTTTCATTCTGTGTTCCTCCTCTACTCTTTTTCATCTTTCTGGCTGTAAGCACTCACATGATCCTACAGCTCTCTAGTTCAGAAGGCCCTTCCCACCAAGTTCCTATCCTAACCCTTTTAAAACTCCACCAGTAGACAGAGAGAATCTCAGAATCTTTCTCCAACTGCCAGCCAGGAGATCTATGAGGGACAGTGACAAAACCCAATCATCATCAGCTTCCCTTTTCTCTTTGGCTCTCCCACCCTTCCACCTGCCAGCTGTCCATTTAGCTGACTTTACATAATGACTCAAACAGCAACAGTCTAAACAGCTGTGGGGATTATTCGTTTGCTCAGGGCGAAAAAACTTCCTTCCGCTGAACTCTCTGTGCTTACCTGGCTTTGACACTTCATTCCTCCCAGGTAACAAATGCCCATAAGCTTCAGAAGCTCATTACTTAATCGGTGGCCGACCAGGCAGCAAGATCTCCCTGCCTGTTTATTTAGAAAATCAGATGGTTTAAAGGGGCTAGGCCCCATCCTAAATTTAGGATTGCAGTCTTCAGGAAATAGAATTACCTAGTACCACATGTTTTAGTTGTTTGTTAATTATGTTTAACAACAAAACAAAAGGATTTTGGGACTTTTCAGACCTTTCCTGGATTGTGGTCCACTTCTTTAGACTTGCATTCATACTATTTTTGCTTTGCTTTGTTTTGTTTTTTGTTATTGTGAAAACAGACTAAAATGGCTAGCTCTCTGGAATTTTTTTTAAACAATATTTAAAATAATGAGCGGTTATCCCCTGCCCAGGGGATTCAGGAATCTACTGTCCAAAGCAACACTTTCCCAAGCTTTGATTCCCACCTTCCTTACAATGAGCTTAAGGTGATATTATATGGCTCTGCTTCTCCTCACCTGATCCTTTCACTATGTGATTCTGACAGAGGGAAAATGACCAGACCAGTGTCACCCAGTTACTTTCATCAGACCAGAACAGAGCAGTTTTAAATCCACTAAAATGTACTATTTTCTAGTTCTATTGCCCACAACACTGCTTCTGATTGTTTTAAGCTGCACTTTTTATCTTGGGATTGCCTTCTAACTGCAAATCTTATGACTTGAAACACCTAGACAAATTTTTTTATGCTCATTCCATCTTTATTATACCTAGCCTGACACAGAGTACTCGATAACTTGAAAGCCTGCATGCTACTGTGGAGTTATAGGTAAAGGTTCCCCTTGACATTTAGTTCAGTCGTGTCCGACTCTAGGGGGCGGTGCTCATCCCCGTTTTCAAGCCATGGAGCCAGCGTTTGTCCGAAGACCATTTCCGTGGTCACGTGGCCAGCGCGACTAGACACGGAACGCTGTTACCTTCCCACCGAGGTGGTACCTATTTATCTACTCACATTTTTACATGCTTTTGAACTGCTAGGTTGGCAGGAGCTGGGACAAGCGACGGGAGCTCACTCGGTTGCTTGGATTCGATCTTACGACTGCTAGTCTTCTGACCTTGCAGCACAGAGGCTTCTGCGGTTTAACCCGCAGCGCCACCACATCCCTGTGGAGTTATAGTTGGACCTAATTAAGGCTATTGGTCAACTATAGGTTTTATACTTATCTCTTTCCACTGGATCTCCACCTTTACTCTGTATGTTTGTATATAAACCCATGGCTAAGTATTTCACTCAGTGTAATTTATGAAAGCTCCCACCAAAATAATTCTGTTAGTCTTCAAAGAGCCACAGTACATTTGTTTTTATTTTGCTTTGCATTTGCTTTTGTTATACCATTCTGAAATAGACTAAGACAGCTACTCTGTGTTTCTTATTTGCCTTCTTTTGTTTGGGTGGCGATTCTTCTTTTCTCTTTTGCTTAGGATTTTCATTAGACCATGTTAAAATTAAGATGGAGAGGTTATTTAACATTCAAGTCAGGTTTACTTCAGGGAAAATGTGAACTTTTCTGTGACTCATCTCCTCGTGGTTTCCTTTCCCTGCAAGCAAATATGAAGCTCTGGTTGGTTCAAGCCAACAAATCCATGTTGCCAATATGCATGACAACATGTGTTTTCCAGTTCTGGGTTTCTTTAGTCATTTCCAATATCTGAATTCCAGTCCAGTTTACTCCTTTTCACCCTTCCTCCTCGAATTCTCTTTCATTACATGCACAAACCCACACTCTGGCCCTCCAAAAAAATTATTAAAATTCTTTTTTGTAGCATTAGTCACTTGCACAACTCCAGGTGTTTATGAAAAAAAGTAACCATTGTGCAATACAGCATTCCAAAGAGTTGATGGCTGCCAGGGTGTGTGTGTCAAGGTTAAATAAAAAATGCTAGTGTTCAGACTGGATTTAATTGCAGAAGGCAGATCATTCCACAGGGCAGCTACCAATGGAAGAAGGTTTATCTCTTTCTTTCTCCCATGGAGAAATCCATAGATCTCTCAACAAGCTTACAGTTTGGCCCTATATATCTGCTATAGCGGGAAGCATTTTTTTTTGAGGTAATCCTTATCTGTAGGAGTGCCTCCATTCTGTAATATGGAATCATAGCATCGTAGAATCTGAAGGTGTTTTAAGGGTCATTTTATTTATTTTTTGATTTATTATATATACTGCCCTTCTAGCCAAAGGCCACTCTGGGCAGTTACAACATGACATAGAACAATAAAAATTATCACTATGAAAAATTGGATTGAGAGAGGAACAAGATAACACTTCTTTTCCACCTCTTCGAGCAGCAGAAATTCCATTACTGAAAAGCGAAGCTTTACCAATAACGAGTCTTTATGGGTGGCTATGGCTAAGGAAAGATGCTATGACTGGGATTCCTACAAGTTATCCCGAGGTTAAGCCCCACTGAACAAAGTGGGCCTTATTTCTGAGGAAGCACGTCTACTCTTGTGCAGGAAAAGGTCTTCCTGACATCAGGTTTAATTAATACACAGCAAATGAACTTGGCAGTGCGTTTGTATGTAGGCATGAACTAACAAAAATGTTTAAACGGTAGCTTTATTTTGGTGAACTTTTCTTTCTGGGAGCAGTAGGGACTATGCCCCTGTTTTACCTCCTGACATGACTTGTCCATGAAGGCTCACATTAAAATATAGTCTTTAAGGTGCCACAAGGTGGTTATCGTTTTTTAATTTTTTATTATTTTTATTTTCTTTGGGTTTTGCCCGAAATGAAAACGGTTCTTGGACTGGGGAAATAGGGGTCCAGAGGAGGAAATGCAAAGAGTCGGCACCCCAAAAGAAGGCATGGGGGGGAGGGGCAGCCTGGGGGGGCTGCAAAATGGCGGGAAAGGAACTGGCCGGAGATGCTCTGTCAGGAAACAAATGGAGGACAGGGGAGGGAAACTGAGCTCCCTGCCCACAGCTGAGGGGAAATGGCCGTTGGCACCCATGACGGTGGAAGCAGGAGAAAACAAAAAAATCCAGACTTGTCTCAGGAGCAGGTTTGTCTGAATTAGGCTGAGGCAATGCCACCCCATTCCTTTCAAGGCAGACCAAAGTAACATAATTTTGTTTAAATTAATAATAATAATAATAATAATAATAATAATAATAATAATAATAATAATAATAATAATAATAATAATAATAATAATAATAATAATAATAAAATTTTTTAGAAGAGGTAGCTGAGTCAGTCTGTGCTAGCATACCAGGCCAAAAACAAAAGGAAAAAATAATATGATTTTGACTAGGCCAAACAAAGAGAGAAAGAAAAATAATAATAATAATAAAAAAGGAAGACCAAAATGTTGTGGCACCTTAAAGACAAACTGCTACATTTTAACGTTAGCTTTTCTGGACAACTCCACTTCCTCATGCTTGTCCATGGAAGCTCACATTAAAATGTAGCAGTTAGTCTTTAAGGTGCCACAACATTTCTTGGTTTTTTTATTTTTGGTTTTTGGCCTTATAATCATTTTTAAAAGGAAGAAAAACCTGACGTAGGTGGAATGAACTCTCCCCACTTTGTGGTGTTCCCCCCTCCCCCTCCCCTCCCTTAATGATGGCAGCCGTGCCCTGAGGGAAATTTTTCCTAACAGAAAAAGCAGCTTAAATGTGGATAGGCTGCTTCTTGTTCACTTGCTACTGCATGCCTCTTGCTTAATCAACTTTTCGTCCTTGAGTTGACTTTCTAACAGTATGAAATGGACCCGAATTGGGTGTGTGTGTGTGTGTGTGTGTGTGTGTGTTGATAAATATATATGGGAGAAATAGATACACCTTGTTTTGGGCCGTCCTGCCCCTCTTGAGTGTGTCTCCCCAGCTATGTTTTAACGGCTGCAAAGAGGTCACCTTTGTCTCTTGCAGAAAGACAAAGAGCTCAGTCATGATGGAATAGTTAAAAAGGCTTTGTAAGGGGTTCCTACCAGTTGGTAATTTCGCTTATTACATTTTAACCCTGTCTT